>CM042016.1:13333558-13666058 GCA_023525715.1 Cichorium intybus | reverse complement strand
TCAACTTTTGACGTGGCGCGTCGCGCATGGCTTTATTCCCGCAGCGCGCGTGTTCATTCGACTATTTTTGGCTTTATCCTCAAAACTTCTTAAATTGTCCGCATTTAGTCCCTGATTATAACATTTCTTTGCAAACAAACACTAGCACAAAAAGTGAGAAATACCAATGCATATATGATATATTTTCACCAAGAATATGGCCTAACAACGATTAAAATACTTGATATTACTAGGCGTTGTCAAATAACAATAATGTATGTAATCCTAAAACCCTTTTGTAATTTTCGATTATAGCTATAGGCTTTCCTTTGATGTTCTTAGTTATATGTTCAATAGAGAAAACATAAATCATTTATGTTGCATGTGAACTTTAGAGTTTTAAGTTTATTTGTTTGCCTATTTCCTATCACATATGACTTATGTGGGTTGGGTATGGATCATTATTGATCCCACTACTTGTAAACCTCCCTATTTAAGTATCACGCTCTTTGATTTCTCCATCACTTTTTGTTTCTTTATAGTTCCAAATCCAAAGGAAGGATTGAGGAGTCGTTTAAGCCTCCTCAATCGTCATTTATTTATAAAATCTTCTATTTTCATAAACGGGTCTTTTAATATCCTACATGAATGGAAAGCAAATAGTATGAAAGATACTACTCTAACAAAGATTACATGAGACATATTACTCGTTTTAGCAACCAGTGTTGCATTTGAGTTTGTATTGGAGAAGGAATAATTGATGAATGTCGTTACTCATTGCTAAATGAAAATGTAAAAGCTTTTGGTGACTGCACAAGATCGACTACCCTCGAGGAAAATACATATAATTACTTGAAATCTTGAAGTCACTTCATTTTTTACTTATGGTCGCTTAATATTTAATTATATGTGTTTACTTATGTATTTGTTTTAAGGGAGTTGAATGGTTAGATTCTTGAACTTATTTAAATGCAACTCAATGTCTAAATTGTCTCGTGCATCGTTTGTTATAGTATACGTTTATCATATTTAAGAAATGCTATTTTAATAATTAGGTAAAATGTGATTATTGACATGCATAATAATTGTGTAATTTGTAATATTGTAAACAAGTCAGATTAATGGGTTGAATATACATTGATTCGGCGGTGAGGGTATGGGTTCAATAATTTAAAATCATGCAGGTTACTTAAGTTGGTTTGAATCAAAGTTAATTCTCACCAAAACCGCTCAGTTGCCAAGTTTCTCTTTCTCTCTCTCCATCTTTCTTTCTTTCTTTCTCTCTCTCTCTCTCTATATATATATATATATATATATATATATATATATATATATATATATATATATATATATATATATATATATATATATATATATATATATATGATGAAATATGAAACTATATTAATGAATAAAGTAAGACATGATATTGTAAAGAAGTTTATTCGATTACTTGTGGTAAAATCATCAAAACATCTCGTATAGCCTGCACCACCACTCGTTCACCATCAATCACCTACACTATCGCCAAAATCTTGAACCCCTTGCCTCAATTTCTTCTATGGTGGAAACTCGCATATGAGGATCAATTTTATGGAGACATATGATGTGATTCTTGCAGGTTCTTGATAATTCTTTGTGTAAGTAGAACATACAAGAATATAGAAAAATTTAATAGAATTTGATTTCAAGGTCATCATTATAACAGAACATGATATTAGATTCTACTATAACATTATAATACAATATTCTAGTCATTCTATTTTGTATATCATCTTTGACTATAATATTGTAGTCATTATGATGTTACATGGTAATTCTTTGTGCATTCAAAACATACAAGAAATAGAGAAGAAGCCCAAAAGTTTGATTTCAATGCAGACATTCTGATATAATGGCATTCTCATAGAATGTCATTCTCACATCATGTAATTATCATAGAATGGCATTCTTTCAAAATGTTATTCTCACATAAAGTCATTTTGTTTTGTATATTAGATTCTAGTATAATATTCTAGCTAGTCATTTTGATGTTACACAGTATAATATAAATATGATTTTGTAATTCATATAAGTATGAGTTTGTAATTCATTCTACTAGAATGATTAACTTATTTTCAAAATATGCAGTAGCATTCTTTAATAATACTAGTCATACTGATGTATGATTTTGTAATTCATTCTAATAGAATGCAAATGATTAAGAACTCAGAATAAGAATCGAAAATAATTTATTACAATTGTAACAGAATCGAAGTTTGAATTTAAAAATAAATTAAAATTTGAATTTGAAATTAAATTTAAATTCGAAATTTAATCCCATGAAAATTTCATTTTACATAATTGAAAAAACATAAAAAGTACGTATTACCCTTTAGAGTGATATAATTAGAAAGTTGATATTTTTTTAATTAAAAAATCAATATTCTATTATTAATGACAACTATTGATAATTATAATTTTACGATCAGCTTTGTCCTTACGACCACATAAAGTGGTGTTTTTATTTACATGTTTTTTGGCAAACCAAAAAAATGAATCAATAGATGATGCAAAAATTACATGATTCGCAAAAAAATTCTAAAAAAAACAACTCGATGATTAATTTTTACGATGGTTTTGTTGTTATTCACTAAAATTGTCTGTAACGTGAATAAAAACTTGATTTACTAAAAAATGATTTATCAATATGCTTTTTCAGGAATTCTTTTGCAAATCATGTTATTTTTTATTCATCAAATGATTCATTTTAGTTGTTCGTAAAAAAACAAGTAAATAAAAAAATTCCTACCATAATTTTACTGCTTATTTGATACTACTTCTCTCTCTCTCTTTATATATATATATATATATATATATATATATATATATATATATATATATATATATATATATATATATATATATATATATATATATATATATATATATATATATATATATCTTATCCTAATAAATAAGTAACTCAAAGTGCCACATGTCATCTTCTAAGCCCTCTTGTACACATGTCATTTTTATAGAATTTCTGATTTTCTTAAAATAAAAATTTGTTTGTCATTTACTCTAAACTCCTTAATTATCTTGTAACTCCTCAATTAAGTATGGATAATTAATGACTATAATTGCATATTATGAATAATCAATTAAGTGTGGGAGAAAAAATTGATTGATTTGAGAAAGAGTAAATAAGGCTTTTGAGTTTTTTAGTTATTTTAAAATAGGATTAACGAATCTAAGTTAATGTCAATGAAAGAAATAGCATTGAACTTTGTAAAAAAATTCATTAATAACGTCATATATTTAAAATAAAATGGTTTTGTTAATATATAATTTTTTAAATTCGCCAACCAACTAAGATAAAAATGATCTACAGATACATTGAATTTTGTATGAAACATGACATGTTTTTGAAAAAAAATGTTAGTCATAGAAACCAAACTATTAGCCGGCATGCAATTATTTGCTGAAAGGAAACCATTAATGATTCATTGCTATGAACCTTAAATAAAATCCATAAATTGTAAATCTAAAAACCTAAACCTAAACTCTAAAAGAAACTACTTACCAAAAGAAACCTTTTGCATATAAGTTGCATGCTCTTTGTAATATTACATTTTTTTTTAAACAATCTAGAATTTATACATCGACCGTGGTATCACTACAAACAAAATGACATTTAATGACATAGAAAAGATGTCACTAAGTACCAAGAAAGTGCCACAAAAAACGCTACGACTAAAAGTATATAGTGGCATTATTTTATTGTGTTGCTGCAACATTGAATATTTTGCCAAATTATAACATTGTACTCTCATTTTTTCTCTACCTCATGTAAAGTTTACTACTTTCAATTATTTTCTTATGGAAATATTTTTTATGAACATTAAAGTTTACATATTCATAATTTATATTCTTTATTTTTAATCATCCCGTATAATACACGGGTCTTACAACTAATATATATATATATATATATATATATATATATATATATATATATATATATATATATATATATATATATATATATATATATATATATATATATATATATATATATATATATATATATATATATATATATATATATATATATATATATATATATATATATATACTTTTCATGTCCTTGAATTCCCAACCTTACAAATTGTAGTGGGTGAGATTAAATATGTCAACACACAATTTGTAAAGTGGATTTATGTATGGATGAGCGCTGATTAGGTTGATGCTTTTCATATTTTAATAATATTTCAAATGAAAATATCTTCTACCTAGTATTATGATGCCTTCCAACTTCCAAACAATCAAGATATTTGTTCATTAAAATATTTAAGACCCAAGACTATCACGTTACAAGTAAAAAAATATTATTTTATAATCTAATTAACAACTAGGTAGCATTTATCTTAAGGGTTTTTCTAAAATCAACCTTTTAGTTTTAGTATATGATAGAGAAACGCAAGGTTTTGAAAACCGGACCGGCAAGCGAACCGGTCGCCATACCGGTTCGATGGTTCAACTGGTTCAACCGGTCGGACCGGTCAAAAAAACCGGATGACGTCATTATTACGTAATAATTATTATAAAAATAAATATACCATTTCTCCGGTTCTCTCCAAGGTTCTATATTATAAAAATAATTATTATAAAAATAAATATACACAGTCTTCTATATACACAGTCTTCTATATACCATTTCTCACTTTCTCTAGACCTCCGACTTCTTACAATGGCCTTAGCACCCTCCACCACATCACATTCAAAACCCTTCTTCTCTTCCAAACCTTCACTATCACCATCATCAACTACTCCGCTCGTTAAGTTGCCGAACACCTCCGGTAAATCTCGGACACATTTCGTTGTTCGGAACTCCATTGCGGTTGCTCAGTCACCGTCCATTTCTTCGACTAAATCATCCACTGTGAAATCGGTGAAGGCGAGGCAATAATCAACTGTAAAATCAGGAGCTAAGTAGAAGCAATAATAAAATCAGGAGCTAACTAGAAGAAGAGAGGGAATCGCTTGCAGTCGTCGCCGGAGGTGGAGGAGCAAAGGCCGGAGCCGTGGAGGAGCAGTCGCCGTCGGAGGAGAACGACCACTGGCAGAAGAGAGGGAAAAAACCGGTTCGTACAGCATACAACCGGGGCGGTCGAACCGCAAACCGTAAAAAACCGGCGGTTCTTAGCGGGTCAGATGTCAGGCGGTTTTTTTGCCCTTAAAAACCGGAAACCTTACCGGTTCCCGGTTGAACCGGTCGAACCGGCCGGTCCGGTCCGGTTTTCAAAACACTGGAGAAACGTGACCTACTATATAAAAATTATTGTATAAGTTTACCGACTAGTAAATTAGTTCTAATTCTTTAAAGATGGGTCGATGATTTTAATAATTTCACATTGTTAATTAGGCTATCATTCTTTCTGACCTTGCATTGGAGGGTGAATGGTAGAGACTCTCTGACATATAGTGACCAAGAGTTTCTTGGTGTTTCAATCAAGTGTCAATGGTCAACTATAGAGTTGTAGAATATGTTTGCATTGACACGCACTTGTCATCATGTTATCTCATCAATCCAACTGGTGTATTATTGTATTTCTTTACTACATGTATTTTCTAGTATAAAAATCGGCGACTACCTTTTGGTTGCCGATGTTTGTCGTATGATAGATGATTGGTTTGTAGACTTCGATATCACCCAACAGATGGCTTCTAAATTCTTTTCTTAGCCTTAGTAGTGGTCCACGAGTCTTCAGGCGATCAGAAAGTGTTATAATCAGCTAGCATGTCACTTAACATCGTACATGTTGGTTATTACACTCCCCAAAGGCACCGTTCAATTAAATTGCGTCTTACTTGTTCCTGATTTCAAGAAAAACCTTCAAACAGTACCGTAGTTATATTGGTTGGCATTTATGCTACATATGTTTTGACCAATTGTCCACCTATGTTGTGGTGGGACAATTTAGATGCTACATATATGGGGTAGGATGGCGTGAGGAAAGGGGGGGGGGGGGGGGGGGGGGGGGGAGATTGCTTAATGAAGTGTTTATTGACATATTGTGATTTGATACCCATAAAAGTATATTTAAGTGATTGAATATGAAGATTTTATAAACACTTATTGACTTAAATAATGAGTCTTTCTAGTAAGTTATTCCTTTTTTTAGTTGACTTATTTAAGTAATTTTTGATAAGTTATTTCCACATTACTCACATAAACATAATTTGTCGAACATTAAAAAAATAATTTATCACATTATTATGTTTTAGTGTTGGATAATCCATAAGCTAAACCAAACATTTTTTCTAAACTGTGCTTTGACACCAAAAAAGCTTATATACATTTTTAATAAAAAAAACATAAGTTGCTTTAAACAAGCAAATTCCAAACACCTGCTAAGTATTCAATCTTATGTTCACCATATGTCAAATATATTGTGGTTCACATGTCTTTTATACGTGACATGGTACATTCACATACTCTTAGGCTATGAGGAATGAGTGTCATTGTATAATCTTGTCAAATATTGTTATGAGTCTCTGTATCATGTATCTCCAAAACTCTCAAGAAATATTATTCACTGCCAAGTGTAAATTGATGATGCACAACCTCCTGTAGAAAATACAAAGAAATAGTTTTGACATTTTTCTTCAATTACCATATTATACAATATGATAAAAACGTACATAACTTTTATTATACTTTCTACTTCCTATATATGTGCCGTATGTATCACTACGTACCATTTTTTAAGAACTTTAAATGAATGTTCGATATCCTTCCGTGTTGTTTTTTTGTGTTGTCTTGAACAACACCCTATTCTCGTAGTGTGGATATTAGTATGCCTTGAAAAAACATAGAATATTTAGGACATATTCCACCAGCAATGTAATACCCATACTTGTTCTCATTTCCATTCATTATAAAAGGAACATCATATACCTTTTTATCAGAATGTCATTTAAGATTGACAATTGATTATGAACGTTGATGTCTTTGTTGGACCCAACAACACAAAAGTATGCATGTTAAATCCATAAATCGGTATGATTCTACATCTTCAAGTATTAGGGACGACTTACCATGACCACCTCGTATGTACTGGCCTCTCCACGTATTTGTACAATTGCGTAGATCAAGACTTCTAAAGCTTACTAAGGAATCCATGTGCGTAGTTTTGTGTCGTATATAATTGTTCAACATCAGCGCGCGTAGGCTTTAAATATATATATCGATGTATAGTTCGATAAAATATTCACAAAACTAGTACATACGTTCCCGTGTGGTTCTTTCACATATCTCTAAATAAGCGGCAACTGCACCGGCTGTGATTTCGTACACCAAAAGACAAATTGTGGCCGTGTATATATATATATATATATATATATATATATATATATATATATATATATATATATATATATATATATATATATATATATATATATATATATATATATATATATATATATATATCAGTGTTGCAGAAATCGGCCTTGGCGGCCGATTAATCGCTTGCGGTCTTCAACCGATTACGATTAGGCCTAATAGGCCAGCTTGACGGTTTGCTACAAAAATCGGTCAAATATCGGTCTTGACGGCCAATTAATCGGTCTTGGCGGTCATTTTTTTAATTTTTTATTTTTACATGACGACACAATCACTCTCTAGTAACTCAATAAAACTAAAAAAATCAATATTAAAGCATAAAAATAAACAATGTATAATTCTTGATGTGTAACTTGGAATAAAATGTATCAAACTTTGCTATTTTGTTATATTTATATATTTTTAAATAAGTTCCTTTATAGTTTAGGGTCTCCGATTAATCCCTTAACTCCACTCGACCGCCAAGCAACCGTCAAACGATTTTTACAACCTTGATATATATATATATATATATATATATATATATATATATATATATATATATATATATATATATATATATATATATATATATGCATATGCATATGCATATACATACATACATACATACATACATACATACATACATACATACATACATACATACATACATACATACATACATACATATATATATATATATATATATATATATATATATATATATATATATATATATATATATATATATATATATATATATATATATATATATATATATATATATATATATATATATGACCAACTGCCTCTATTTGAAAAGAAAGCCCGTGAATGACCGTGGTGGTCACTTCATAACACGACATAGAAGCACCACACACAGCTGAGGTGGTGTTTGCACATGGTCATGCTCACACCATCAGCACCATGCACCATGCTCGCTCTGTATACCGGATGACTTTAATCTTTGACATGGTCAGTCTACTGTGTCCTAATCGTAAGACTTTGTATTCTTCGGTTCCAACATATTCTTCTTAAGGTACGTGTCAATTTGTCAACGTCGTGTTGTTGTGTTCGATTAAAGAGAAAACGATATATAGGTAAAATTTCGCCGATAGGGATCGACTCATCATCTAGGATTCGATCGATGTGAGTTGACATGATCCAATATAAATTAGCATGGATTTAGCATAGACTAAATCTTTACATGTTCTTATTTGGTTCCTAAAGTTATTCACTTTAAAAACATTGACAGGAAAGACTTGGACTTTCTTGTAAAGAAAAAGAAGAACGAGTGGAGAAAGATGGTTAGATAGATGTGTGGCCATAAAATCAACACCTTCTCTCACCTCTCAACAACTTCTATACAGAAACAAAAAGAATTTATGACTTTATTAATTGAAAATTTTCTTTTCTACTGATAACGACAACTTCTGTTCAAACCAATCTCCATGTTCCTGTTGCTCCACAAGTATATCTAAAAAAAATAAGTATACTTTTATTTAAAATTGATTTTTTTATTAAATTGTAAATCAAATAAAAACTTGTCCTAAAACATATAATCTTCTATTTTACACAATCATAATTTGGTATGATATATATTTTCAAAACGACAATTGGTGATAAATTTAGTATTCATAATATCACACGCCTCGGGCATACTCTTTCACCTTGATTAATCTTCAACTGGAACTTTCTTTTTCCGATAATTTTAAATCCCTACCAAAAGAAATAATATGGACTTTTAGACAGTTTATGTTGTTTATCTCTCTGAGCTATAATTTAGAACTTACACATGGCACCGTTGATGATAGGTTTTTAAAGATCAATAATGTCATATTGATCTATTAAAGAACTTTTTACAATCAGACATTTTTACAGCGAAAAATTAATTAAATTTTAGCAAAAGCTAGAAAATACAAAATATGATAAAGAAGAAATAACAGTGATTGGGTTTTGACGTTTTGATATCGTTCGACCCAATTTACTTTTAAGTTCTGTGTATTAGATAGATAGCCAACCCCAAGTAAGATTGAATCACAGTCAAATCGAAAGACTCATTTTTTTTCTTGGCTTTTGCATGTCAAACACCATATCCAGAAGTGGAACACGACCACTAGAATTACGGGCACGAATTTATTAGATTTGAAGCAAACGAATAGTGATAAGTGATCTAAACGCTCATATGCATTCCATGATGTAGGCGAATTTATAGGAATACGTGTGCATGTCATTATAAATTGACTTGCAATCATCATTATCGTTGCCTTCAACCCTTGTATCTAGTTGCGAATATGTGTGAATATAGCCTTCTGGAAATTTCACAAGACCAAAACATGGTAATGATTACCCCATAGACTTTTTTTTTTTTTTTTTTTCCAATTCTCAGAGACCCAGTTGATCGGTCCATGAAAGCCATTCACGAACCATACAATATTATGCCAAATATTAGAAGCCAAATCACAAGTATTAAATAAAAGTTTATTCGTCACCCTGTGTGAACCACGATTCAGGAAAAGGATCGTCTCAACATCTATACCTCTTAAGTGGATATTAGTTCTCATTGATAATCGATCACAAATCAATTCTCGTTGATAATCGATCATGGCTCTTTAGCCACTTCGCTGTATTCGAAATTTGACATAGTATTATGGTAACTCCGTAACTGATGGGTTTATTGGAATTTATCATATAATATTCCTTAATAGTTTTGAGAACCAATTTCTCAAAATCTACCGGATTTGCAAACACGTTGTGTTTTACTAAGTTTTTTATCAATCAAATTATTCAGGTTCAATAACCTTTTGTTGAGCACTAGTTTCAACTGGTAGTAGATTGTGATCCTTGATCTCCTTCAAGATCAACAAACCTCTCACTTCTCTTGCCCATTAGAAACTTGCTTTCTAAGAACTTAGCCTTTCAGTGTAATAAACAATTTTATTGTCAGTGGAATTGTAGAATCGGTATCCTAAACAATCCTTAGGATATTACAAATATGGATTTAGTAGACTTAGCTATGAGTTTATTTGAAAGTTTTTGTCTTACATAAGCCTCATAACTCAATACCTTCAAGTAAGAAAATGATGAAACTTTTCATATGAAGTCTTATAAGGTGTCTTTTCTACTTTATTGGTTCATGTCATATTCAAAACATATACCACAATAAATAAGCTATAAAGCATAATGATAAAAGGTATACTATTACTTATCATTGAGTGAAACCATATCCAATAAGGTTCGGTCCTTCTCCTAGACATATACTATCTTATAGCATTCTATATTGAGTAAGTCGTGAGACAATCTCACAACTCCTAGGATGGTCTAAGAACTCTTTCTTAGATATTATCCTCCTTTATTATTATGAAGGCTTTAATCGGTCCTATTGAGTTGTTTCTTCAAGTTTACTTTGAAACAATCTTATATAAGTTGCCCTTTTTGAAAAACATGTGGAGTTGCCAATGAATAATGGTTAGGATCTATCATACAAATGTATTCTATTCTCTTAGAATACATGATCATTCACTTATAACTGTTTACTATATTCACAATACATGCTACGTACAGATCTTTTAGAATACCCAATTTTTTCCATAAAACACATCCTACCATTCTCAGAGAATACCTTTCCAAATACCTACATATATTCTTATTATACATGAACATCATAATACCTAAACCATCGATTCTTTGAATTATTTGTGATACAGAGAACAATTAAAAAAATTGCCTGGGTTGCATAATTATACATATGACGGTTACCTACATCTAAATGCCGAAATAAGGAATATCTTCGGTTTGAATATCTTACATCTTCTACAATTTATGATCCTTCAAATTAAATGACCGAATCTCATCATCTTGAACTGCACTATAGAATTTTTGACACTCGACATTCGATCGTTAATTTAATTTGCACATATAATGAATTCGATCTATGTATTAATCACTATAACGATTATATAGGAATATCATCAACGTAATTTCAATTCCTTCCTAAATTATCGTATACGAGAAAGGGGGAAGAACGGGAAAATCTAAGAATAATTAATTAATTATAATGTCAATTTATCATGGTGCCCATATGAAATGATTGGACCAAAATTGGTCTTACATTCACACAATAATTGTTGAATGTATTTGAAGCAACATATATATATATATATATATATATATATATATATATATATATATATATATATATATATATATATATATATATATATATATATATATATATATATATATATATATATATATATATATATATATATATATTCCTTCCTTTCATGCTCGAGAACAATTCTCAGGTTACGATACCAATCTTGGAAGTTAGTATAACTTAACTTATCATTCTCAAGCATAGAGTGTAGGGATTGTTCATATGCGGTATTTGCATTTTGGAACATCTACAAAATATTAACAAAATTCCTTTAGCATTTTCAATATTTAATTATTTAATAATTAATACCCTATGTTTCTAAAACATTAAGCATTAAAGTCTAGAATCCAAGTTGCAACAAATAAATAGTTCGGTGACCTTTATCCCTCTTATTTAATCCAACGAGGTAGATAATGTTCACCCATTAAATCCAATGTAACTTCTAGAGTTATGAGATCCTTTATTTGTTTGTATGACATATTTGATCCTAACATTTTTAATGCTTATTGTGTATGACCTCGTAGGTTCACACACACACACATACACACACACACACATATATATATATATATATATATATATATATATATATATATATATATATATATATATATATATATATATATATATACACACACACACACACATATATATATATATATATATATATATATATATATATATATATATATATATATATATATATATATATATATATTGAGTTGTTTGTTTCTTGCATTCTAGATCCAAAAGACTCTCACTTGTCCAAAAGAAAAACAACCAATTATACAAACACTATTAAGCATCTAATAACACGTCATTGTCCATAACTATACATAAATATTTGTCTCTACAAAACTTACATTGATTATTTAATTTTAAATTCATTAGTGTCTTATCTCCTTTTATTTTGATATCACTAAACAAAATGCGCAACTTGAAGCATTCTCATATAAGTTTAATATAAGTTTTTCGTTCTATGAACTCAAATAAGATAACAAATTTAGATGGCCCTCATGTTAATATTATATGGGTAAAACCATACACTTACATATAATTCAATCAGCGACGATCCAAATCAATATCACAGTCCATCAAGTATAAGAAACTCTAACTTTGATAACATTGTATTCAACAAGGCCTTGCAATTTAGTAACTTACGATGAATATCGGCTTTGTCAATCTTCATGTTGAATTGTTTTTATGGCCTAATATAAAGTAAATATGACAAACCTTTTTCCAAAAAATAGTCAAAAGGGGAACATACATATGAGCATTTTGTAAGAACTATTGTATGCTTACAAGGCATCATCTAAGTCTAGGCTCCAATCCTTAGGTAGGATTCATCGTATCCTCAATGATAGATTTGATTTGTTGGTTGGAAATTTCAGCTTGGTCATTTGTTTGGGGATGATAGGTTGTTGATACCCTGTGATCATCTTCATACCTTTTGGAAAGTGCCCCCAATAGTCATATTTCAAAATGTGTTAACCGGTCACTAATTAATGCTCTAGGCATGTCGTACTTACAAAATATGTTAGTCTTGATAAATCCGCATTAGTTCTAGCTCATTTGTCATCATGGCCTTTGTTTCTATCCATTTAGCAAAAATTACATGCATTTCTTAAAGATGATAGGAATGAGGACATGAAATTAATGCCTCATATGTTAAAAATCTCATATACTAAGATAGGTGTGAGGGGCATTTTAGTCTTTAGAGTACGAGCCTTTTGGCATTGTTTAGAAGATCAACAAAAGAGATATGCATCAAGAAAGATACTTAGCCAAAATAAACTTTTTGACCCACTACTACTCCTATCACTTGGTTACTAGCATTACATATGATCTCGAAAGTGAGATCTCAATTTGGTGGTTCAATGATCGGTGTTGTTGTGAGTATGCCATTTAGCTTATCAAAAGCTTTCTTACACAGTCCATTAAATTTGAAATTTACGTCCTTTTGTATCATATAGCACATTATATTAGAAAAAAATTATAAATCTTTAGAGAAAACTTACATGGCCAAGAAAAGAACAAACTTGCCGCACACATGTGGGATAAGACAATTACATCAATTTTGGACTAGTCCAAAATTGATAAGACATGTGTAATAAAGACTAAAATTGAATTAAATAAGACATTTGATGTGACTCAACTTCTATTCCCTACTTAGAGGTGGTATGACTCAAAATAAGACATTTGATGTGGAATAAAGACTAGAATTGAATTAAATCAATTTTGGACTTGTCAACTTCTATTCCCTTTTTAGAGGTGGTATGACTCGAAATAAGACATTGATGAACCATGCCGTGACATTTTTCTAAATTAAATATATCGCGTATTTCAATATTTGATCCAATTTCTTAAAACACTCATCAAAGGAGTTACAATAAAGTATATAATCACAAATCTATTAATTGTGTCCGTGTTTTTCTTGAGATTTCCGGGAGAGGAATTATGTTAAGACTTATATTTAGCCTTTTGAATTTTGGGTTTGTGTTGTTTAGCCATTTTTCTTAGAAGGTTTATCCTATTTATTCAATATTTGTAGTTTCCTTTTTTTTTTCTTCATTGTGAACATGTTTTTCTTTGATCAATAAAATCTTAACTTTTTGCGGGTGTTAATCTTCAAGGCCTTCTGTTTCTTTGCTTTTTTTTTTCTTTTGCAAGTTTCTGCTGATATGAAATTGGTTGATAATTTTATGTTTTTCTTTGATTAATAAAATCCTAAACAATTTTCGGGCGTTAATCTTCAAGGGTTTTTTTTTTAACATTTGCAAGTTCCTGGTAACGTGAATTTGGTTGATAATTTAAATTTTAAAAAAAAATTGCATTATTAAATTGTATTTTAGAATTACTGATAATCTATGTGATAAATAGTTACATGTAGATGATAGTATCTTTTACGTTTCATTAAAAAAAGCTTAATACATATTATTTTTTATTTACTTCGATCTATTATTAATAATAAGAATGTAGATAGGGATGTTCGTGGTGGGTATGGTGCGATTTAGAGTCAAAATCCCAGACTGAACCTCATATGCGGTTTAAGACAGCACCATATATGTCTAAAATCGAAAAGACCACACCGGAAAATGTCATACGATGTGGTGCGTTTGTGCTGAAAAAGTGAAATCTCACTAAATTGTTTTTGCTTTGCTTACTAAAATTGAATTTAAAGAAGTCACGAAAAATAATCAAACAAGAAAGACTTACAGTGCGTTTAGTTACGGAAAAATAGTCCTTTTTCCATAATAAAAAATTTAAGAAAAATTAGATATCTGAAAACGCGTTTAGTTCAACATTTTTTCTAAATTTTTCCAAGAAAATGAAAATTTTTTATTTTTCAAAATTACAAAGACTTTAGAAAATTGGAAAACCGATAATTATTGCTTTCTATATTTTTCCAATTCCAAATTTTTTCTAAAATATAAACACATATGCACACACATTCATTCTCAGATACACCCCAACAATTACATCCCCACCCAACCTACCCTATCCTCCAGTCTCCACCCCGCACCACCACCCAACACATCCCACCACCTACCCAACCCCACCCCTATCCACTCCCACCTACCCACCCCACACCCATCCACCTACTACCCCATCCAACCCTACCCCCACCCCATTCATGCTACCCTAGCCACCCCCACCCCATGCTACCACTACCCAACCCTCCACATCCACTCCACCTACCATCAACTCGTACCCTCTACTAGACCTGGCAAACGTGTCGTGTTGTGTCGATTTCGTGTCGTGTCAAAACATTAAACAGGTTGAAAGTGCTCGACCCTAACCCAACCCGTTTAATAATCGTGTTGTGTCGTGTCAACCCGTTTATTTTCGTGTCGAGTTCGTGTCGAGTTTCGGGTTTGGGGTTTAGACCTTGTAAATATATCATGTCACTTTTCGAGTTAAACACTAAGTATGTTGAAAGAATAAGAGTTTTAGGCGAAAAAGAAAACATGAAAAACTAGTAGTAGAAGCATTGACAGTAAGTTTATAGAGCAATGTTAAAAGATTAGGAGTCAGAGAGATGAATGACGAGGTTGCGAGGAGGAGAGAGAGTCCGAGTGAAACTGTGGAGTATGAGTGAGAAAGTAAAAAAGTGAAAATAAATGCATGACCTAGGTGGCTTAACGACTTCCATATTATAAAACACGGCAATCATAAGTTTTTCTTGTAAATATGGTATTGGTATTTAACCTGTCCAATTTATATAAGAATTAGAAAAACTTGAATATAAATAAACGGGTCATTTTCGAGTCATTTTCGAGTTGAAAGTTTCAACCCTGACCTTACCCGTTTAATTATCGTGTCATGTCGTGTCAACCCGTTTAATTAAACGAGTTGAAATCTCTTACCCAAACCCGTTTATTTCGTGTCGAGTTCGTGTCGGGTTTTCGTGTCGTGTCAGGTTTTGCCACCTCTACCCTCTACCCACCCCTACCACACCTTCTACCCACATCCTCCACCCTACCCACCCCCACTCTACACACCCTCCACCCACCCCATCCCAAAAATTAGGAAAAAAATTGATAGAAATTACACATCTAAACACGTTTTTTTTTTTTCCGAAATAGAAAATGAAAACTAAAACAGTTTTAACTAAACGCATCTTTTAAATATTCAATTGAAAAACTGAAAATGGAAAAACTGTTTTCCGTAACTAAACGCACCCTAAACTTTTAAGAATACGTTTTTGCCCTTTTAGAATGCCAGCATAAATTGTTAACGACTTTCATGGAGGTAATACAGTATACATATATTGTTTGCATTTTGAAATTTCAAATGTAGATATGAGATTTGAAAGTTTTAAATATATCGAAATTTCTCAAGCATGTTTTTATAATCAGTCGACTGGTTAAGGAATAGGGATTGGTTATAGCCACATTCCGACTCCCATTCTAAGAATATACAACTTCTATTTTAAGGTCAAATAAAAATATAAAAAAGGTAGCAAATAGAAATTTGTTTTTTTCATCTATGAAGTCAACAACTCCACAGCAATATACAACTTTTATTGCAAGCGATACAAATAAATACTAGGAACGATCGCAGAAGAAGATTGACCGAAAAAATGTAAACCTGACAACCGATTTTGGGTTAATCCGCTCATTTAAACTACTTAACTAGAGTATACAAATGCCACGTGGAGCCGTTAAAAAAACAGCATGCCACGTGGACATTCAAGAAAGTCTTATGGGTTCACCGCACAATTGCTGGATCTCATTTTCAAGTGTTTCTAGAAGTTTAGCTTTTGTCCTCCTGTAAATCCAACCTTCACCATTTTGATCCCAATCAAACCTCGAAGGACCACTGCATCAAAAAAAGGGAAATATTCCCATGTTAAAAAGACCAAAATGACCCTGCCCAAAACCCTCATCTTCACTACTATAAACTCAATTGAATTTTAATTATATCCATCAAACATAGAGCTTGAAGGAATCTTGCCAGAACCGAATTCCGTCCATTTGGCAACCAAACGAGCATGGAATGGAATCCCGGATTCCGATTCTGCCGGATTACACCAGAATGCACACGCACACATAAATTTAAAACGTATTTGTTAGGAGTTAGTACCTCACTGGTGAAGACATCCAAATCTGTCTATTGGGTGTTTGTTTATTCAACACGTAGGTTCCCAAATTACCAAATTTCACGGTTAAAACTTGATTCTGTAAAATTTAAAACAAATTTATCATAACACAATAAAAACAATAAAAGTTACATTGGAATCAATTCTAACCCCATAGTCTATGTCAAAGCCATCAATGTCCACAGAATCACCATATTCCTGTTGAACAAGTTTATAAAAAACACTTGTGAGAATCAAAATCCTAGCAAGCATTAAAAAACGGTATTATACAAAGGATAAATAAGGAATAAATAAATAAGACAACAAGATTATTACCTCTATCTTCTCTAACAAATCATGAATTGTTGCATCTGCCAGTTTGTGAAATTCATCCTCCTGTAGCAATGAACTGTATGCATATTATTGCTATTAGTAATTATTATTATTATTATTATTATTATTTTTGTAATTGTGAAATGAGTGATAACTCAAAGGTCACAAGTATAGAAGAGATTGCATCTGTTTCACAAATTAAATGGGTCAATAGTTGAAAAATATCATCATCAAGTCACCAACACTAAGTCTATGACCAAAAAATTATCATCACTCCATACTTTGAATCTTACATTTCAGATGATGAAATTTAAAGGTCGCCAACTTTTTTACATGTGTAGTTCAGTAAGCATAAAATGAAAACATAAGTGACCTGGCCACAAGAAATTCAGTCTATTTCATGTAAGAACAAACAAGACATATACAGAAGGAACAAAATAAGAGACGCCTTCTTTGTTAATTAGATGCTCAAAAAGGTAATTTAAATCAATGGTTTAAGATATAATAGTTCATGGGCTAATATTACTTTTTTTTCTAGATTTACATTAAGAAGTTGAGATTTTTAGTTGATAACCAGTAGAAAGACACTGAAAAAAGGTGCATATCGATCTACACATTCTATGTCAAACCTAGAACATCAAATTTTGAATTGACACTATGATTTTCTTCCTTACTTATCACTACCAATTTCTCGATTGGAAGCCATGGTACAGGGTTTAATGCAGTTATAGTAATTTCCTAAGAGCTTTAAAATCAACAACAATCTTTCAAGTTTGAATCTGATTTATGGAATGACGGAAAACTCAAGTAATACTATGAGGTTGAATTAGTACAAATTTCACACGAGTTCTGCATAGGACTAGGTCAAGGAATTAATAACAACCATAACCTGTTTAAATGGAGGAGGAAAATCTTACGAAAATAAACCTACATAGAGTGAACGACGGAGCTTAAGTTTGATAGATTTAAAAGCAGAATAACAATTATGATTTACAAAACAATTTCAAAAACATAACCAGTGTGACTAAAATTTAAGAGAAATCGGGAAATACCTAAAAGATCGAATGATCAAATTACGAACCTGTAATCAATGGCTGCGGGTCCTTGAGAAAGAACTTGGTCTAAATTAGAAGTCCGGGAGCAGAAATCTCTACTATAAACACGGCTATGGTTATCATCGTACAAAATGGAAGAAGAAGGATGACGAACAAAACTCAAACATTCAAGAACATTAGAATTTGAAGCAGATGATAAGAAACGCGAGTAGCTGTGTATGAAATTGAGAGATGCTGATACCCTTCTCAGGAACTTTGAAGAAGAAGCCATTTTTGCTTTTTGGCGAACGTAGCGAAGTGGAGCTATGGAATTGGGGTAAACCGGTAAAGGTCAAAATAAGTTGGGCTTCTATTTTGGGCTTTCATAAATGGAAAGATAAAAAGGATTAAAACCTGTTACTAACTATAAAAGTAATTATTATTTTTTATTATTGATTGTTTACAATGTACAAGTAATTTTTCCATATGACTTTTGTTCCTAACCTGAAAACATAAGAAATCTTTCAGTGTTTTCTTCGTTTTTCGTTATATCGGCTTGAATTTTTAAACAGATACAAGTAGAGTCTTGAATCGTGAGTGAAATTTCATGATTTATGACCATCACTAAATTTACAAAACGGTGGAACCAGGAACGGAGTCAAGATTTTAAAATAAATGGGGCTTACTAGCTTAAATCGTAATAATATATTAAAATATATGTTTTAGGAAATATATACACATTATATATTTCATATTCTAAAATGAGTCTATTTAGAAATTCATAGTCATTTCTGTAAATCGCACAAAATAGTTATTTACTTGTATTCCTAATTTCATGCAATCATTTTCGTGAGTATCTCTACATCTTATCACATCTGATAAACCGGTTTACTATATTAAACATGAATTAAATGATTAAATTAGAATAACATTACAAATTTAATTAGTTTATTATGTACGCTTAAAGGACTTGACATGTATATATAAAAGTTACTTTGATAGTTCCATTAAAACTTGATCTGAGAATTAATATTAAAATAATATTAATATTAATTGTTTTTGCTTTGCTTACTAAAATTGAATTTAAAGAATCGTGAGTGAAATTTCATGATTTATGACCATCACTAAATTTACAAAACGGTGGAACCAAGAACGGAGCCAAGATTTTAAAATAAATGGGGCTTACTAGCTTACATCGTAATAATATATTAAAATATATGTTTTAGGAAATATATACACGTTATATATTTCATATTCTAAAATGAGTCTATTTAGAAATTCATAGTCATTTCTGTAAATCGCACAAAATAGTTATTTACTTGTATTCCTAATTTCATGCAATCATTTTTGTGAGTATCTTTACATCTTATCACATCTGATAAACCGGTTTACTATATTAAACTTGAATTAAATGATTAAATTAGAATAACATTACAAATTTAATTAGTTTATTATGTACGCTTAAAGGACTTGACATGTATATATAAAAGTTACTTTGATAGTTCCATTAAAACTTGATCTGAGAATTAATATTAAAATAATAAAATGATATGAAAATGAGAGCAATTGTTACACAAACACATTAACAGTCGCTGGGATTTAATTAGAGATAAAGGCCCGATAGTCTATCTGGTATGGGATTTAGGTTGAATTACGTGAACTATCTTTTGACATTGGTGCAATAAAATAAAGGGAAAATGACTTATAAGGGTAATTATGTTTCAAAAATGTTCAAAAACACCATCTAAGTTTGGTTTGTTCAAAAAACATCATCCAAGTAAAGCCTTTGTACAAAAAACACCATCCAAGTAGGGCATTTGTATAAAAAACACCAACGAACTACATGTTTTGTTTAAATTTTACCCGATGGTAACCGGCTCGTTAAACTGTTCATCTGTTATTATGTCATGTCACTAAATATTATGTCAAGTCATCCTTTAACCTGCAAGAGCCGGTTACTATCGGGTAAAATTTGAACAAAACATGTAGTTCGTTGGTGTTTTTTGTACAAAAGCCTTACTTGGATGGTGTTTTTTGTACAAATGTCTTACTTGGATGGTGTTTTTTGAACAGACAAAACTTGGATGGTGTTTTTTGAACAGTTTTGAAACATAATTACCCTTATAAGTCATTTTCCCTAAAATAAACAAGTTACAGTCCAAATAGAGATGATGGGGGAGGCGCAGCACCGGCCTGCCCCTATTGGCTCTGCAGTTGGGTGAAACCAAAATTGAAAAATGTAAAAGGTTTAGTGCGTGTTCCGCGTAGAATGTTTTGGAGCTTTAGGGAGTTTCTAACTTCTAGTTTTTAGGAAAATACTCTAATAAAATCAAAAAGTTTCGTTCGGCGACCCGAGCTTAAAGCTTTTATTTTAAACAAAATGCTACTTATTTAAAATTTAGTTGAAGTAGCGTTTAATAAAAATCTCCAACCAATTATAATTAAATTACTTCAATGCTTTTAAAATTATTAACCTACGCATCTTTTTTTCATCACAATGACGACTGATTTTATTTCATCCTAATCATGTCGGCTTCATTTATCACCTCTCACAAAATCCTCACAAGTCATGAATTCCCTCACACAGTGACACAAGTACGAAGATTTACACGAAGGATTTAATAATATGAAGTGTGTCCGTAATGATATTGCTGCATTGATATGGAATGCTCGACAACAATAATTTTACAAATAGACTTGTTATATTGTCGACTATTGATTTTTTTAATGGAGTTTAATATTGGAAAATTTTAGAATTTTAAAAAGCATAGTTTAGGCAATCGTTTACTCATAATCATCTTTCAATTTTAGCTTTTACACAGATCTCATTTCATGTAATTTTATATATTTCAAAAGCTTCTAGTTAATTTTATCGAACAGTCATATACAAACTAAAACCTACAACTTTCAGCTACAAGCTGCCAACCACCATCTTCCAGCTACTTTTGTGAAACACGTCGTTAACGAAACATAAGTCGTATGAAGAAAAGGCAAACCTCTTGAGGGACAGGAAGATGAGATGCAGTAACTGAATGGAAGAAACGAAGATCTATGAAATTTTTTGCTATCGAGATCATATTTTGGAAAAAATGCGAAAGAATTGAACCCATAAAAGAAATTAAAATACGGTTCATATTTGTAAATATGAAAAACTGGCAAAAGAACAATATTAGAAAAAATTGTAAATCGAACTCGTGTCATTTTGTTTACATAAAGGCATACAAACCAACACGCCAAAGATAAATGCTTTAAAACGAAGAACTTTTGTCAATAACTCAAAAGACGGTGCAAGATAAGAATAAAGGGATAATGTTATAAAAATTCTTAAGTTTTTAAGAAATGTTTGGTTTTTCTTTTTTATGTATTTTTGGTTCATATAAGTTTTTAAATTTATTTTTTGTTCACTAAAATCTTTAAGTTTGACAGAAATATTCGGTTTTACCATTGTATCTTGTTATAAAACCTGTCAAACATAAGAGTTTTAATGAACAAAAAATACATAACAAAGGTAAAATCAAATATTTCTGTCAGAGTTGAGGGTTTTTATGAACCAAAAATACATAAAAAGGTAAAACCAAATATTTCTGACAAACTTAAAATTTTTTATGACATTATCTCTGAAAAACTCAACTATATTCATGTTATAAAAATGATTTTGTAATGGTTAGTAATATATATTTAAAGACAAAAAATAGTAAAAAAATAAATAACTAATGGTAAAAACTAATAATAAAGTGTTGTGATATATAGTTAAACGTGAACGGTAACTACTACAGTGTTTAAGGTTCCCATACCATTTACAAACTACGACTTAATATTTTCAATTTGATATTACCAATAAAATTGGTAAAAATAATTTATTTTTTATTAACAATATTTTAGCATCGAAAAATATTTTATCTTTATAGTAAAACTGTTTTTGTACTAAATTAAAAAAATATATTTTCATTGTATTAAAAATGTTTTGGCACCAAATTAATAATATTTTATATATATGTTAAGTTTATTTTGTCATCAAATTTAAAATTAATTTATAAATAATTCGGTCTCAAAAGTTTTTTTCATTTTTATTGAAACTTTATGTGTTTTTATTGCCTTAATTCTACAAATATATAAAGCATTTAATTTTTAAAAGATACTTTCAATATTATTTTATTAAAATATCAAAAAAATTCAGCGCTAAATACAGGTGTTAGATACAAAGGTTGGGCTAAGGCAATGAATGTATTCTCAATGATGCAACCTTCAAATGCCCCTAACCCCAAATTAATAAGGACTATTTTACATTTTTACTAATTTTAGACATAAGCGTTAAAAACTTTATATAAGCACATCTTCTTTAATTCTTCCAATTTTTCGGTCGTTAAGGAAAATGATCTTTTTTAGGATTGTATATATTTCTAACTAGTAGCAGCTTCGTGCTACACACGTGCGTGTTGGGATTTCTTTTTAGTTTTTTTGTTATTGATTCAATGTATAAAATCATTAAACTTTTTCAAATCATTTAAAAAGAATCCCAAAATAATTCATTTTTTCAAAGTACGATGCTATTTGACCTTTTAAAAAGGTCAATTAACATTTTACCTTAAGTAGCTTCATTTCCTTTTTTGTGGGACAAAACTTTATGAGGTTATCTATTTGATTTGCATCTATTGCTAAGTCTTCTAACATAACGACACATCTTTTCCATTCTGCTTTCATAACTAAAAAAAGCTAACATAGAAATTACACTTTACCAACTAAAGTTGCTTCATGTATGGTAAAACTGTGAAATTGGACCTGAATTAAATAATTTACAAACATGAACAGGGCATACCTTTGTAGCAACTTCAAATGATTTGCGGTAAATTTGATTCCCTGGATTTCACAGAATTGAAGCACGGAGTGGATGTTTAAAAATGTATTTCTGTGGATCTTTGTGTTTAGAATCAATGTGAAGAATTGGTTCATCATTTGAGGTTTAGGGTTTAGGGAGTATTTGTCTTTGACAATTCTTCTAACATTTTACAACCATTGAAACAACTTGTGAGCAGATTACCAAGTTGTTGGTCGACTGTAACTTCCAAAACCAACATGCACTTCAAGCAAGAAAAGAGATTACAACTTTCTGTTGATATATACTTGGTAGTTGGCACTTTCTAGTTCATTTTCAGCTAAATACCAAAGTTTTAGCTTATGGTATAGTTTTCTTGAAAAAAATGAATTTACAGTTGGATACATCTTGACTTCATCGAGTAAGTTAAACAAATGTAACTTGAACAAAAATGATAGGACACGAAAGTAAAGAAGTTCGTACCTAAAGCACAAGAGAATCAACCTATAAATACTGGAATGTATTCAAAGAAGCAATGTTCTTTCCCTACAGTAAAAGAGATTCTGCCTTGGATCCATTTCCAACAGTTTCTTGAAGTATTCCTATCTGAATTACATTGTTTACCACAAAATGTAATATAAGTATGAAGTCAATGTGAAAGTAAGAAGTTGAAAAGTAGACCTGAAGTGTGGTTTTGAGATAGACTTTAAGTATATTCCATGGTGTCAAGAAAGAGGACTTCAAAATCACTCCCCAAGAGGAAACTTTCCATCAGGCTCACTTTTGGTTTAAGCTGCACCTCACACTCCTCCATTTAGTAATTTTCCCCTTCAACTCGTCGTCGAGTTCAGCATCACAACACCACTACAGCACCAACACCGCATGTCATCCATCCATATTTTGCATGAGAGAGGTAATAAACCTGCAAGCCAGTAAAATGTTCACACAAATAAGTTAAATATTTGACAAAGGTTGTTGATGTAACAAAAAAATTATAAAATGGATTATACTTATTATCCATTATACCTATGTTTTGACTTTGAAGAACACAGCTCACACCATAAGATACCAATAACTGGTAAAGCTAAATGATACAACAAAGTTCTAAGGAAACATCAAGCAACAACACATTAATGTTAAACGCTCTACACCATCATTATTGAAAACCATCAATCATTCATGCAGGAATGATAAGATCCCAATTTTGCTAACCAAACTGTAAAAGCGGTCTTACTTGGGTTTTCCGGGACAATCGGGATAAAATCTCCAACTAATGGCAATATACTTTGAAGAACGCAGCTCACACGCGACACATCAAAACTGATAAATACAAAGGCAGAAAATAGGGTAACAATAAACAAATTCTAGAAAACTCAAAGTTGAGCTACAATAGATTGATAAACCCCCTAAATGACAGGTAGATCATCATTGAAAATACTGAATGTTGCAACCATTCTTTTATTAACAGAACCTGCAGAAGCAAGATGACAGCCAAAGTAAACGAAATAGCAAGTCAAAAAATTCACACCGTTCATTACAGACAAGCCTCTACACCTATTATAAAGTCATGGTATTGAGGTTACGAAACTCATTTATCGTATCTATTAGATTTAGATTTTTAGTCCATATTTTATGAAAACACGCATAGAGACTTTCCTGTGACCTGCACGATCCTGCTACCAACACTTTGTTTTATTCTTTTCAATTAACTCCTTTATAAATAGAACCACCAAAGTCAATTGAAGAGAAACAATAAAATTCTTATTGTCTTTTAGATGCAACCGCCAAGTGAATATTGACATATTAATATGTTTTAATTTAATCCCAGGGCCACTAATACACACCTTACCCTACTATTTAAAAAATTAATCAATGAAATTCGAAAGAATCGACATAATTAGCAGCATTTCAAATGATAACTACTGAGAAACAAAATACCTTAAGGCAAATAACAAACCAACAGTCACCCTTTTCCAAGATGAGTTTTATTAATTAAATGAAATAAAATGAAATAAAAATAGGTAAAAGAGTAGCCATAAGGCCATCGGAAACCATTACTTTGTTGACCAAGATGATTACCAGGTACTCCAAAAGATCTTGCCAGAAACCGTACCTATTTTAATTTTTCAATTAGTGATAAATTCAGAATTTTTTTAAATGAATAAAAATATATTAACTATAATTTAAGTTACTTGATCACTTGAAAAATTCTCAAGAAACTTTGCTGTGACATAAACTTCAGTATAAGCCTGCGTGTCACTCTTTGGTGAGACCCTTTGTACTAACTTAGTAAAGAAATCAGAAACCTGAAAAAATATAAAAGGAAACCATTATAAATTATAATATTTTATAAAAGATCAAATTTGCAAATGTTCATAGTTTTTTTTTTCAGTGTTATAATTTTAATACCTCATGTGTTAAAAGAAGATGGACTGCTTTTGCAGATACATCTCCAAATAATAGGTATCTATAAAACAAAAATTGATGTCAGTACCATTAATTAAATCAATATATACGATGTATAAAACTTGGATAATTAATTCATTAGTGATTATTATTATTATTAAGATAAACAAATAACAAGACCTCTCTGGGGATTTGAATGGGTTGTGAAGGCCATGTTTGGGGCATTTAGTTAAGCTTTCAACAAAAGGCTGTATAAGATGTCAAGAGATATGAGATAAGTTTATAAAATTCCAATTTAGATAGTAATTTGGTTTCTTTCATGATGCATACGTTTATTCCATTTTCATCAACTTCTGAAACTTTAATGAATGATTCACCGTTTAGAGGATCCAAAATTGTATTCCAATTGCTACATGTCATCCATTTTCCCTGGACTGCAAAATATATGAAACGTGTGAACAATGATTGTAACAAATTTGCTATAACTCAAATTCATGTGTTTAGTTGTTTACCCAAGTTTTGTACTTTTGCAGGCTGAGAGCCGGATATCTCATCAGCTTTAACCATGGCAAATTGCAGTGAATGGATGAGCCTACAAGAGAAATATAATTTTTTTTATTTATAGATACAAAAACAGAGACTGCTCTTGATCTTAATTATCCAAAATCTTGTAATTTAGAGAATTAAGCTTGTCATGCGTGTTTTTAATATGTATTCCTATAATTGAATGAAATTATAAGTAGTATGAATGTGATTTTCTGTAACTGATGCATTCATATTTAGAAGACGATTAAACAGAGAAAAAACGGAATCAATCACTTAGTTATTCAACATTTTTTTACCTTGTAAGATGATTGATTGTAGCTAGATTTACATGAGGGAACCAATTATAAGCCTATGTTTCAAATCATATAGATCAAACATAAATATGATCGAGAACTCAGAAAAACGTAACTCAGATAACGAATTTCAGATGACTCTTTGAGGAAGTTGTTTACCTTTTTGACTCGTCGATCAAGATAGAGTCGAATTTCACTTCATTGGCGATTCGTCTCTTTGGTTGTAACCTAAACGAATTTCAGAAAAACCTAACTCAGATAACCAATTTTGCAAACAGTGGCGGAGAAGTGTGGACGACGATTCGACCAAACCTTCCGTATTCATCTGTGGGAGTTGTTTATTCAACGGGAAAGGGAAACGGGGTGGGTAAAACCACAGGACAAATCCTGCAAAATGGAAGATTTGAAACGAAATCGAGCAGAAGAAAGAGTGAGAAATTGAAAGCTACGCTGGTGGATTTCTTGAAGAATGAAGCAGGAGATGTTACACAGATGAGAAAACGGAAAGGGAGAAGACATCTGTGTACACAGATGAAGAGGTGTCGTGCAAGAAGAGATGCAGGTGGCGGGAGTAGAATGGCCAAAAACTACCCACCCCGTATAAAATCCCAAAACCCCCCCACCCCATCCATTCCTTCTAGAAAAAACGTTGTAATTTAATTATATATAGTAATTATGTTTCTCAATACACTTTTCCTGCGTAGTTGCCAATTAGATTATCAAAAGCATTTTTCACTTCATTTTGCAACAACTTCAAGCAATCATTGATTGCTTATGCATGTTATATCCTTTTCTACCAATATTATTGACTTCTTCAAAGGATGTATCTATTCAGCATTTTAAATGCTTATTCAACAATTATTATTACTCTCCCGTCTAAACAAACTATATATCATAGTTTCAAAACATAATCATAATCACAATCGTAATCGAGTGAAAATTTGTATAAAAGTAAACCATAATCATAAACACAGTTTCAAATATATAATCATATTTTCATAAAATATAATCATATTCACAAACGTTATAAGCTTTATAAAATTAAAAAAAATATAACCATATTCAGATTTCAGCAATGTTATCAAAATCATAATCAGATTCTTAAACACATTTTCAGACCTAAAAATATATTTATCAGACTTAGGGACATACTTTTTATCAAAATTTGAAACACATTTGCACATTCATATTTCACAATACCCTAACCTACTCTGACTAACAAAACACATCACCCTAATCAGATTCACATAACTCATTTTCAGAAACCCTAACCCAATCAGATTCATAAAACACTTTTAAATGTCTACCCCTCCGCATACATAAGGGGTTAAAAGATCATCTACAAAAAGTTTTGTCAAATACATGAGTTATTATGAAAAGAAAAAGATAATTTTTTTCAAAAAAAAAAAACTATTGGTAAACCTACTAAAAGGTCCGAAACGAAAAAGATAGAAAAGGTGAAGGTATTTATTTTTAAATTTAAAAAGTATAAGTTTAAACAAAAAAGTACAAAATTTAATATATTTTATAATATTTACTTAATTTTAACGACTTAGTATGAAATTTAGAAAAACATTTGAAACCCGATGTTAAACCCAAGTTATTTTCATAAATTAACTAATTTTATTTTCATTCTAGAAATCCTACACACTTTATTTATTTGGTTTACATATTTTAATGGAATTCAGATGAATAGGAAAGATAAATTTCATTAAAATGTGTTTGATTGAAAAATTAATGGAATGGATTTATCAATTTAATTTCCATTAGTTAACTTTATCTTCTAATTAAAATGATATATTTAACCTTATAAAAATTATAAAAATTAAATTTGTTATTTTGTACCATATGAAAAAGAACATGTGATGTTATAAAGGTGGCATTAAAAGTCATTAGGATTTGAGGTACCAAGTATATTTAAGGGGTTAATCATTAATCATGTGTTTTATATGGTTCAACGTGCAAACTCAACATTATTGATCATAATCTATCAAGATTTTTTTTTTGAGATTTTATAAGGGATATGAGAATGTAATTAAGTTAAATTAGAAATTAATTATTTTTTCGACATACGATATGTAAACCAATCCCGTATCTATATAATGAGGGTATGGAGCAGATTTTGACTACAAACCAAAACCCGAAACCATGAACTATACGACTTTCTCCTTGAAGATGGAATTCCTCAACCTCTTCCAATGAAGGACAAGATTGAAAAATGTTTGTTTGACTTATGTTATAAGAATGATACAGTATGAATTATCAACCAACATTATGCACATAGTCATGTATGGTTTATTATTCTTTTAGAAAAATAAAATAACAATCAACTTTTATTTTTTGTTTTTATTATTTAGGTTAGTCATTTGATAATATGATTTAAAATATGTTTTTCAATCTTTAGCCGTAAGTTGATTGATTATTTGCTTATTTATTGGGATATATTTAGAAAAGTCCTTATATTTTGACCCTATATTCGATTAAGCCTTAATTGTTTTTTATATTCAATTAAGCCCAATATTTTGTTAAATTTTTACAATTTTGGATAGTAGCTGGTTATGACGTTTTGATATTTTTACAACTGATGATGTATAATGTCAAAATGTAAGGACTTAATTGAATAAAAAATGAAAATCCAACTTTAAGTTGTTAAAAGGTTCAAAGTATAAGGACTTTAATAAATATTCCCCTTTATATATATATATATATATATATATATATATATATATATATATATATATATATATATATATATATATTGTTAAAGTTGTAAACATTTAACAAAATGTTGGATTTAATTGAATATAAAAAAATAATTAGAGCTTAATCGAATATATGGTCAAAATGTAAAGATATTCTTTATTTATTTCACTATTTTACTTTTATTATAAGAATTATTTAACAAAATCATATAATTTTTTTTGGTATATGATACAATATTCTCATTTTTATAAATACAAAAGAATCAAAAATTCAATAAAGGATAGTTTAGTCATTTTATATGTTTTACATTTCATTTCCTTTAATAAAATTTGAAAACCAAACAGAACAAATAATTCTATTTTATTATTTGTCAACCATATACGTTAAAGATTCAAATTCTTCGTATTTTAATTTCTCATTCATAGAAAAATTGAAATTTTATTCTAAACATTCTTCATCAGTCTTCGTTTATATAATGTATTTTGAAAGGGTTGTGATATAGTTACCCCTATTTCATTTTGTACCTCCTAATACCATCAAATCAAAAAGAATTTTAGTTATATTAGTTTTTTAATCATTACACCCCCTGATTTGACTACTTTATTTGTTTTATCCTAAATTCCTAATTTCGTCTTTTGTTGATTATTATTATTATTATTATTATTATTATCATTATTATTAAATTATATTTATTATTATTAATTTTTATAAAATTATAACCGTTCGTGTTTATTGATAATCTAATGCCTTTTTTTTATTCTTTCGAATTTATTCAGTCGTTTATAAATCAAGTGGTTGTATGTAGAATTTATTTTTTATAAAATTATTCGGATTATACCGTTTGTAAGTAATCAAAATTCATGTTATTAGTAGCCGGAAACTGCCATTCTTGGTCCGTCGATCCAGTTGTACACCATCTCCGTTTGTCCATGCTTGTGCATGCATACAGATCAGAACATTCTACTGAATGGGAAACATTGTATAGTGCTCGGCTAAATTTTATGTTCGTTTTCCAGATAATGCACCGTGCAATTATAATATTGGATCAAACTTTGCATTGCTATTATTATTTACATTGTTATTTTTTATACATTCGTTCGAATTTAACATAACCGTTTTGATATAATTTGACATAATTATATACAATTATAAACATCATTCGTTGTCTCGTAATTACTTTAAAACAACTAATGTTCATTGTTACTAAAACGTAAAAATTATAAAGCTAAATTCATTAATTTGATATTCGTTCAAATTTGATATAACTGTTTTGATATAATTTGACATAATTTTATAAAATTATAAACACCGTTCAGTGTGTCGTAATTAGTTTAAAAAATATTGTTTATTGTTCCTAAAACGAAAAAATTATAAAAGGTAAATTCATTATTATTGTTTTTCTAATAATAATACTAATAATAAATCAAATACTATTAATAAAAGAAAAAGAAAAAAAAGACAACAAACAAAGAAAATAAACAAAAGACAAAAGAAAAACAACAAAAAAAACAAAAAATCAAATCACGGAGGGTACGATTAGATAGTGGAGGTATGTATAGATTCACCAATTTTGTAAATGTAAAGTAAAGACTCTTTATTTAGGATGATTCTATACATATCCCTACTATGTAATTGTACCATTGATTTGACTTTTTTTTTTTTTTTGCTTTTTGTTGATTTTTTTTTGTCTTTTGTCTATTTTGTTTGTTAGTTGTCTTTCACTTTTGTTTTTTACTTTTCTTTTATTAACAGTATTTGATTTGTTTTATTATTATTATTATTATTATTATTATTATTAGAGTAAATTACACGAATTGTTGCAATGGTTTGGGATAATTTACGTGTTTGATCCCTAACTCTTTTTTTAACTCGGAAAGTCCCTATCTTTTGGTTTTATTATATGTTTGGTCCCTAGCCTATGTAAAAATACTATGTTGCCCTTAAAAAGTTTTTTTTATATTTATTTATTGTTTATTTATTATATTTTAATTAAAATAAAAAGAAAAAAATAACCTCAATCCTCATCCACCTCTTATCTTTTCCACTGTTTATTTCTGTCATATCAAACGTTTTTATCTTTTCCCCTATTTCTTTCTCTCCTGTCAAGCGTCTTCATCTTTTCAGTTGCTTAATCTCAAATATCCCCCAAACCATATGACCATTTGTGTAATTTACTACTACTACTATTATTATTATTAGAAAAAATAATAATGAATTTAGCTTTTATAATTTTTACATTTTAGTAACAATAAACAATAGTTTCTTTAAAGTGATTAAGACACAATGAACGATGATTATAATATTATAAAATTATTTCAAAATAGTTATGTCAAATTCGAATGAATGTATAAAAAATAACAATATAAAAAATAACAATAAGCCTAGACAAACAAAGATGGTGTACGACTAGGTTGACGGATCGAGAATTCTAGAATGACGGTTTTCGACTAAAAATGACGTGAAATTTGATTTCCTACAAACAATATAAACCCGAAGGATTTTACAAAGAATAAATTTTACATACAACACTTGATTTATAAGCGGTTGTGTAAATTTGAATGACAAAAATGATAAACCGGAAGGATTCAAAATAATTAAAATCGTATGTGTCAACTTAATGTAGAAATTATTATTTTGTAACTAATATCAATAACATATTTATTATCAACATGTATTTTCCAAAAAGTTAAATGCATACTTTTATTATGCGCAACGTGCAGACATTCGCCTAGTATAATCATATTCATAAACGTTATAAGCTTTATTAAATTAAAAAATATAACCAGATTCAGATTTCAGCAATGTTATCAAAATCATAATTAGATTCTTAAACACATTTTTAGACCTAAAACATATTTATTAGATTTAGGAACGTACTTTTTATCAAAATTGAAACACATTTTTAGATTCATATTTCAAAATACCCTAACCTACTGTGACTCACAAAACACATCACCCTAATCAGATTCACATAACTCATTTTCAAAAAACCCTAACCCAATCAGATTCACAAAACCCTTTTGAATGTCTACCCCTGCAGACATAAGTGGTTAAAAGATCATCTACAAAAGTTTTGTAAAATACATGAGTTCTTATGAAAAGAAAAAGACAGGTGTTTTTCGAAAAAAAATTAATTATCAATATACCTACTAAAAGGTCTAAAAATTAAAAAGATAGAAAATGTGAATGTATTTATTTTTAAATTGAAAAAGATTATGTCTAAACAAAAAAGTACAAAATTTAATATATATTATAATATTTACATTAATTATAATGACTTAGTATGAAATTTATAAATACATTTGAAATCCGATGTTGAACCTAAGTTATTTTCATAAATTAACTAATTTTATTTTCATAAATTAACTAATTTTATTTTCATTCTAGAAATTATAGACACTTTATTATTAGGGCGTATTTGGTTTATGTATTTTAGTGGAATTCAGAGGAATAGAAAAGAGAAATTTCATTAAAATGTGTTTGATTGAAAAATTAATGGAATTGATTTATATAAAGATTTTATTAAATTCCATATATAATTGAATTTATCGTTCATTTAGATAAACTCAAACAATTTATATTCCATTAGTTAACTTTCTTTATCTTCCCGTTAAGATGACCAATTTAACCTTATAAATATTATAAAATTAAATTTGTTATTTTTTACCATATGAAAAAGAACATGTGATGTTATAAAAACCGATCAGGTGGCATTAAAAGTCATTTGGATTTGAGATACTAAGTATGTTGATCAAAATTAAAGGGTTGATCATTAATTACGTGTTTTATATGATTCAACGTGTAAACTTTTCATTATGGATTATAATTTGTCAAGATTTTTTTCGAGATTTTATAAAGGATGTGGGAATGTAATTAATTTAAATTAGAAAGTAATTATTTTTTCGACATATGATATGCAATCAATCCCGTGTCTATATCATGAGGGTATGAAGCAGGTTTTGACTACGAACCGAAACCCGAAACCATGAACTATACGACTTTCTACTTGAAGATGGAAATCCTCAACCTCTTCCAATGAAATACAAGATTGAAAAATGTTTGTTTGACTTATGTTGTAAGAATGATAGAGTATGAATTATCAACCTAAATTATGCACGTAGTCATGTATGATTTATTATTCATTTAGAAATTTTGAAGAACAATCAACTTTTATTTTTTGTTTTTATTATTTAGGTTAGTCATGTATGATTTATTATTCTTTTTAGTCGTAAGTTGATCGATCATGTATTTATTTATTTCACTATTTTATTTTTATTATAAGAATTATTTAACAAAATCATATAACTTTTTTTTGGTATATGATATGATTTTCTAATTTTTATGAACATAAAAAGAATAAAAAATTCAATAAAGCATAGTTTAGTCATTTTATATGTTTTATATTTCAATTCCTTTGATAAAATTTGAAAACCATACATAAATCGACAAATAATTCTATTTTTTATTTATTTTCAATTTTTTTTGTAATCTAATATTTTCAAATTCTCGTTCATAAAAAAAAATAAAATTTTATTTTAAACATTCTGTAAACCAGACTTCGACGGTCTTGGTTTATATAGTGTATTTTGTAAATGTAAAGTAAAGACCCTTTATTTATAAAAAATTGATTTACATAATCTTATTAAAAGTACGAATGCCTTCAAAAAAAGGTTATTCCCCAGATTTACATAATCTTATTAAAAGTACGAAATAAAAAGGGCACAAGTTAAATATATAATCAACGAGCGGCAAGAAAATCGGCATTGAAGCATCCTAGATTTTTGACTTTGGTAACAAATTTAATGAATTTCTATCGTAATCAAATTGCGTCGAATCTGATGCATATTATATAACAAACTCACCCATCGCCGTTCATCTTCCCTGCAAATCTCAGCCAACCATTGCCAAACCCCTTTTCCTCTCATAATCAAACTCTATCTTTCCTTCACCGCTGCTATTTATTTTTCAATGCACACACCATTCTTTATCTGAAAAAAGCTCAATCAGCTATCTTTAAAACATCGATTCAACACCCTCTTCCCTAATTTTCACTATTTTGTATTAGCCAGCCTTTTATATAACAAGAACACGGGGCCAATTTTAGAGGAAAAAGAACTTCAACTTTTAGGACAAATCTGGCTATAAAGAGGTTAGATCTTCAATATAATATCTGATTTTCTTCAAGTTCTATATTGTTCCATGCTTTTATTTTCACTTTCTTTTATTACTTTGTAATTGGGTTTGATTGGTTTCCTCGTATTTTTGATTGTTGGTCGATTTATTCCAATTTCTCTATCTTGAAATTGCGTGCTTTGATCATGTTATTATATATTGTATGTTTTCTTCATAGGTTTACTTTATTTCTGCAATCCAAAAACGCGTCTTGGTCACGTTGTAATCATATATAATCTATATCTCTTCAAAATTTCACCTTGTGAATGCCGATTGTCAGGGTTTCTTACTTTTTCACAATACATATGGATCTTGTCCGACTATTATATCTTTTAACGACGTTTTGTATTTGTTTCATAGAGAGGATTTGCAGAATTGTTTGTGTTCAAGTAACGAAATCTTACAAAAACATGTAGGGATTGTAATATTTTAATTTCCTGAAAATATCGATAACATGTTGATGAATCATGTACCTAACATGAATTTGCTTGCACAGGGAGATTCTCTACTTTTCACCTTTCTATTGAGTATCGTATGTTTCACATCTTCTTCATTACTTATACTTTTAATCAATAAAGAATTCAACCATCGTTTTTGCCCTAATTTTTCAGGCATTTGTCTCTTACGCATGTCAAAAACTGGGATCCAATAGGACCCAAAGGAGTCGTTTCAGTCTGGCAGCTACAACAAATTCAAACCGTTCTCGCACCACTACACAGGTGTGGGGTGATAACAATAATGAAGGAGTGATTCCGCTTTGTGTATTGAGAAGATCAAGATCGTCACACATCTGGAGACTAAGACGTGTTTCAGTTGGATTGTCACTTGATTACGGCTAACACAACTATTTCTCAACTCACTACTTATCGCGCTATACACAACCTTTGTTTCAATCTTTTCAATCTTCTAGATGTAGTTGATCAGTGAGTTCGTTGTCCTGACATTTCATAACTCAGTAAAACCCGAGTCAACCCAACCCAACCCAACCCAACCCGACCCAACCAAACCCAACCGGTTCCATCAACATGTTTAGGTTTTCGTGCTTCCATTCCCCCACTCATGCTCAGAAACCGAAGGTGAGCTACCCAATCTTTTTTACATGACGTAACACAGTACAATCTGTATTGACAATTTTATCTTTCTATATATGCAGAAAACGGTGCAATTGCCTACCGAGGCAATGCAAAAAACATTGGAAGATTACAGCGTAAAGCAACCGAAGAAAGATCCCGTCTCTTTAAAAGAAGCTCCCGAAGGCAAAAATGCTAATAATTCATCTCCATCTTCCATGGTTCAAGATTGGAAATCTGAAGGACTTAAAAGCACAAATGACAACTATAGTGAAGATGGACACCAAATTAAAACAATGAGGAAGAGTGTGTCTCTAGGAAGCGGCCTAGCACACTATCAAGACATGCCACCTGGCGATGATTCATCATCTTCTCATAATAATCGTAGTGACGATAAAGACGAGTATCATAACGCCCAAGCTTCTATTTCTCCTCAAATAAGTTCAAATTTGGTGAATCCTAGATCGGAACTTTCGCCGGAAAATTCCGAGACTCGGTTTTCCGGCGAGGTTACTGGCGGTTCTACAAACCGGACACCGGTCACTCCACACGCGATTGTGAAATCAAATTCGTTGCCATATTTGCATTCGGCTCACGGAAATTCGGTTCATCAATCTCGATCTTCTGAGGACTTGAAGGCAATGGAATCGAGACAGAATGATTCCGATGGCAATTCCGGCGAAGGTTCGCCGGAAAACGGTAGTGAAGGTAATGATGACAAGATTGATCATGATGATGTTGACGATGGTTATGTGTATGTGGGTTCGGCAAAAGACTGGATTGTCCCTGCGGTGGATGAACTAGGGAAGGGTAAAAGCGTCCAAGAAGATTATTCGGATTGTAGGTGGGAGGAATTGCCTAATGAGGATTTTAAGATTAAACGTATTGAAAAATGGGTTTTGGATCTTAAGCATTGTTCTCCGTTGGAAGAAACGAATGTGCTTTCGGATATTGACCAACAGGGGCAAAATGGTAAAAGCGTTGTTTTGGATCCGATGGCAGCTTTGAAAAATGACTCTAAGGCCCTTTTGGGTATGGATGCTGCTAAGAGATATATTTCTTGTTTGAGTGCTTCTGCCACGTCAGCACAGCTTGCAAACCATGGATTAGTTGTGATACCGTTTCTGAGTGCTTTCACGAGCCTTCGCGCACTTAATTTGTCGGGAAATTCGATAGGTTTGCATTCTGTCATTTTTCCTTTTGATTTTTAGTTTTGGTATTAGGGTGAAATGCAAGAAATAGCAACATACTTTCCTAATCAAGAAAATGAAAGCACAATGCTATAATTGGGTAGATTTTTCTAGGTACACTGTCTCAATAAGAAAATAGTTGAAAGTACAATGCTGTAATAGAAATAAATAAACGTATGTTGCCATTACTTGCATTTAGCTCTATATATTGCCTTGTATGGTTTCATATTATTAATAATATTATTTATTTTATTAGTGCGAATAACTGCGGGTGCACTTCCTCGAGGACTCCATATTTTAAATCTTTCAAAGAACAGTATTTCAACCATTGAAGGTCTACGTGAACTCACAAGACTGCGTGTACTTGATCTTAGCTACAACCGAATTCTCAGAATTGGTCATGGTATGTGCTTTTTCTTTCACTTTATACTATAAATTTTTACTCTTTAAAAGTACATTGCCCTAAATGTGCGGGTTTGTGTGCTTGAAAGGTCTTGCATCATGTTCTTCATTAAAAGAACTATACTTAGCTGGAAACAAAATAAGTGAAGTGGAGGGTTTACATCGTCTTCTAAAATTAAACGTCTTGGATCTTCGTTTCAACAAGCTGTCCACCACAAAAAGCCTAGGCCAGCTCGCAGCTAATTACAACTCCTTACAAGCCATCAGTCTAGAAGGCAACCCCGCCCAAAAAAACATAGGAGATGAACAACTAAAAAAGTTTCTTCTCGGTCTTCTTCCACATCTTGCTTACTTCAACAGACAATCAATCAAATCCGGTGCCATGAAAGACTCGGCTGACCGAGCTGCCCGGCTCGGGATTTCTGCCCATCAAATTGAACGGGGGTTGAGGGCGGAATCGAAGAAGTCAACGCATGGTCGGAAAAGTCAACCGGCGGGGGGTCGGGGGCGGCATGCGCGGTTGCCGCCAAGCGGAGTGAAGGTGACGGGTGATAGGCAACAGTTTCAAGATGTGAGTGCGAATCTTTTGAGCTTTATGCCGGATCTTGCAATGAGAAGAGCTCATAGTGAAGGGTTGTTGAGAGCTGTGTGAGATTGGAGAATAATGGAAGTTTGATTTGTGGGTGTTCTTTTTGTTTTTTGTTTTCGGATTTGGAGTTTGGATTTGTGGTTGGTTATTGTGATATGATTGTTTTCATTTTCTTTTAGTTTGGGAACTCATTTGTTGTTTTATTGGATTCGAAGTTTGGGTGTTTATTTGATTACTTTGCACGGATTAATTAGAATAATCAGATAGTTTGTTAAAAAACCAAGAAAAAAAAAAGTTTTATGGACAAAATGTTAGCTTTGTAACCATTGTTAATGATTTGTATTAAATAATTTGATTGAAGGTTTTAAATGTGGTGTGAAGTTAATTGTTTTGTTATATAAAAAAGAAAAGGACTGCAGCATCTCTCGATTCCAATATGTGAATATCGATTAAGCACCACACGAAGGAACATTTTGATGCGAAAAATAGGGATATATTCAGAATTTTTTTTTTTTTTTTTTTTTTTTTTTTATTTTTATATTTTGACGTCATATTGGATTAAGTCATAATTGTTTTTTTAATATTTAATTAAGCCTAATATTTTGTTAAATGTTATAGTTTTGGATAGTAGTTGGTACAACCGTTTTTATAATTTTACAACTGATGATGTATAATGTCAAAATGTAAGGACTTAATCGAATAAAAAAACTAAAAATTCAACTTTAAATTGTTAAAATGGTCAATATGTAAGGACTTTAATGAATATTTCTTTTTTATATATAACTAAAATTGTAAATATTTAACAAAATGTTGGGCTTAATTGAATATAAAAAAACAATTAATGCTTAATCGAATATAGTGTCAAAATGTAATGGCTTTCCTGAATATATTCTCGAAAAATATGTATATTTTACAACACTTGCTAAAAATGGATTCAAACGACTCCCCCACTAATCAAAACACACCCCAAACTCACACCGCACCCTTTTTGTGTTCGCATTCCGACCCCATTAAATGAAACCCCGTAAATGAAGAATGTGATGTTTAATCATTGACTAAGTCACTAAACTATTTGTGCTAAATAGGTTCATGACTATAAATCTGTATTGTATATGTGAAGCTTGGGAAGAGCATATGGAAACAAATAATTAACTATATTAGGACTTAAAATTTTTTTGGCACGATAAAATGAAATCATGAAAGTACTTAATAAATAATGTAATGAAATGAACAAAGTAATTGAATGAATCATTGTATTACATTGTCAAGGTGGACTCGAATGAATATATATAACAAGTCATTCAAAAATGTCGTTTCTTATTAATAAATAGTAAACTAAATAAAGTAAATTTGATAAATAAAAAAGAATGTTATTTTTATGAAAATAATGTTTAGTCAAATAAAAATAAATCGTTAAATAAATTACATTTTAGCATATTCCATTTCGTTCATATACATATTATATGTTCTGAAAATACTTAAAAAAATAACAATTTGTGCTCTAATAAAGGTACAATATTAAAAAAAAACTAGATATCATAAAGTCTTAAAATATAATTATAACAACAAATACTTTTATTCATTCTAAAAAATAAAATATACTCATCTAGTTGAAGTTCTGAAAATTTTAAAGAGATTAATACATATCAAATGCATATGAATAAAAATAATTTATAATTATCGTATATATCATTCCATTTTCTGAAGGAATGAAAAAAAAAATCATAATGAAATGAAAATCAGCGCAGGAGAAAGAATCACATTCCATGAGAAATGCTTCATTGAGTTCATTCCATTCATTCGTGACCAAACATCTATTTTTTTTTTTCCGGCATAATGCTCCATTCTATTCCTTCTTTGATTACCTCATACCAAACGCTACCCGAGCATTTATATGGAATGGTTGGACAACATAACTGTTGAGTGTCGTAACCAACAAAATAAAAGAGTTGAAATATGGTTTAAAATGATTTGTTAATTACCAATATTTCGTGATTGCACTACTTGTTATAAATACTAACTATGTAGTATAAATGGCAAGCAGGGTCGATCCACAGGGAGCGATGGTCTAATGGATTACACCTTGATTTCACGGAAGTTAAACTTGTAAAGAAAGTAACCAAAAGGGGGGTTTTGATGAAGAGTTGGAATACAATTATATAAATGTTGAGAATAAATAACTTGGGACAGAATATAGAATGATTGCTTTTATAATTTGGGGACAAATTCTGGTTTTGTATTTGTAGTCATATGATTGGAAATAACAATAAGAATGATGTTTATAACTTTAATCTTTCTAAGTTGGTACTTTGTGTATGCCGAAAGCTCGCACATACACCATTCACCTAATGTACCTTAGTCAAGAGAAGCTCGTTAACTAAGACTAATCTTACCATTCAAATCTAGATAGTCAAGTGTATGCCGAAAGCTCGCACATACACCATCATAGAATTTGAATGAAAGATTGCATTATGTTTTATGTGAATGTTCCCAACAATGTTCAATACTCCTAAACAAGCGTTGAAGCGTCAAAACATGAGATATGATTTTCACCCATTAAAGATGATTGTCACAAATAACATTTTATAAAACAATTACGGATTTCATAATTTGTATGACTAGATTGATTTATATTTGAGATCAAATGGCCAATATGAAATAAATAAAAACCAAACGCTTGTTAAGCCTCAAAATCATATCACTAGAAAGATATAAAATCAAACATCAAACTTTATATTAAATCACAATCATAATCCTTAATACAAAACAAGAAAATAAGGTTACAAGCCACTCATGACTAGTAAAAGAGAAATAAACTTACAAAATGAAGATAATCCACGCTTGAAATTGCACACAAACACAAACACAATGTATCTAGAGAGTATTCAGAAGATAAGGGATTAATGGGATGTTTCTAAGGCTAACCCAACACATCTATTTATAGTTAGATGCCAAGGGTAAAATGGTAATTTGATCATAAGCAAACATCATCATTCCAAGACCCACTTCCTTCATCACATGGCCTCAAATCCAGATGGGATCTGGATCTGGTCGTCCACCAAGAGAATGACAGCACAAGATGGAATAAAAAACTCATAGTGGGAGAAAAAGTAAATCTGGCCACTTTTTAAAGTTACACGGCCGTGTAACTTTTAGTACAAAAATTACACGGCCGTGTAATATTACACGGCCAAGTTACACGGCCGTGTAATTCTGCAACACTTTCTGGACAACTTCCTGAGCTGACTTGGCATCCACGTGACAAAATAAAGTTACACGGCCGTGTAACTTCTAGGCCTAAAGTTACACGGTCGTGTAACACACTGTTTTGTCTTCGGGTCGTTTATTTCACAACTCTTCCGTTTGTGATCCGTTTTTTCTGAAATTTGACGTGCAACCTCCTAATGATATATAATTAATGTTCCAAGTCTCAAAATACCTGCAAAACATTCCATTTTACCCAAACAAATGGTATTACTCCGAAATAAACACATTAGTACGAAAACATGCATATATCATGCTTTTATTGGCGAAATACGATGTCAAATGAAGTAAATAAACGTGCTAAAAGGTGTATATTAATACACCTATCAATAACTATTGTAGTTTAGCGTTAGAATTTGAAAGCCATGTATGTTTGATCTTGCCACCCTAAGAACATGTTCGAAAGTCGACCACTCTAGAATGGAAGCCATGCATATTTCGTTACGAACCATCATTCTCATAACTCGATCGATCATGTTTATAATGATAATTTGTGTTTGAGACGAATGTAGTTATGAAAGTTAAGGATTGTGTTCATAGCCAACACATGATTTTTTATAAGTATCAAATCCTTTCTTGCTATAAATTATGTTCAAATATAGTTGTCGGCTATGCAATTATCGTGGTAAAAATTCAAATAGCGATCACTGTCGCTATTTGAAATCGCGATTTTCGCGGTGGTATAGCGTTGATACAGCGTTTTTTTATATTATGTAGAATTTTTATTACGTAGAATTTGTATAATACTATATTAGTGCTTCTAATACAAAAAATATGAAATAAGAATATGAAACAACATTCTAGTTTAAGAAAAACAATAATTCATTCAAGTTTCAACAATATTCAACACTCATGACAGTAGATTTTCTCCAAATAATCAAAAACTGAAATGTAATATTATACAACTCACAATATGAAATAACTTTCTTTCAAGCATATCATCAAACATTTTATATACATATACTTGTTAGGAACTTACAAACCAAGTTCCAATTCAAACACTGAACCAATTCACAACCAAGGAATATAATCCCCTGCTCAAATTACAAACATGAATTACAAGAAATCGTCAATCGGACACAATGGAGATCTGCAATCGCCAACTAGATAAACCTGCAATCGAAGTTTCATTGTTCGAGAAACAAACCCTTAATCAGATACCCCTGGTGAAAAAAAGAATCAATCAGATAGACCTGATGAAGAAATAGCGACCTGATACCTGCAATTGATAGCTTCATTGTTTCCCGATTGTTTCATTGTTCCCCGATAGCCTTACACCTGCTTATCCCACATCGACTTCACACAAAGACACAAGGGGAGTACACTAGTTATAAATAGCTCTTATTGGTGTTGCAGAAAATCACCCCTTTAAACTTTTAGGACTTGGTTCACTCCTAGATTTACTTGGTTGAATCAAAATTTAAAATTTTTTACTTGCTAAAACAAAATAGCAGGTTAAAATTGCAATAGCGACCAACAAAATCGCGCAAAATTGCAGTAAATAGCGCCCACTATTAGCGGTACCGCTATTTTCTATCGCTAAATGAAATATTATCGCGGTGAACGGCACGATACGCTATAACGTTGCTATAGCGACGCTATAGCGCGCTATTGACTGCATAGGTTGTCGGTTCCTCAAGGGTTCCGATTATTGAGTTTATTCTTACCGGGTTGTTCTTGTTTGTTTGTGATATTTTACATATTTATCTTGTGAGTTATTTGTAAGTTTGAAAAAAACTTGAGGATGTAATCATAGGTTCCTTTTACTTTGGAAATGAATGGAGAATGAAACAATTGTTATTAAGCATGAAAATGTTATATGAACCATTGCTGAGGATGTCAAGTCCCCTAGTGGTATAAGTTTGCTTGGACATAATGGAGAAGACTTATTGGAGTCACATGTACATCGAGACTCTGTACATGCAACTGTCCCTTTCTTTATAGCATTTTCGTTAGTTTATTTATTCATGCATTTTAAACTTATTCCTTCAAGTAGTGGATAGTTTTCATTAGTGTAGATATTATGTGTTAGCGGGGTGGTTTATCTCGATTTCTCTCTAATTCATGTAAGCCTTATATGTATTTTTCTCATTTCAGTTTTTATTGAGATAATACATATAGCGATATTTAGGGTTGCTGTGAAAGCTTATTTTCATTGTAAAATCAAAATGTACAGGAGATGGCTATATAGCCCATAGTCACATAGTTCGCGGTATGCTTCGGTACGGGAACGAGGAACGGAAACGCGGTTCGTGCAGTTGGATGTATCGGTTACGGAGGGGGTAGGTTCATTTAGGTACGTCCCGGGTACGGTGTACCATAGGTCCCGGTACGGTGTACCCATTATCAAAACACAATTATAAGAGTTACATGATAGGTTCTAGAACTAAAAGACGATTCAAACACAATTGAGATTCGCTAAGTCTTGGGATTTATAAGTTTCTGTATTTTGTAATCTGAATGGAATGTGGGTCGTAGGAATGGGCTGAGTTGCATGGCCTTACCCCTTAGTACTTATATAATAATTAAATGGAATAGGTTAATTTATAAATTGAAGTACCGTACTCCATTACTGCACTCGTTCCTCACCTTATCGAGCCGATAATTATGAGTCGGCGACTTTTATTTCACGCAACCTAATTACCGCCCAAAACTGAAATTACCGATCCAAACATGAAATTGACGATCCCAATCGCGATTCTGTGTCAACCAATTCGCCGAATACGTGTTTCCAATAACGTATCTTTGATCAGTCGGGATCGGCAATTTGGCGTATCAGATAGCGAATCGGGATGCGATTGGTACGTAATCGTACCGCGTTTGGGAACGCAGTTCATAGCTCATAGAGCGATCCCTGTGACTATGATATAGCCGATGTATACAGTTGAAGACCATACACATTTTATACTCATATATAAGAGTACCTATTAGGCCATCCGGTGTGCATACCCGACGTCTTGCCCGACACGTGCGAGGCCCCGGGGAACACCGCCCCACCCATGCGGCGAGCTCGCACATTGGACCCCGCGCGAGCTTCCGGCGTCGTACGGCGTGGGAGAGGGCTGGTCTATTTGCTTGTACTATATGTATTATTAGTTGTACCAAATGTTAGGGGAAGTGAGAGGTGACCATTTCCAGGGATAAAGGGAGAAGAGAGAGTTGCTGATATGGAAGATAAAAAGTGAGAGTAGTGAGAGGTGCACACCGGATGGCCTCAGACTCTAATAATGTCATACTTATGACATTTAATTTATTATTGAATATTATTATGGAACTTATAAGCACAAATATCTATCATGATTAAGAAACTCTAATATTATATATTTATTATAAACAAGTTGGGGCTAGCCCACTTGGCTAACAAGGTGATATACTAACAAGGAGGTCATGGGTTCAAACCCTGACACTAACATAACAAGGAGTAGTCTAGGATAGATTTGCCGTTCAAAAAAAAAAAAAAAAAAAAAAAAAAAAAAAAATATATATATATATATATATATATATATATATATATATATATATATATATATATATATATATATATATATATATATATATATATATTATAATAGTTTTCTAACACAGGTAGAAATGTTTGACTTTGAATTTATGTTTGTGAGGGAAGGTGGTAATAACAATTATAAAACTTAAGAAATATAGGTGATTGATGAACCATTTCATTGTCGATTTGTGTATATTTTTCAAGTCGTTTGAAAATTTCAAAGTCTTTCATGACAGTGCTCTTTTAACTTTAACAACTAACACAGAAGGGACTTAGAATGGAAAAATATTCCAATCTATATCGACTGACTTGTATTTCCAAGCGGCATTAGCAAGTCAGGGTACTATTTTTCCAAGCGGCAATAACACGTATGACCTCTAAGAACTTCACCACAGGGCTCACCTGTCAGTTATATAAAACCTGGTACTCGTAATATGTTTCTGCATATGATATGAATCATATGATACCCGCCATCTCTCTTTCTCTCTATAGCATTGTCCAAATCTTGTACAAATCATGTTCTTCACAAAAAGTAATAGTTTAGTGAGGTTTCTGCTCCTCCTGTGTTTCTCTCTGACCATAAACCTCTCATCTGGAGCCAACATACATCATATCTGCAAACCAGTCTCTGTCTGGAGACCATACAATCGTATCCCAAGGTGAACAATTCGAGCTGGGTTTCTTCAAAGCAGGTAACTCATCCAACTATTACATAGGCATCTGGTATAAAAAAGCCTCTTCCATTCCTCCCACCATAGTTTGGGTGGCAAACAGAGAAATACCCATCTCAGATAGATTCCTGGCAGAATTAAAAATCATAGATGGTAACTTAGTGCTCTTAAACGAGTCCAAGTTCCAGATTTGGTCCACAAACGTCACCACCACCACCACTTTGAATTCTTCAATCGCTGTTATTCTTGATGATGGTAACTTAGTGTTGAGAGACGGCTCAAATTCAGTTGACCCCGTTTGGCAAAGTTTTGACCACCCAGCTCATACTTGGTTGCCTGGTGCTAAACTTGCTTACGATAATAGAAATAGAAAGGCAAAGCTCCTTACTTCATGGAGAAGCAAAGATGATCCTGCTGTAGGACTCTTCTCTATGGAGCTTGACCCGTCTATTAGAAGGTACATAAGCAAGTGGAATGGCTCCCAGCAATATTGGACAAGTGATAAAGTGCCTGAAATGAGGTTGAATTACTTTTATAATTTCATTTACCATACAAATGAGAATGAGAGTTACTTCACTTATTCTGCTAATGATCCTGCCACTATATCCAGATTTATAATGGATGTTTCTGGTCATGTTCAACAATACACGTGGTTGGAAGCTACCAAAGAGTGGAAAATGTTTTGGTCTCAACCTAGTACACAGTGTGAGGTCTATGCTTCGTGTGGGGCTTTTGGGACTTGCAGGGAGACTGGATTATCTTTTTGTAATTGTTTGACTGGCTTCAAGCCTAGATCAGAGAGTGATTGGAATCAGAGTGATTACTCTGGTGGGTGTGTCAGAATAACCGATTTGCAGTGTGGAGGAAACATGGAAAAACCTGATTTTCTCATGATTACAGTGAAGAGTCTTCCTCCAAATAGCTCCGTGGCAGTTGGGAGTGGTGGAGAATGTCGTACCACCTGTTTGAACAGTTGTTTCTGTAATGCTTACTCTTTTGTTGATAAACAATGTTCACTTTGGAATGGAGATCTCTTGAACCTCTCGGAAGACAATGATAGTGGGATCACGGTCTATGTTAAAGTCGCTTATAAAGATCTTTCACATCGTAAAAAGAGTAATTTGGTCAAAATGGGGGCTGTTTTTGGGTCCGTGGGAGGCGTGCTTTTTGTCTTAGGCGTAATTCTGCTTCTAATTTACATAAAAAAGAGGATATTGGTAGGAAAGACGGCAATGGAGGGATCGTTAGTGGCGTTTGTCTACAAAGATTTACAAATAGCCACCAAAAATTTCTCTAACACATTGGGAAGAGGTGGGTTTGGCTCCGTTTTCAAGGGGGTACTGCATGATTCGTCGGCTGTGGCCGTGAAAAAGCTTGAGAAAATCAGCCAAGGAGAAAAACAGTTTAGGAGTGAAGTCAGCACGATCGGTACCATCCAACATGTTAATCTTGTACGCCTTCGTGGGTTCTGTGCTGAAGGTAACAATAAGTTGTTGGTGTATGATTACATGGAAAACGGTTCTCTAGACGCCCATCTTTTCCGTGAAAAACAAGTTCTAAACTGGAAAACGAGGTATCAGATTGCGCTTGGTATTGCAAGAGGGTTGGTTTATCTTCATGAGAAGTGCAGAGACTGTATCATTCACTGCGACATAAAGCCAGAAAACATTCTTTTAGATGCTGATTTCAGTCCAAAAGTTGCTGATTTTGGCCTGGCAAAACTTGTTGGTCGAGACTTTAGTAGGGTTTTGACAACCACAAGGGGATCATTAGGGTATCTAGCACCAGAATGGTTATCGGGGGTGCCTGTGACAGCTAAGGCTGATGTTTTTAGCTATGGAATGATGCTTTTTGAATTAGTTTACGGCAACCGAAACACAAAGCATTGTGAAGATTCAAGTACATTCTTCCCTAGTTTGGTTGTGAATGTTCTTATGGTGGGAGGTGATATTCTTAACCTGCTAGACAGTAGGTTAAACAGGGAAGCTAGTGTTGAAGAAGTCACAAAAATTTGCAAAGTTGCTTGTTGGTGCATCCAAGATGACGAAGATAGTAGGCCTACCATGAGTACAGTCGAACGAATACTTGAAGGCGTTTTGGATGTGAGCATGCCTCCGATCCCCCAAATTGTCACTTTATTTGTTGCGAACATGGGGGATGTCGTTTTCTACGCCAATTCACCCTCAAATGGGAGTTCACTAGTACAGATGAATTCCTCCTAGGTTGGTTTGAAGCTAGAGCTTATCTTCTTGAATGTATTTCTCTTTTTTTCTCTGTAATGTGCAACATGTCAACAAATATATCAGTGTCCGTGTCATAGTATACTGTATACAACAGTCTAGGACATAAGAATTATGACGCGAGTGAAGTGAAGAAAACATAAATTAATAACAGTGAAGAAAATTTATAAAAAATGTTTGGACGATTTCATAAAAAAAAAACAAATTGTAACAAAACAATTAAAAAAATAAAGTTTAAAAAGGAAGTAATTTTAAATAAATATATATGGATCTGGTTTGTTTTTTTCTGATTGTATTGCATGATCTTATGATATTATATATGTTTTTTTTTTTTTGTTGAATTAATTATATGCTTCCATTGCCAAAAGTTAATTACGTGTTTTAAATTCACATGAAGAACCCAACACTATGGTTGACCGAGACGATTTCCTTGGAAATCCCAACATATCCCAAATAGATATCAAATGCTTAGTCTCCTAAACAAGTGTGAAACCCAGCAACGAAACGGATACTGAACTACGATGCTAAAATATGATAAAATGACTACTGATGAGAAAAACACATACAAAGATAAAACAAATGTAAATGGTAAGAAAATAAGTATATGGGACACATGTATTAAATGTAGTTCCACTATCGGGAGGATTGTATACATCCATGGTAGAGAAATGAATAACTTGTATTATTTATCAACAATCAAATAGGGGTTATAAATCACCTACAAGTGACTAAAACGAAGATACGAAACCATTAATCGTAAAAGAAATCACCAAGGAGGAAGAAGGTCAAGAACTATGTCAAAATGACCCAAAATATGCCTTAATTTGGTCAAACAACAGCTCTGTGCTAGTTCAAGTTGCGGAAAGAAGTAGCCCTAAATGGCCAAATTGCTAGATCTAACTTTTAGACATCTAGAAGATGAAGTAGTACAAGTTTCTGATAAGCTCAATGCTAGTTGAGTTGCTAGAATCAACTAGCAAAAGCTTGTATATCTTCTTTCTAATGGCGAGAGTCAAATTTCCTGAAAGGCTGATAATATAATCGTTGTGTATCACCAGAAAAAACAACATATTTAACATAGCTTGTACGAGTTCTTCCATTATTGTTTTCTATAGGCGCACCATATCTATATGTCTTATAATTAACAAGGTTGCTTCCTTCGTTTAAGGTTATACCATGAATTTTAGGTTTGTGAATACCTCTTCAAATGTATTCAATAATGCTTCTAACTCCACCCTCTAATTTGATGGTTAAGCTTTCAAGTTGCGGAAAGAAGTAGCCCTAAATGGCCAAATTGCTAGATCAAACTTTTATACATCTAGAAGATGAAGTATCACAAGTGTCTCATAAGCTCAATGCTAGTTGAGTTGCTAGAATCAACTAGCAAAAGCTTGTATATCTTCTTTCTGATGGCGAGGTTTCCAAGTATTAGGTTATTCGTAGTGAGTGCTTTTTGTTTCTACCAATTTACATGTTCATCTTGTGAGCTATTTGTATGTCTGAGAAACTAGAGGATCTAATCATAGGTTCCATTTACTTTTGGAATAAATGTAGAATAAAACAGTTATCGTTAGTTTGAAACTGTTATGTGCAGTCGCGAATCCATAATTCAAACTCAAGTGTGTCCGATGAAATTTGATTAACAAAATTAAGGAGTAAAAAATTTTAGATTATCTAGTCCGATTATCATTTCCAAATAAAACAACTATAACATTATTTTTAATACCCAATATCAAACTTAATTTTAAAAGTACTAGATTATTTCAATACTCGAATAACATCAAATAGTTCAATGAAAAAGAAAATATAACATATTTTAGTTATAACATATCATGATTAATAATTGTAAGTCTTGAAATCAATTTTCAATTCGCAAAGACGGTGAGTGAAAAGTGGCAAACTAGAAATTTAATAAATATAAAAAGCCCATAAAGAAAACTAATCTAGCAATATAATTGTAACCAATTGACAATTTCTTAGGTCCTATTTTAGAACTAAAAAACTGTCACAAACAATGAGTAAAAGCTTTTGAATTACCCAAAAAGGCTGTTACAAACAGTGAGTAAAAGCTTTTAAATTACCCAAAAAGGCTGTCACAAAGAGTTGAGAAGAGCAATAAAAGCTTTTAAATTGCCAAACTTGGAGAAATAAGAGAAGAAACAAAGAGTTTTCACTCTTCCCTCATCAACAAGAAGTAGATGCAGATGCAGGACTAGGGACAGACGACTGACAGCCGGCGATTGACATAGGAAAAAGAAGTCGCAGGCGTTGATCGAATAGTTGAATGGAGGCAAGGCAAAAGGAAATAGTAGCAGTGACAGTAGATTTCAATTAGGGGAAAACGATTAGGGGGTTTTTTTTTCTGATGGTTTAGTTTTTTGTAGATCGTTTACAATCTCTTCTAATTTGTATATTAATTTTGTTAGTAGCCCTTAATATTATAGTTAAGGGGTTAAAACCGTGTGTCTTTTTTTATTCTCCTAGATATGTTTTCTATTTATAATTTTCTATAATTGTGGGTTAACCTTATTACTTATCTTGGTATATCTATATTCATTCTTAATTCTAAAGGAAAAAAATCATGCTTTCTTATAATTTGTTATTAATTTATATTGATTTGGTTTAATCAAAAAATACAATAGTGTCCATCTAAAAAGTTCAAGGATGTCCATCTAACAAATATGATATTATCTCCAAATAAAATTCCAAATTAAGGGGTGTCCATGGACACTGGCCCTTTAAATGATAGTAGCTCAGTCCTTGGTTATGTGAACCATTGCCAAGAAATTTAACAAAGCTGGGCAAATTTACGCATTTGTTGATTTCACGGAATTTCCTGCATGCGTTTTTCCTTATTCATGTCCATTGCGGACCCTTCTACACGGGCTTATGACATGCTTGATTAGGCTGTTCTTCAAAGCACTTCAGTCCATTTTGGCTTCCATGGGGTTATAATCTAGTGGATTATGACATGTGTTACAATATTGACATCATTCTCCATTAGCATTAATGGCGAGTCTTGGGTTTCTTCAAAGGTAAGAGAGGCCTAGAACGGGTTGGATATTATGCTAGCGGGTCGCATGGCTAAACGAATTTTGTGATGAAAAGTGACACATATTATAAGTCTTTTTGGACTTGATGGAGATGGCAAGGATGTCGGGTCCCACCATGTAGAAATTTTGACTTTGTATTTATATCTCTAGTGGAAATGACCCGTCAAACATGTGAAAGGAATTAGAATGGAAGAAGTATTTCAATTTATATTGACCGACGTGTACGATTGTTATTCCAAGTTGGTTTAGCACGTTAAGAATTCCACCTCAGGGCTCAAATGTCAGTTGTATAAAACCCAATACTGTTGATATATGTTTCTGCATATGATACAATACTTGTCATCTCTCTTTCTCTCTATTCATCTCAGCGTCCAAATTTTCTAAAAGTCATGTGCTATAAAGAAAGTAGAGGTTTAGTGAGGTTTCTGCTCCTCCTGTGTTTCTCTCTCTCTATAACTATCTCATCCGGAGTCAACACCATATCTGCAAACCATTCTCTGTCTGGAGACCATACAATCATATCCGAAGGTGAACAATTCGAGCTGGGTTTCTTTAAAGCAGGAAACTCTTCCAACTATTACGTAGGCATCTGGTACAAAAGGGTCCTTCCCGATCCTCTTACCATAGTTTGGGTGGCAAACAGAGATGAGCCCATCTCTGATAGATTCAGTTCAGAATTAAAAATCAGTGATGGTAATTTGGAGCTCTTGAATGAGTCCAAGGTCCAGATTTGGTCCACAAATGTCACCACCACCACTTTGAAGTCCGCAATAGCTGTTATTCTTGATGATGGAAACTTAGTTTTGAGTGACAGCTCAAATTCAGTTGAACCTATTTGGCAAAGTTTTGATCACCCAGCTCATACTTGGTTGCCTGGTGCTAAACTTCGTTATGATAATAGAACAAAAAAGAGCTACCCTCTTACATCATGGAGAAGCATGGAAAATCCTGCCGTAGGACTTTTCTCTATGGAGCTTCATCCGTCTGCTAAGGAATATGTAAGCAAGTGGAATGGATCAGAGCAATATTGGACGACTGGGTCTTGGAATGGGATAGCCTTTGAGTCAGTACCTGAAATGAGGTTGGATCACATATTTAATTACACCTACCTTTCGAATGAGAACGAGAGTTACTTCTCTTATTCTGCTTATCAACCTTCCAATAAATTTAGATTTGTAATGGACGTTTCGGGTCAAATTAAGCTACTAGCATTGATGGAAAATTCCAAAGAGTTGGATTTAATTTGGTTTAAGCCTGGAACGCAGTGTGAGGTCTATGCTTCGTGTGGGTCTTTTGGGACTTGCAGGCAGTCTGTATTATCTTTCTGTAATTGCTTGACTGGCTTCAAACCTAGATCAGAGGGTGACTGGAATCAGAGTGATTTCTCCGGTGGGTGTTTGAGGAAAACCGATTTGCAGTGTGGGTCAAACATCGAAAAGCTTGATTTTCTCGTGATTACAGTGACAAAACTGCCATCAAATAATTGCTCTGTGGCAGTTGGGAGTGCTGGAGAATGCCGTACAACCTGTTTGAACAATTGCTCCTGTAATGTTTACTCTTTTGTTGATAATCAGTGCTCAGTTTGGGATGGAGATCTCTTGAACCTCTCGGAAGACAATGATAGCGGGAAAAGAATCTATGTCAAAGTCGCTTCTATTAGGTGTGAAGGTTGAACAACCTTGTCAACAAAAGGAGGAAGAACTTCTAGATGATTGATCTTTCCACAGCTTGCTTCTTATTTTGATTTGAACATTCTCATTTTCACACTAATTTATGTATATTATATACATTCCAAGATGTATATAAATAGAGGTTCAGTTGAAGAGATTAGATGTACCACACAACACAAAAACACACACAGAGCAATAAAACATTCCTAGTTATCCGCCGTGGACGTAGGTCATTTTTGGACCGAACCACGTTAATTTCTTGTGTTCTTAATTTGTGAGCTGAGTGTGTGAGTTTAGTGTTCGTATGCTAAGTGTCTCGATCCTAACAAGTGGTATCAGAGCCTTGGTATAGCTCCAGAGAGTGATTTTCTGTTTTTGGGTCGAAATGTTTTTGTCTCAAAAACGATTTTGGTTTACGCCGTTGGAAAGGTCTCGTTCCGCAGATTCCGAAAATATATTTTTTGGAATTTTTCGACCACCGGAAGACCTCCAAATCGCCGGTCAAACGTTCGCCGGAATAGTGACCGAAGAAACCAGATCGCCGGAGAAGACGACACTGTAGCGCCGGAGTCCGCCGGAGAAGACGACACTGTAGCACCGGAGTTTCGCCGGAGAAGACGATACTGTATCGGTACTGTAGCGACACTGTAGCGGTACTGTAGCGACACTGTAGCGGTACTGTAGCATATTTTGAAAAACAGTCCCTGAAGTTCCAGAAATTGCAAAACAGGTCCCTGGAGTTCCAGATATTGCAAAACAGGTCCCTGAATTTCCAGAAATTGCAGTTTAGCCCCTGTACTTTCAGAAAATTGCAGTTTAGCCCCCAAACTTTTAGAAAATTGCAGTTTAGCCCCCAAACTTTTAGAAAATTGCTGTTTAGCCCCCGAACTTTCAGAAAATTGCTGTTTAGCCCCCTGAACTTTCAGAAAATTACAGTTTAGCCCCTGAATTACAGAAAAATTGCATTTTCACCCTTAACTTCCGAAAGAAAAGTGCATTTTGTCCGTTAAAATGGCAGAAGACGGTAAAATTAAAATTGAGAAGTTTGATGGTACTGATTATGGATTTTGGAAGATGCAAATTGAAGATATGCTGTATCAGAAAAGTTTGCATTTGCCTATGTTGGGCGAACAACCGGATGACATGTATGATGAAGATTGGAAGTTGTTGGATCGACAAGCCTTGGGTGTAGTTAGGCTTTCATTGGCAAAGAGTGTTGCCTATAACATTGTCAATGAAACAACTACTTATGGAGTATTTAAGGCTTTGTCCAACATGTACGAGAAGCCGTCCGCTTCAAACAAAGTGTTCCTCATCAAACAGTTGGTTAACACCAAGATGAAGGAAGGCATGTCGGTTACCGCTCACATAAACGAGTTTAACTCGATTATTTCTCGTTTAGCCTCAGTTGCAATAAAGTTTGAAGATGAAGTACAAGCGCTCCTCCTTTTATCATCTTTGCCCGACAGTTGGTCAGGCACAGTCACAGCTGTTAGTAGTGCATCTGGCACTACCAAACTCACTTTCGAGAGTATTCGTGACTTGATTGTAAATGAAGATATCAAACGGAGAAGCAATGGTGAGACTTCTAGTTCTAGTTCTATATTGCATACAGAAAGTAGAGGAAGAAAAAACGAAAGAGGACGTGGTCGAGGCAGATCAAAGTCCAGAAAAAGAGGACAGTCAAAAACCAGAAAAGACATTGAATGCTGGAATTGTAAAGAAAAATGTCACTTTAGAAGCCAATGCCCAAAACCACAAGCTGAAAAGAAAGAAGTAAATAATGTATCCTCTGAAGAATCAGGAGATTTTCTCATATGTTGTGTTGAGAATTCAGCAGAATCCTGGATTATGGATTCAGGTGCTTCTTTCCATGCCGTCTCATGCCCAGATATGGTCAAGAACCTACAAACAGGTGCTCTTGGCAAAGTTCGTTTGGCTGATGATCAAGTGCTTGATATTACGGGTATGGGAGACGTAGATTTGAAGACCTCCTTAGGAACCACGTGGACATTGAAAGATGTCAGGGTTATCCCAAACTTAAGGAGAAAGTTGATTTCAGTTGGTAAGTTGGATAATGAAGGGTTTGATGTTCACTTTGGGGTTGGACAATGGAAAGTGATCAAAGGCAACTTGGTGATTGCCAAAGGAAAGAAGAAAGGCACTCTATACATGGTAGAGATACCTAGTGATGGTGTTCATGCCGTAACCATAAATCCGAGTCCATCTAATTTATGGCACCAACGACTCGGACACATGAGCAATAAGGGATTGAAGATGTTGGCTCAGAAAGGGAAGTTTCCAGACTTGAAGAAAGTTGAAACTGAATTTTGTGAATCTTGTGTTCTCGGGAAACAAAAGCGGGTTACTTTTGTAAAGATGGGGAAGACACCGAAAGCTCAGAAGTTGGAGCTTGTTCACTCGGATGTATTTGGACCAACACCAGTTTCATCCCTAGGAGGCAAAAACTACTATGTAACATTTATCGATGATTCAACACGCAAGGTATGGGTCTATTTTCTTAAAAATAAATCTGATGTATTTGATACTTTTAAGATATGGAAATCTGCTGTTGAAAATGAAACTGATTTGAAGGTAAAATGCCTGAAGTCGGATAATGGTGGTGAATACATAAGCAAGGAGTTTGTTGACTATTGTGCCAAGCAAGGGATAAAGATGATCAAGACAGTCCCAGGAACCCCTCAGCAGAATGGTGTAGCTGAGAGAATGAATAGAACTCTGAATGAAAGGGCTAGAAGCATGAGGTTGAATGCTGGTTTACCAAAGACATTCTGGGCTGATGCAGTTAACACTGCAGCCTACTTGATCAACCGTTCACCGTGTGTTCCCTTGGATTTAAAATTGCCGAAAGAAATGTTGCAAGGGAAGGAAGTAAGTCTCAAACACCTAAAAGTCTTTGGTTGTACTGCTTACAGTTTGTTAAAAGGTGGTGACAGGGATAAACTTGATTCAAAGACCAAGAAGTGCACATTCATTGGTTATGGGTCAGACGAAATGGGGTACAGGCTTTAGGATAGTGAAAGCAGAAAGATAATCCGAAGCAAGAATGTCACCTTTAACGAAGCTGAGTTATATAAAGACAGAAACAACAAAAGTCCAGAAGTTCAGAAGGAGTATGTTGAGTTTGAAGGTGTTGGAAAGAAGAAAGAAGCTCTAGTCGAAATCCCTAAATCTGGGGATGATTCAACTGACAGTGGGAGCTCAGGGGATAATTCCAGTAATGATTCTGAAGATGAAGAAACTAGTCCTCCAACTCCAGAATCCCCAGTCACACCTCAAGTTCAACCAAGAAGATCTTCCAGAGTCATCAGACCACCACAAAGATACTCACCATCTGTCAACTACATTCTTTTGACAGAAAATAGTGAACCCCAGTGTTACTCTGAAGCTAAGAGGTTAAAAGATTCATTGCAGTGGGAGCTAGCAATGAAAGATGAAATGAAGTCGCTTGAGAAGAACAAGACCTGGCTTCTAACGAAGCTTCCATCCGGGAAGAAGGCTCTTCAAAACAAATGGGTTTTCAGGGTCAAGGACGAACATGATGGTACCAAACGGTACAAAGCAAGATTAGTAGTCAAGGGCTTTCAACAGAAAGAGGGAATCGATTTCAATGAAATATTCTCTCCAGTAGTGAAGATGACCACTATCAGACTTGTTCTCAGCATTGTAGCAGCAGAAGGTTTGCATCTAGAGCAGCTAGATGTCAAGACAGCTTTTTTACATGGTGACCTAGATGAAGAAATTTACATGACACAACCAGAGGGTTTTCAGATTAAAGGCAAAGAAAACTTGGTGTGTAAATTAAAGAAGAGCTTGTATGGTCTGAAACAAGCACCCAGACAATGGTATTTGAAGTTTGATAACTTCATGAGAAGAGTTGGTTACAAGAGATGTGACAATGACCATTGTTGTTACATCAAGAAGTTTAAGGGTTCTTATATCATTCTACTACTCTATGTAGATGATATGTTGATTGCAGGCTCAGACATGATAGAGATCAAGAAGTTAAAGAAGCAAATGTCTGAAGAATTCGAGATGAAAGACTTGGGAGCTGCAAACCAAATACTTGGGATGAGTATTTTCAGAAACAAAGAAGATGGCTCTTTGACACTCTCTCAAGAGAAGTACATTGAGAAAGTGTTAGAGAAATTCAGCCTTAAAGATGCCAAGATCAGAAGCACACCTTTGGGAAGTCACTTTAAGCTTTCTAAAGTTCAGTCACCCAAATCAGATGAAGACAAGAAAGAAATGGCTAAAGTACCTTATGCATCTGCAGTTGGTAGTCTCATGTATGCAATGGTATGCACGAGACAAGATATTGCACATGCAGTGGGAGTTGTTAGTCGATTTATGTCCAATCCGGGGAGAGAACATTGGGAAGCAGTTAAATGGCTGCTAAGATATTTGAAGGGGACTTCAAAAATGACATTGCATTTTAAAGGGAAAGATGTCATTCTGAATGGTTTTGCAGATGCAGACCTTGGTGGTTGCAAAGACTCATACAAAAGCACTACCGGGTATGTCTTTACAGTGGGAGGCACTGCAGTGAGTTGGATGTCTAAACTCCAGAAAAGTGTTGCCCTTTCAACCACAGAAGCAGAGTATATGGCAGTTGCTGAAGCAAGCAAAGAGCTTATATGGTTGAAGAACTTTCTCGAAGAACTTGGCAAGGAACAAGTTGATTGTACACTGTTTTGTGATAATCAAAGTGCAATACACCTTGCAAACAGTCCTGTCTTCCATTCGAAGACAAAGCACATACAGCTGAGATATCACTTCATCAGAGAAAGAATTAATGATGGTACTCTGAAGTTGAAGAAGATCAAAGGAACTGAAAATCCAGCTGATATGTTAACTAAGGTTGTTACCTTAGAGAAGTTGAAGCTTTGCATAGCTTCAACCAGCCTTCAGGATAATTGAAGAGAAGGCCAGGGTAACTAGGAAGGAGCTAAGATCAAAAGTGTTTTTTGGATTGCACAGTTGAAGCACATGTGAAGATTGTTTCGTGGCTTCAAGTAAGAGATTGGAAACATGTTGCAGGAATTGGATGGCAGAGAATGACCAAGTTGTTGAAGCCTTCAAGTGGGAGATTATTAGGTGTGAAGGTTGAACAACCTTGTCAACAAAAGGAGGAAGAACTTCTAGATGATTGATCTTTCCACAGCTTGCTTCTTATTTTGATTTGAACATTCTCATTTTCACACTAATTTATGTATATTATATACATTCCAAGATGTATATAAATAGAGGTTCAGTTGAAGAGATTAGATGTACCACACAACACAAAAACACACACAGAGCAATAAAACATTCCTAGTTATCCGCCGTGGACGTAGGTCATTTTTGGACCGAACCACGTTAATTTCTTGTGTTCTTAATTTGTGAGCTGAGTGTGTGAGTTTAGTGTTCGTATGCTAAGTGTCTCGATCCTAACAGCTTCTAAAGATCTTCCACATCATAAGAAGAGTAATCTGGTCACCATGGGTGCTGTTGTTGGGTCTGTGGGAGGTGCGGTTTTAATCTTGGGTGTAAGTTTGATTTTAATCTATAAAAGAAAGAGGACATGGGTTGGAAAGACAACAATGGAGGGATCATTAGGGGCGTTTGTGTACAAAGATTTACAAACAGCCACCAGAAATTTCTCTGACAAATTGGGCGGAGGCGGTTTTGGTTCGGTTTTCAAGGGAGTGCTGCGTGATTCATCTATTGTGGCAGTGAAAAAGCTTGAAAGTATCAGCCAAGGAGAGAAGCAGTTCAGGAGCGAAGTCAGCACGATCGATACTAGGGGTGAGCAACGGGCGGTTTTGCGGTTTCGCGGGTTAGGCGGTTCGGGTTAGTCGGTTTGGTGACGAAGTCCAAACCGACCATAAACCGGACCGTTTAAAAATGGGTTAAGCGGTTTGCGGTTTGGGCGGGTTTCGGTTTATACGGTTCGATTTTGTTTAACCCATTTAAGCAAAGTCTATCTAATAGTACATCAAATTTTGATCAAGTGTATATAGTAGAGAATTTTACGTTAACTAATTTAAGTTATATAATGATTTGAACATGCAATTTTTGCTAAGAAAGGGGATGTATATAACGAGGATCACGGCAAAGCAGATCTAAAATTTATTTTGTTTCTAAAATTCGGGTTCTTTCAACAGTTTTTGGACTGGAACGGGTCGAGACCAGTAAACGGACAGCTTTAACCTGGCTCCGTATGTATATGCATTCTTGTATTCAACAATTCATTGGCAATTTTTCTTTAGTCAGCAGCCGCATATCTACGTGCATTTCAGAAAAGTTTTGTGACAAAACAAAGGGAATTTTCAAAAGTCTTAAAACTTTAGTCTTATTTATGAAAAAAATCTATCATCTTATTTTTTAATAGAGAAAAATTTTAACTTGTTGAAAACTTTCTAATATTATTTTATTCTCAAGTTCAATCAGTTGTAATCTGCGTATGTGAAGCTGTGATTGTGAAGGCGTAAAGGGTTGGACCGCTTATGTGAAAACTTTCTAATATTATTTAATATATTTTATAAATATTTATTATTAATATATTTAAACGGTTTTCGGGCGGGCACCGTATTATTTTGACCAAACCGCAAACCGAACCGTAAACAGCTTAAACCGATCATTCAAACCGTTAACCGAACCGTTAACCGTTTAACCCGAACCCGCAAACCGTATAAGGTTCGGTTCGGGCGGTTTCACGGTTTAATTCGATTAACGCTCATCCCTAATCGATACCATCCAACATGTTAATCTTGTACGCCTTCGTGGGTTCTGTGCTGAAGGTAACAATAAGTTGTTGGTTTATGATTACATGGCAAACGGTTCATTAGATACCTGCCTTTTCCGTGGAAAACAAGTTCTAAACTGGGAAACGGGGTATCAAATTGCACTTGGAACTGCAAGAGGATTGGTTTATCTTCATGACAAGTGTAGAGACTGCATCATTCACTGTGACATTAAGCCATAAAACATTCTTTTAGATGCTGATTTCAGTCCAAAAATTTCTGATTTTGGTCTGGCAAAGCTTGTTGGTCGGGACTTTAGTAGGGTTTTGACAACTACAAGGGGTTCAATGGGCTATCTAGCACCAGAATGGTTATCGGGGGTGGCTGTCACAGCTAAAGCAGATGTTTATAGCTATGGAATGATGCTTTTGGAATTAGTTCACGGAAAGCGAAATGTAGTGCATTGTGAAGATTCACGGAGTACATTCTTCCCAAGTTTGGTTGTGGATGTTCTTACGGTTGGAGGTGATATCCTTGGTCTGCTAGATAGTAGGTTAAACCGGGAAGCTTGTGTTGACGAAGTGACCAAAATTTGCAAAGTTGCATGTTGGTGTATCCAAGATGAGGAAGAGAGTAGGCCTGCCATGAGTCTGGTGGAACGGATTCTTGAAGGGGTTTCGGATGTGAGCATGCCTTCGATCCCCCAAATTGTCACTTTATTTGTTGAGAACATGGGGGATGCTGTTTTCTACACTGATTCACCCTCAAACAGGTGTTCACTTGTAGTGAGCAAGTCCTTGGATGGTGACTCCTAGAGCTCATCATCTTGAAAGTAATTGTGTTAATTTATCTTCTCTGTTATAATGTTATAACATTAGACATTGTATCGTGTTAAAAATAAACGAGTCATTGCCTTTTTTGTTGCAAATTGATCACTGCTACTGTAAAAATGCTACGGTACGTCTACAAAAATGAACTGTTTTGGAGAAATATGTTTGTTGGAATTTATTTGTACGCGACAAATTGCTGAAAAGATTTAGGAATTTTTACACATAGTGAATTAGTGGAAAAAGTCAAGATTTTGCCAAGTCTTCTGACCCCGCAAAATCTTAACCACAAAAATTAACCCTTCCCCGGACCGCAAAATCGATTCAGGAACAACTCTTTTGCATGATTTTGTACTTCAATGTTTTCAGATCCCACAGAATCATTGGTTGTCGGGGCCGCAGGATCAGTTGATCGACACCGCAGATCCTTGCTTGGACACCGCAGAATCTTTGCTCGGACTCGTAGGATCTTGAAGACGAAGACCTCGTAAGAGTGTGAAGTCCAAGCCCTGCACAATATGTCCAGTGCCCCGGCAAAAACTCTCATGTTTGACCAACAATCCCTCAGTTTTTGCTCCGTTAAATACTTAACACCATTAATACCCGTTCGCAATCTTAACTGAGCATACAAAAATGCCTACACACGTTAAGAGTAACAAACTTTGATTCCATGTTCAAGTTAGCAAAACCCATTGCGGATACATGCCACATCAATGTTAGCAAAACCCATTGCGGATACATGCCACACTTGATTGATGGATATTTCTCACCTACCTTTAATAACCTATAAATAGTCCTATCCCTTTTAACCACTTTTAGTACCATGTACAAATTTTTTTCTCGCACATATATTGCACAACACAGATATATCACCAACATTCTCTCTGTAATATTAGTGACGTGCTTGAAAATAGTGCATAAGTAATTGTACTTGGTGCATAAGCAATTCTACTCCGTTTCTTCATCCTCACATTCTCTATTGTTGTTTTTATTATTTCCATTTTGGAAACTTTGTAAGCAACAAATTTAATGGAAGGTTTTATTATTTCTTTCATGTTTATTGTTAATTGATACAGTCGTTTTTATATTCCGCAGTTGTTTGGCATTTTAAGATCTTAATTCAGAATTTCCTATTCTTTCAATTGGTATCGGAGCTTGTGTAATCCTGATTCAAGGCCCGAAAGATATTTGAAAAACTTTTTTGTGTTCTTATTGTTCTTATTTATTCTTAGTTTATCAAACTCATTTCATCCAAAATTGAAATGTTCATCTTTTGACAAAACTGCAAAATTGGTATTTGAGGTTTGTTTTCCTTTTACTTCTGACAAAACTGCAAAATTAGTCATTGTGGTTTGACAAAAACTTTGGATAGGGTTCAAAAAATTTTCAAGATGCATGAAACATCCAAAATCAGGAATTTCCTATGCTTTTGGTCTTTAACACATTTAAAAAGACTAAAATACCATTTTATTTTATTTTTTCACTTTTTAATACTTATTTAAATTATTTTTGATTAAAAAAACCCCACCAACCCCAACCCCTTCCATCATCGTCTCTCACACACACACACACACACACACAAACCACCATCGAATTGATAAATTTCATAAAATACATTGAGGTGCACACTAGCAAAATCGTCAGGGCAACTAAAAGTGTTAATTGAGTTGAATTCAAGAACAATATGTTTGACGACTACCTTCTTTTTAATGGAATCGACCATAACTTTTCGGGTCCTCACACTCCTCAACAAAATGGTGTGGTTAATAGAACTCTATGTTAAGTCGCATGGTCCATGCTCATATTTTCCAACATTCCATAATACTTCTCGGCTGAAGCCATAGCCACAACCTTCTTTACCCAAAATTATTCCTTAATAAATCCCAGATTAGGTGTTACTTTGTCTGAAGCAATAAACAACCGTAAATCTTATGTCAAAATTTTCCACATTGTTTGCGTTGTCAGGGGCGGACCCAAGGCATGGGTTATGGGGGGAGGTACCCCCAATGATCTTCAAATTTGTAGTAAAATTATATATTAAATTGGATAAGAAAGAAAAAATTAATATGTAAGCCCTTAATGATATATTAGGCTAGCTCTTGAACAAATTGAATTTAGGGACACGTAAATATCCTTTTTGGTTTTTGGTTCTTGGCAACTTGAAACTTTAGCCAAATTAACCTAATGATATTTTTTCTGTTTTTTACTCCTAAGCAACAACAAAAAACAGAAGAAAATTTAGGGACACATATATCTTAAATATTATTATGGAAGTGGATTCTCAAAAAGACACTATCCAAGAGGCTTTGTTGATTGGAAGTTTGCATTGTATAAGAGAATAGTATTTGTTTGAACATTTTTTTGTAATGTAATTTTCTTACCGACTTACCCGTATTTATAACTGTTTTGAATTGATTCATAAACTTTTTCTTAATTTGATATTTTTGTGCCCCCAACACTTATAAATCCTAGGTCCGCCACTGTTCGTTGCTATATTCGAAATAACAAGGATCATTTGACCAAGTTCGATCCTCGATCAGACTAGGATATCTTCCCTAAATATTCTTTCAATATCGTCGCCTTTCAAGTGGAGAACAAACAAGCGTGTATAAGGAAACATGTGATGTTCATTTTGATGAATACTATGGCACGAAGTTGGATTCTGAGAGATTTCACTCCCAAATGGTCAAGCCTCTTGGTTATCCCTTAGTTGATACTCCTCCGGTGGTAGATTTCTAGCTCGACTTAGAATTCATTTTTCCTTAGTATCATCGATTTATAGTTTTGTGTTGATGTGTTGTAATAGTGAAGGAGGGACAAGTTGGTTGTTACATTGAGATTTAACAAAAATAGCAACATGAATTTTGATTAGGTCTGGATTTGTTTAAGATTTTACAAAATTACCAATCCTACTTTCACATTTGATGAGGTCTGCATTTGCTTTTATTTTGATCTGGTGTGCATTTGTTTATCCAAGTTCACACTTATTCAGAAAAATATAACTCAATTTAGGTATTATTAAAATGAGAATGGATTAAATACAAGAAATAGAAATGTACTTTCAAAGAAAGGTTTCTATGGCTTTGTTATACAAATATGTAACACCCGGCTTTTTAAAATAAATACACCCAAAAAATTTTCATTTTAGAAACATAGTTTATCACACAAAACCATATACTTAGGTGTATAGTTTACATAAAAAACGGGTACAATTGTATCAAGGGAGTACAAAAACATAATTTAACTCCCTCCAAGCCGTACTGATACTTTCATCATCAACATGCCCTAGTCTCCTATCCGTGGGCTATCTCTTTACCCTTACCCGAGTCACACTCACCTGCAAAGTCATCACACACTATGAGCTACAACGCCTAATGAGTAATCATATTCAATTTACAACATATAAAAAGAAAATAAAATAATTACAATAAAACTCTATATCTCAACTTATTTCCACTACAATCCCATTACGGTTTCAAGGCATAAAACCTTACTGCACTCCTTACGTGTGTGTTAACCACAAAGGCTCCAATCACATATGTTGAGTAATTAACCCAACCGCCAAGCCACGAATGCCGTTATGAACCATATCGGTTCCTACAATATGTCAGATAACTATATATACCCAACCGCCTAGCCACAAGGGCCGTTATGAACCACAAAGGTTCCTACAATATGTTGGGCAGTTAAACCCAACCGCCTAGCCAAAAAGGACGTATAAGCTACCACCAATTCAACCTGTTCAAATCATTATCTATCAAATGAGATGTAATATGAATTAATCACCTGTTTGTGTAGTTCGGTATAGTTCAAGCTATTACCACCGGTAGATATTGAGTGTTCTCCTTAGCACTTTCCAAGACCTACATCATACATATATTAGGGGTGGCAATTCTCGACACGACCCGCGACACGACATGAACATGACACGAAAATAAACGGGTTTGGGTTGAGATTTTTGACCCGCCAACCCGTCAACCTGCCAACCCGCCAACCCGTTTATTATGCAGGTCGTGTTCGGGTCAGTAGTTGGGTTTGCGGGTTGACCCGCCAACCCGTATATATACATATATTTTTTAATATTTTTTATTTTCAATAAAAATAAAAAAACGAAGCTGAAAATGACCCGCCAACCAGTGTATGACCCACCAACCCGCCAACCCACCAATATGCCAACCCGTTTTTGACCCGCCAACCCGTATATGACCCACCAACCTAAAACTGACCCGCCAACCCGTATAATTAAACGGGTTACACGGGTCGTGTCCGGGTTACCTGTCAACCCGCCAACCCACAACCCGCCAACCCGAATATTTATATGGGTCGTGTTTGGGTTGGCCTTTCTGACCCACCAACCCGAACCCGACCCAATTGCCACCCTAACATATATATCACATACATGTAACCACCCGATTTTCACCCAACCATAACTTGGAACTCAATCATTCGACTCAGGTTTCGGGATTAGAACCCTTCTAAACAAAGAATTTAAAAGCTACTTGCCGCAAGCTAAGTTAATTACAGGTAACTTACCATCTCCACCTGGAATTAACCTAGTCCAAGCAAACCAACCATTCAATTTTGAAACCAGAACAAAATTCCTTACCTCTTTGATGCAAATTCTCGACTTTTACTTCCAATTCTTCAATTCCTTGAAATTGTAAGCTCCAATTCGATCTATGGTGCTCATGATACTTTTCTAGGGTTAGAGAGAGGTTTCTCTTTAAAAACCTTCCCCAAAAAATGATCCAAAACCCGATATTAAAAACTGGGTCTGCAACATTAACGCCGCTAATGTCTACATTAGCGCCGCAAATCTGGCTGGCAAGACCCGTGTTCACAGACACGACCAGTGTAAAGCTACTGCTTACCCCTGCTCAATTCTACACGACCCGAGTGGATCCACATGACCCAGACAGGTTTTCTAAGCCTTTTCACATGACTCGTGTGACTCCACACGACCCGTGTAGCTCTTTTTTGCATTTTTCAAGGAAAAACTTCATCTAAAATGTATTCTTACCATCCCAACACTCATGACATCATATCTAATCTTAATTATACTAATATTAACATAAAAACACTTACCGAAAGTAATGTAAAACACTTCCCGTATTCTGTTGTCTATTATTATTTATTTATTTATTTATTGCAATGACAGAAGTTATACACCCGTGTGATGCATTCTAATTATGACATTATTGAAAAAATATCACAAATTATTATGTGTGTTTATGTGTTTGTAAAGGTTTAAAAGAAATGATTTTATGTTGATTTTTAATAAATATATAATGTATCCACTAACATAGGGAAAATGACTTATAAGGGTAATTATGTTTCAAAACTGTTCAAAAAACACCATCCAAGTAAGACATTTGTACAAAAAACACCATCCAAGTAAGGCTTTTGTACAAAAAACACCAACGAACTACATGTTTTGTTCAAATTTAACCCGATGGTAACCGGCTCTTGCAGGTTAAAGGATGACTTGGCCTAATATTTAGTGACATGACATAATAACAGATGAACAGTTTAACTTGCAAGAGCCGGTTACCATCGGGTAAAATTTAAACAAAACATGTAGTTCGTTGGTGTTTTTTATACAAAGGCCTTACTTGGATGGTGTTTTTTTGTACAAAGGCTTTACTTGGATGATGTTTTTTGAACAAACCAAAATTGGATGGTGTTTTTTGAACATTTTTGAAACATAATTACCCTTATAAGTCATTTTCCCCACTAACATAAAAGTATATGAAATAAATGATGTTATATTGATTTTTACCTAAGTATTACCCGAAACAGGTAAAACACTAGTTACAAAGACTCCCAAGAGTCCCGTCGACCATCTTCTAAGGCGAGTTTTTGCCTTAAGAGGTGTTTTTTAAAAAACTATTTACCAAATAAGTATGGTTTTTAAAATATTTACCAAAATGGGTATTTGTAACGTAGTCTCATACCCTAACAAAACAAGTGTCGACTTCCCGCCCATGACTCTCGCAAATGGACACCATTGCTGACCAAGTCGGACGTTCACGTTCCTGCTGGAACTTCATCGCCTCCGGCCGACTCCTGCAAATGGACAGCGACGGTCTTTCTCCAGCTTTCTATCAGGTTTCTATTGGGTTCGGAGCCTACAGGCGTTTCCATCACCGGCTTTCTTATTCGGGGCTTCCAGGCTGCATCTTGTTAATTATTAAAGATCAAGTTTAAAGAGAATAGAGAGAAGAGAGGCTAGGGTTTAGAGAGGAGAAACATAAAACTGTGAATTTGAGTTATGACAAAATACAAAGAAAGGAACCTATATATACTAAGGGCTAAGAATGCTAGTAGGCTAAATAAGGCCCAAACATACACAAACTTATTAGGCTAACATCCCCTCTCAAACTCACAATGCGACAGTTATAAGCATTGAGAGTTTGTCACACAAGAAACGAAATCGAGAACCAGACAATGCCTTTGTAAACATATCAGCAATCTGTAGGGTTGATGGAACATGTGGCAAAGTGATGGTCCCAAGTTGAAGATGATGACGAGTGAAATGGCAATCAATTTCTATATGTTTTGTCCGTTCATGAAAAACTGAATTCTTGGCAATCTGTATTGCACTGTTGTTGTCACAATGCAAGGGAGTAGGATGAGAAGCGTCAACTCCCATATCAGCAAGAAGCCAACGTAGCCAAACAATCTCACAAGTGGTGACAGCCATAGCTCGATACTCAGCTTCAGTAGAGGACCGAGAGACAACATCTTGTTTCTTACTCTTCCATGAAATCAATGAGTCTCCAAGAAAGATGCAAAAACCAGTGGTGGATTTTCGATCATGAGGATCGCTATCCCAATCAGCATCGCTATAGGCACACAACTTGAGTGAGGACGTGGAAGGAAACACAAGGGTTTGGAATTGAGTGCCCCGAAGATATCTCAAGATACGAAGAACAGCTCCCCAATGAACAGTAGTAGGAGCGGTAACAAACTGGCTAACCACATGAACTGCATGAGATATGTCTGGTCGAGTAACAGTAAGATAAACCAGACTTCCTACAATAGTTCGATATAGGCTTGGATCTGACAATGGGACACCGTCTGTTGGAGAATATCTGGCATTAGTCTCTAGGGGAGTATCAACTGTCCTGTTGTCTGAGAGTCGAGCACGTTCAAATAGGTCAGAAATATACTTTGTCTGAGATAAAAGATAACCTTTTGAAGATTGTGCAACTTCAATCCCTAAGAAATAACGTAGCAATCCCAAGTCTTTCATAGCAAAGCGGTAAGCCAAATCACGCTTCAAAGATTCTATACCATCATGATCATCACCAGTAATAATCATGTCATCAACATACAAGGATAGGAGAATCCGACCTGCATTCGTGCATCTAACGAATAACGCTGAATCATGATTACTAGGAGTAAAACCGAGAGAAGTAATCACAGTAGAGAATTTCTCAAACCAAGCACGAGGGGCTTGTTTGAGACCATACAAGGCTTTCCGAAGCCGACAAACTTCACCTGGTTGGTGAGCAATACCTGGAGGAGGAGACATGTAAACTTCCTCATGAAGTTCACCATTCAAGAATGCATTCTTGACATCCATTTGGAATATCTTCCATTAACGAATAGAGGAAACTGCGATCAGAGTGCGGACAGTAGTCATTTTTGCCACTGGGGCAAAAGTCTCCTCATAATCCATACCATATTGCTGCGAGTATCCTTTTGCAACCAGCCTTGCTTTATATCGTTCAATTGAGCCATCAGACTTAGTTTTGATCTTATACACCCAACGACAACCAATCGTACGTTTTCCATGAGGAAGCTGTACAAGATCCCACGTATGAGTCTGATAAAGAGCCGTAAGCTCTTCCGCCATAGCATTTTGCCAACGAGGATCAGAAGCAGCTTCTTTGTAAGACTCCGGTTCAGAAAGCCGATGTATATTTGCAATAAAAGATGCAAATGCTGGAGAATAAGAAGAATATACAAAATCTGGCAGTTTAGTAGTCTTATGAGTACGTACAGGTCTCGATGGTGGTGGATGATTTTCTTGAGCGGCAGCAGGAGTGGGAGCAGTTACAGACTGAGCAGGAGGGTTGTCTGGAGCTATGGAAGCATCATCAACTGGGGAACTAGATGTAGTGCCATCACTATCAATGGTGAAAGGATCAATATTTTGAAGTTCTGACCGAGTCATGTTGTGAGACTGTACAGGAATAGCATAGTAAGGAATGTGCTCCAGAAAAGTAACATGTCGAGAGACATACAGTTTCTGACTCGCCGGATCATAACACCGATATCCTTTCTGACCAATACCATATCTCAAGAATACACAAAGAGCCGACTTTGGAGACAACTTGCTTCGTTCTACATGAGGCCGTAAGACAAAGCAGGTGCACCCAAATACCCGTAAAGATGAATAATCAGGTAATTGACCATACAACTTTTCATAAGGAGACATTCCAGAGTTGTGGCGAGCCGGGATGCGATTAATCACATAGGCAGCAGTAAGGATAGCTTCTCCCCAAAAGACACTAGGAACATCAGAAGATAATAACAAAGACCGTGCCGTTTCTACAAGGTGTCGATGTTTCCGTTCTGCTATACCATTCTGTTGAGGAGTATCAGTACATGATGATTGGTGAACAGTCCCATCAGATGCTAGTATCTGAGTAAAATCATTAGAGGTATATTCCCCTCCTAAATCACACCGGAAGCATTTTATGACAGCAGAGTGTTGGGTCTTCACAAGAGCTCTGAAATTGCTATAAATGACAAAGAAATCTGACCTGCGCTTCATAAGATAAACCCATGTATAACGAGTATAATCATCAATGAACGAAACATAATAAGGCGATCCTCCTTTGGAGGTTATTGGGGAAGGACCCCACACATCAGAATGCACAAGATCAAAAGGAGCAAACGAACGAGTGACACTATTATTAAAAGGTAAGGCAGAGAACTTTGCCAGTTTACAACCACAACAATCAGAAATGTCAACATTGTTCAAACGACCTAACACACCAGTAGAGGATAGAAACTGTAAACGTGAAGCTGAAACATGACCCAAACGAGAGTGCCAAAGATAAAAATTTGAAGACGAATGACTTAAACGAAAAGACGACAAATCAACACTAGAGGCCGCAATATCAGAAACTTGGAGCTGCTCCAAAACATAAAGCTCCCCAAGTTTACGGCCGATCCCAGTCACCCTCCGAGACTGTGGGTCCTGTACACAACAAAGAGAATCAGAAAAGAAGACCCAATAACCAGATTTACACAACTGACTGACCGAAACAAGATTCAAAGCAAGTGTGGGAATATAATAGACATTAGTGAGAGAGATATGGGGGGTAACAACAGGACCAATACCCTCAACTGGCATAGGTGTAGCACTAGCTGACATAACAGAAACATGAGGACTAGCTGATAACGAAGAAAATGATGACAAATGTGGTGACATATGATGAGATGCACCAGAATCCAATATCCATAAGGATGAAGGAATACCTGAAGGACTAGATGCTGATAGACCTGTATGAGACATAGATGTTGACATGGCAGTAGGATTGGAAGCAATGAACTGGCGAAATTGCTCAAAAACCTGTGGATCCAAAGCTGATGGTGGTGTCATATTCAAATCGTTCTCTGTAGAAGGTACAGTAGCAGCAGCAGTGAACTGTGGAGGACGAAATGGTGGAAATGATGGACGTTGTTGAAACTGTCCAGGAGGCCTGTTGAACTGTGGAGGCTGAAACTGTCCAGATGGTCTTGTTTGGTTTTGATAATTTCCCTTCCCCAACAGCAATGGACATTGATACTTCCAATGATTTTTCTTTTTACAAAATGCACACTCATCAAATGCAACTTTCGGCTTAAACTGTCCAGGTGGTCTTGTTTGGTTTTGAACAGCAAAGACAGTAGGTGTGGCTACTACCTTAGACCCTTTGTCAGATTGGGACTTGATACGGGTTTCCTCGGCAATCAACTCATGAACAACTGAATCCACTGTGGGAAGAGGAGTACGATGAAGGATTGTCCCACGTAAGCCTTCAAAATCAGACCTTAATGCCATCAAAAACTGGACCAATCTCTGCTCTTCCCTTCTGGCAATGTAAGGCTTGAAAGCCTTTAGTTCTGCAGATTCAGTTAGAGCTAATTGATCCTACAAATCAGACATAGAAGCATAAAAATCCTGAATACTTAGACTGTTTTGTTGGAGGGCTCGGATATCAAATTCTAGCTGATACTGTTTTGCAAAATTAGATTGAGTATACAGCCTTTCCAAATGGTCCCAAACTTCTTTTGCTGTGTCATACTTTGCTAACTGGGTGCCAATTGACTGAATGACAGAATTATTAATCCATGTAATAATTTTGGAATTATCAGTCTCCCAAGATTCCAATAAAATAGCAAAATTGGCAGCCTTGTCATCTGTTGGTTTTCCCTTTGTACCTGTAACAATCCCCCACATAGCCTTGCCCCGTAAAAAATTCTTCATTACATAACTCCAATATGCATAGTTTTTACCATCCAGTTGTGTACTAATGGACTGAAGAGAGTCATCTCTTGGAGCCATAATATCAATAGACAGTCAAGCAAATATTCCAAAATTGCCCTTATGCAGATGAACAAACAACCCACTAATAGCAGCAACAATTAACTCTCAAAATCAAACATTCAACCCAGAAACGAAGCAGAAAATCAACCAAATCGAGTCGAAAATATCAATCGGTACACATAAATGAAGCAGAAAATCATACCAAAAGTGACGAAAATTCCGAAATCGTCGTGCCTTCTACAAAACCCCTTAACAATCTAGCTCTGATACCATGTTAATTATTAAAGATCAAGTTTAAAGAGAATAGAGAGAAGAGAGGCTAGGGTTTAGAGAGGAGAAACATAAAACTGTGAATTTGAGTTATGACAAAATACAAAGAAAGGAACCTATATATACTAAGGGCTAAGAATGCTAGTGGGCTAAATAAGGCCCAAACATACACAAACTTATTAGGCTAACACATCTAAGTCGGAATTTGTCCTTTAGAGGGGTTTTATAGGTTCCATCTCCAATTGACGTTCCCTGTTAAAGCTGGCATCTCCGATCCATTTTTCAGGTTTCACCTCCACCCCCAGTCTTCTCTTATTCAGACCTAGTGCATAATAGCAGATTCCCAAAACAGTGAAGTGTGATTGTTTTCTAATTTCTCTAGATTACCTTTTCGGGTTCCTCTGTTGATCTGATTGGATTATCCTGGATTTCTAATTGGGTTTTGTTGGATGGTGTGAACCCATATTTGGAGTAAGCTGGGATTTGCACACCAGGTGTTTGTTAAAATGCCATAGTGGGATTCTTCTCAATTTGGTCATGTTATTGCCTATACCGTGGCAAGGGAAGTTGAGGCTGCAAGTGGTTCGGTCTTTTACTTCAATTAGGATGTGATTTGCTATCAAGTTCTTTAGGTTCTCCAATCCTTGGTTGGAATTTCGTATGGGGTCGATGGGGGTTTTCAAATTTGAAGCTTCATTATCTTGTTCCATGTTTTTTTCAAAAGCTTTTCCATACGGGTACTTTACATTATAATATCTTCTTCCATGGTATCTTATTGCCTTGTTAAATTTGAAAATCGGAAAACCTTTATCCTTGAATGTTGTTTATGGCCGGAAACAGGGGAGCTATACCAGAAGAATGGATTAATTTTTTATTGAAATGATTTACTTACCACTTTCTTGACTTAAATCTAAGTGACTTTGACTTTGGACGTGCAGGACCATAAAACACTATTTAAAGTACTTATGGCTGATTAAATTAGACCACCCTCTTCGAAAATGGTATGTATTTTGACGTGATGACATGTATTAATCTATGAACATATGCATTTTTTTTAGTTGCAGGTGGTACAGGAGCAGAAGTGTTGGAAACGATGAATGGATGAAGATGCAATGAAGGCATTGAAGAATAGAACGCCTAATTCAAAAATAGAGAGATGGGAAACGATGAATGTATTTGAAATGTTGCTTTTATTTCTTTTGGTTTTTGTAAAAAAACATTGTTGGTTTTGTATTTAAAATGTTGTAACTATGATATTGGTTGTTGGTTTCACATCTATGATATTAGTTGTTGACTACCTAAAATATAAACAATTTATAACATTTATTTAGGTTCAAAAAAACTTGTGGTTATATTGAAGTGAAAAAAGTTTTAAACAAAAAGTTATCTTGAAAACGACATTAGAAATCCTATAATTAGAAAAGTTTAAAAAAAGTATTTTGAAAACAAGTTAAAAAAGTTATGATCCTTTAATTAGAAAAGTTAAAAAAAATATTATAAACAAGTTAAAAAATTATTGTTATTTGATGTTTGATTTAAAAAACATTACTAAAAAAAGTTTTGAGAAAAAGTCAAAATAAATATATTAAAAAACACTAAATTAATCTAATTAGAAAATATAAATTTTGTCAAAATACATTCTTTTGGTGAAAACAACACCTATTTGGTAAATATTTTAAAAACAATACCTATTTGATAAATAGTTTTTTTCAAAAACACCGTTATGGTCAAAAACTCCTTCTAAGGCTATGAACCCGTCAAAGCGAACTCCACCGCTCAACGTTTAAACCCTCGATTTCACAAAATTAAGTTTTCAAAGAGTTCGGGTGGAGAGAGGAATGATATTAGTGGATAGATGCGCTGAAGGTAAGTGTATTTCTTAATTCATCTTCACGCCGATCATTATGACTAAGTTTTTAGGGACGTGTTGAAGTGCCCATAAGGCCAATAGGGCATGAATGTGGTACCTTTTAGTTGTACTTACTGGGATGTTTACGCCATCTCCTGGGGTTAAGTGCTGGTATACATATTCCCTGATTTGTTAGTCAAGCTGAGATTGACCTAGGTTCTACGCTCATGAATTTGTGCCTTCCTCTAACTATATATAGAATAAAAACAAGTTCTATTATGACTTCGCTTTCCATGTAACCATCATATTTATGGCTTCTTCTAGCTCTAGGTTATAATGGACTAAAACAAATAGAGGTAGGTTGGGAGTTAATGCTAGAGGGTCATATGTCTAAATTCAATTAATGGTTACATTGACCCACAATCTTTGAATATTTGTCCGTGATGACAAGAGTTGAACGTGAGTTTTAAAATATTTGAAATGAAGGTGATTGATGAGCCCTTTCACAGTCAAGTTGTGTATATTATTCAAGTGATTTGAATGTTTGAAAAGTCTTTCAATACGGTACTCATAGCTTTTAACTTCACAACTTAGGTAGAAAGGACCTAGAATGGAAGAAGCATTCCTATTTATATCGACTCACTTGTATGATTATTTTTCCAAGTAGAGTAGTATTTTTATTGACTAGTATCAAAGCCACAGCATCACAACCATAAATTCAGCAAATCAATCCTTTTTTAAATAGAATATTCTAGTAGTTTATTTTTAGTTATCCTAGCTATTGTACATTCCATGTATATTCCTTATTCACCTCCTGTAATTGTGCGTCTCCCTCCATATATGTACGTATTGTATTCTTGAATGAAATAACAAAAACATTCAACTCTTTAAAAAAAAAAAGGATTGATTTGCTGAATTTATGGTTGTGATGCTGTGGCTTTGATAACTAGCAGCCATTACTATTATCAGAAATTAGAAATTTCCTCTACAAGTGATGCAATTATTATTTCTTGATATCTTCATGACTAAATCCATTTAATGTAAGACAGTGACCCATAGTCCCTGGTATAAAATTCGTTATCCCGTCTAGAGAAGGCAAGGATGTGGGAGCCATCATGTAGAAATGTTGACTTGGCATTTATGTCTGTGATGGAAGGGGGGTGATGACTTGTAAAACATATGAAATATAATTGCTTGATGAATAATTTCACTGTCAATATGCGTATATTTCTGAAGTCATTTGAATGTTTCAAAAGTCTTTCATATCAGTACGCTTTTAACTTTACAACTTACGAAGACAGGACTTAGAATGGAAGAAGTATTCCAATTTATATCGACTAAGTTGTATGATTATTAATATCTGCCATCTCTCATTCTCTCTCAATCCATACCCTTGTCCAAATCTTGTACAAGTCATGTTATTCACAAAAAGTAATAAGTTAGTAAGGTTTCTGGTCCTCCTGTGTCTCTCACTAACCATAACTCTCGCATCTGGAGCCAACACCATATCTGCAAACCAGTCTCTGTCAGGAAATCAAACGATCATATCTGAAAGAGAAGAGTTCGAGCTCGGTTTCTTCAAAGCAGGTAACTCTTCCAACTATTACATAGGCATCTGGTATAAAAAGGTCCTTTCCAATCCTCTTACAATAGTTTGGGTGGCAAATAGAGATGAGCCCATCTCTGATAGATTCCGTTCAGAATTAAAAATCAGTGATGGTAATTTGGTGCTCTTGAATGAGTCCAAGGTCCAGATTTGGTCCACAAATGTCACAACCACCGCTTTGAAGTCCGCAATAGCTGTTATTCTTGATGATGGAAACTTAGTTTTAAGTGACAGCTCAAATTCAGTTGAGCCTTTTTGGCAAAGTTTTGATTACCCAGCTCATACTTGGTTGCCTGGTGCTAAACTTCGTTATGATAATAGAACAAAAAAGAGCCACCCTCTTACATCATGGAGAAGCAAAGAAGATCCTGCCGTAGGACTTTTCTCTATGGAGCTTCATCCGTCTACTAAGGAATATGTAAGCAAGTGGAATGGATCAGAGCAATATTGGACGAGTGGGCCTTGGAATGGGATAGCATTTGAGTTAGTACCTGAAATGAGGTTGGATCACATATTTAATTACAGCTACCGTACGAATGAAAACGAAAGTTACTTCATTTATTCTGTGTATCAACCTTCCAATAAATTTAGATTTGTAATGGACGTTTCGGGTCAAATTAAGCTACTAGCATTGATGGAAAATACCAAAGAGTTGAATTTAATTTGGTTTAAGCCTGGAATGCAGTGTAAGGTCTATGCTTCATGTGGGTCTTTTGGGACTTGCAGGCAGTCTGTATCATCTTTCTGTAATTGCTTGACTGGCTTCAAACCTAGATCAGAGGGTGACTGGAATCAGAGTGATTTCTCCGGTGGGTGTTTGAGGAAAACCGATTTGCAGTGTGGGTCAAACATCGAAAAGCTTGATTTTCTCATGATTACAGTGACAAAACTGCCGTCAAATAATTGCTCTGTGGCAGTTGGGAGTGCTGGAGAATGCCGTACAACCTGTTTGAACAATTGCTCCTGTAATGCTTACTCTTTTGTTGATAATCAGTGTTTCGTTTGGGATGGAGATCTCTTGAACCTCTCGGAAGACAATGATAGCGGGAAAAGAATGTATGTCAAAGTCGCTTCTAAAGATCTTCCACCTCATAAGAAGAGTAATCTGGTCACCATTGGTGTTGTTGTTGGGTCCGTGGGAGGCGTGGTTTTAATCTTGGGTGTAAGTTTGATTTTAATCTATAAAAGAAAGAGGACATGATGGGTTGGAAAGAAGACAATGGATGGATCATTGGTGCCGTTTGTGTACAAAGATTTACAAACAGCCACCAGAAATTTCTCTGACAAATTGGGAGGAGGCGGTTTTGGTTCCGTTTTCAAGGGAGTACTGCGTGATTCGTCTATTGTGGCAGTGAAAAAGCTTGAAAGTATCAGCCAAGGAGAGAAGCAGTTCAGGAGCGAAGTTAGCACGATCGGTACCATCCAACATGTTCATCTTGTACGCCTTCGTGGGTTCTGTGCTGAAGGTAACAATAAGTTGTTGGTTTATGATTACATGGCAAACGGTTCATTAGATACCTGCCTTTTCGGTGGAAAACAAGTTCTAAACTGGGAAACGAGGTATCAGATTGCACTTGGAACTGCAAGAGGATTGGTTTATCTTCATGACAAGTGTAGAGACTGCATCATTCACTGTGACATAAAGCCAGAAAACATTCTTTTAGATGCTGATTTCAATCCAAAAATTGCTGATTTTGGTCTGGCAAAGCTTGTTGGTCGGGACTTTAGTAGGGTTTTGACAACTACAAGGGGGTCAATGGGCTATCTAGCACCAGAATGGTTATCGGGGGTGGCTGTCACAGCTAAAGCAGATGTTTATAGCTATGGAATGATGCTTTTGGAATTAGTTCACGGAAAGCGAAATATAGTGCATTGTGAAGATTCACGGAGTACATTCTTCCCAAGTTTGGTTGCGGATGTTCTTATGGTTGGAGGTGATATCCTTAGTCTTCTAGATAGTAGGTTAAACCGGGAAGCTTGTGTTGACGAAGTGACCAAAATTTGCAAAGTTGCATGTTGGTGTATCCAAGATGAGGAAGAGAGTAGGCCTGCCATGAGTCTGGTGGAACGGATTCTTGAAGGGGTTTCGGATGTGAGCATGCCACCGATACCCCAAATTGTCACTTTATTTGTTGAGAACATGGGGGATGCTGTTTTCTACACTGATTCACCCTCAAACAGGTGTTCACTTGTAGTGAGCAAGTCCTTGGATGGTGACTCCCAGTGGAAGAGCTCATCATCTTGAAAGTAATTGTGTTAATTTATCTTCTCTGTTATAATCATATTAGACATTGTTTCGTGTTAAAAATAAACGAGTCATTGACTTTTTGTTGCAAATTGATCACTGCTACGGTCTACAAAAATGAAAAATCCGAAAAACAAACCGAACCGAAAAACCCGAAAACCAAACCGAACCCAAACCGATTTCGAACCAAACTATATTCGAATTTGGTTTTTGGTTTGGTCTCGGACCAAACCGAATTTGGAATTTGGTTTATGTTTTGGTTTTTGGTCTCTCGTGGTTCAGACCAAACCGAACCAAAAAACCGATTATTATTCATTAAGTAATTAAAATATATGTTATGTTATATAATATTTACTTATTTACTCTTTTTCCCTTACTCTTTTTGGAAAAAATTATCTATTTTCTAAATTCGGTTTCCTTGGTCTCGAACCGAACCAAACCGAATTCGAATTCGGTTTTCGGCTTGGTCTACAATAATTTGAATTCGGTTTGGTTCAGTTTACGGTTTGGACCAAAATATTTTCAAACCGAGGAAACTGAGAAAATCGAAAACCGAACCGATTTCCACCCCTAAATTTATTTGTACGCGACAAATTGCTGAAAAGATTTAGGAATTTTTACACATAGTGAAGTAGTGGAAAAAGTCAAGATTTTGCCGAGTCTTCTGACCCCACAAAATCTTAAACCGCAAAAATTAACCCTTCCCCGAACCGCAAAATTGGTTCAGGAACAACTCTTTTGCATGACTTTGTACTGCAATGTTTTCAGACCCCACAAAATCTTGGTTGTCGGGGCCGCAGGATCAGTTGATCGACACCACAGATCCTTGCTTGGACACCGCAGAATCTTTGCTCGGACTCATAGGATCTTGAAGACGAAGACCCCGCAAGAATGTGAAGTCCAAGCCCTGCACAATATATCCAGTGCCCCGACAAAAACTCTCATATTTGACCAACAATCCCTCAGTTTTTGTTGCGTTAAATACTTAACGCCATTAATACCCGCTCGCAATCTTAACTGAGTATACAAAAATGTCTGCACACGTTAAGAGTAACAAACTTTGATTCCATGTACAAGTTAGCAAAACCCATTGCGGATACGTGCCACATCTTGATTGATGGATATTTCTCACCTACCTTTAATAACCTATAAATAGTCCTATCCCTTTTAACCACTTTTGGTACCTTGTGTAAATTTTTTCTCACACACATATTGCACGACCCATATATCACCAACATTCTCTCTGTAATATTAATGACCTGCTTGAAAATGTGAAGATGGAATTTGTACTCTCTGCTACTTTATGATTGTACTTAGTGCATAAGCAATTGTACTTGGTGCATAAGCAATTCTACTCTGTTATTCATCCTCACCTTGTCTATTGTTGTTCTTATTATTTCCATTTTGGAAACTTTGTAAGCAACAAATTCAATGGAAGGTTTTATTATTTCTTTCATGTTTATTGTTAATTGATACTGCCGTTTTTATATTCCGCAATTGTTTCGCATTTTAAGATCTTAATTTAGAATTTCCTATTCTTTTAGGTCATGAGTTCTTGTGTTTTGATTGATAGTTAAGTTTTAAAATTTTCAACAATCGGTATCGGAGCTTGTGTAATCTAATTCAAGGCTCGAAAGATCTTTGAAAAACTTTTTTGTGTTCTTATTGTTCTTATTTATTCTTAGTTTATCAAACTCATTTCATCCAAAATTGAAATGTTCATCTTTTGACAAAACTGCAAAATTGGTATTTGAGGTTTGTTTTGCTTTTACTTTTGACAAAACTGCAAAATTGGTCCTTATGGTTTGACAACAACTTTGGATGGGGTTCCCCCAATGATCTTCGAATTTGTAGTAAAATTATATATTAAATTGGATAAGAAAGAAAAAAAATTAATATGTAAGCCCTTAATGATATATTAGGCTAGCTCTTGAACAAATTGAATTTAGGGGCACGTAAATATCCTTTTTGGTTTTTGGTTCTCGGCAACTTGAAACTATAGCCAAATTAACCCAATGATATTTTTTCTGTTTTTTACTCCTAAGCAACAACAAAAAACAGAAAAAAAATTTAGGGACATATATCTTAAATATTATTATTGAAGTGGATTCTCAAAAAGACATCATTTGATCAAGTTCGAGCCTCGATCAGACTAGGGTATCTTCCCTAAATATTCTTTCAATATCGTCGCCTTTCAAGTGTTGAACAAACAAACGTGTATGAGGAAACATGTGATGTTCATATTGATGAATACTATGGCACGAAGTTGGATTCTGAGAGATTTCACTCCCAAATGGTCAAACCTCTTGGTCATCCCTTAGTTGATACTCCTCCGATGATAGATTTCTAGCTCGACCTTGAGTTCTTTTTTCCTTGGTATCATCGATTTATAGTTTTGTGTTGATGTGTTGTAATAGTGAAGGATGGACAAGTTGGTTGTTACATTGAGATTTAACAAAAGTAGCAACATGAATTTTGATTAGGTCTGGATTTGTTTCAGATTTTACAAAATTACTAATCCTACATTCACATTTGATGAGGTTGCATTCACTTTTATTTTGATCAGGTGTGCATTTGTTTAACCAAGTTCACCCTTATTCAGAAAAATATAACTCAATTTAGATATTATTAAACTGAGAATGGATTAAATATAAGAAATAGAAGTGTACTTTCAAAGAAAGGTTTCTATGGCTTTGTTTTACAAATATGAAAACCCGGCTTTTTAAAATAAATACACCCAAAAAATTTTCATTTTAGAAACATAGTTTATCACATAAAACCATATACTTAAGTGTATAATTTACATACAAAACGGATACAAGTGTATCAAGGGAGTACAAAAACATAATTTAACTCCCTCCAAGCCTGGCTGATACTTTTATCATCTACATGCCCTAGCCCTAGTCTCCTATCCGTGGGCTATCTCTTTGCCCTTACCCAGATCACGCTCACCTGCACAGTCATCACACAGTATGAGCTACAATGCCCAATGAGTAATCATATTCAATTTACAACATATAAAAAGGAAATAGAATAATTACAATAAAACTCTATATCTAAACTTATTTCCATTACAAAGGTTATGAACCGCCTAGCCACGAGGGCCGTTATGAACCACAAAGGTTCCTACAATATGTCGGGTAGTTAAACCCAACCGCCTTGCCACAAAGGCCGTATAAACTACCACCAATTTCAACCATTTCAAATCATTATATATCAAATGAGATGTAATATGAATTACTCACCTGTTTGTGTAGTCCGGTATAGTTCAAGCTATTACCACCGGTAGGTATTGTAGGTATTGAGTGTTCTCCTTAACACTTTCCAAGACCTACATCATACATATATATCACATACATGTAACCACTCGATTTTGACCCAACCATAGCTTGGAACTCAATCATTTGACTCAAGTTTCGGGATTAGAACCCTTCCAAACAAAGAATTCAAAAGCTACTTGCCACAAGCTAAGTTAATTATAGGTAACTTACCATCTCCACCAGGAATTAACCTAGTCCAAGCAAACCAACCGTTCGATTTTGAAACTAGAACAAAATTCCCTACCTCTTTGATGCAAATTCTCGACTTTTACTTCCACTTCTTCAATTCCTTGAAATTATAAGCTCTAATTCGATCTAAGGTGCTCCTAGGACTTTTCTAGGGTTAGAGAGAGGTTTCTCTTTGAATCTTTCCCCAGAAATTAGCCAAAACCCGATATTAAAAAGTGGGTCTGCAACATTAGCGCCGCTAACGTTTACATTAGCGCCGCTAATACGGCTGGCACGACCCGTGTAAAGCTACTGCTTACCCCTGCTCACTTCTACACGACCCGTGTAGGTCAAAACAGTACCGGACAGGTTTTCTAAGGCTTTTTACACGACTCGTGTGACTCTACACGACCGTGTAGCTCCTTTTTGCATTTTTCAAGGAAAAACTTCATCTAAAAGGTACTCTAACCATCCCAACACTCGTGACATCATATCTAATCTTAATCATACTAATATTAACATAAAAACACTTACCGAAAGTAACGTGGTGTTACAAAATATCACTGCTATTTTGGTAACTACATGAAAGTACAATGTTATTTTGGTGGATTTCCATTCGGGCCACAAAAATTGCAATCAAAAAAGTTACAACACCCCCCCTAGCGCGCCAATGATAGAAGTTATTTCTACTCATTCCCGTATTCTATTGTCTATTATTATTATTATTTATTTTTTGCAATGACAGAAGTTATACACCACCCGTGTGACGCATTCTAATTATGACATTATTGAAAAATATCACAGATTATTATGTGTGTTTATGTGTTTGTAAAGGTTTAAAAGAAATGATTTTATGTTATTTTTTAATAAATATATAACGTATCCATTAACATAACAATATACGAAATAAATGATGTTATATTGATTTTTACCTGATGAGTATTACCCGGACGAGGACCCTTATTGCTTTTTTTTTTTTTTTTTTTTTTTTTTTTTTTTTTGAATCCTAGACTAAAAAGAAGGCTCCTGAATCAACCGACGGAAAAATCCGCAAGCATTTATGATCAGGGCTCCGCAGGAGAAAGAATCGAAACAGGTAAAACACTAGTTACAAAGACTCCAAGATTCCCGACCCTCTTCCAAGGCTATGAAACCGTCAAAGAGAACTACACCGCTCAACGTTTAAACCCTCGATTTCACAAAATTAAGTTTTCAAAGAGGGTCGGGTGGAGAGAGGAATGATATTAGTGGATAGATGGGCTGAAGGTAAGTGTGTTTCTTAAATCATCTTCACGCCGATCATCCTGTTGGCTTATCTCCACATTGGAAGAAAGGTCCACTTTTCTGCTCTAGAATCACCGCTAAGCTTCTATCTCCCAAATTCCCCCGATTTCGACCTCTAATTACTCTGAATTCTCGAAATTGGACAATGCGGTGCTCGTAATCTTTGGTTTCCTTGTGGTCTGGCTTGGAAACTAGGGTTGAAGTTATAGCCATTGACGCCAATCATTGCCCTTTTGGGTTTGATATACTTCATGCAACTTAATCTGGACCATTTTCATACGTCACATACATGTTAGTTAAGGCAGGATGATTACTAGTGCAATTGATTGGCAAACATTATGACTAAGTTTTTAGGGACGTGGTGAAGTGCCCATAAGGCCAATAGGGCATGAATGTGGTACCTTGTAGTTGTACTTACTGGGATGTTTACGCCATCTCCTGGGGTTAAGTGCTGGTATACATATTCCCTGATTTGTTAGTCAAGCTGAGATAGACCTAGGTTCTACGCTCATGAATTTGTGCCTTCCACTAACTATATATAGAATAAAAACAAGTTCTATTATGACTTCGCTTTCCATGTACCATCGTATTTATGGCTTCTTCTAGCTCTAGGTTATAATGGACCAAAACAAATAGAGGTAGGTTGGGAGTTAATGCTAGAGGGTCATATGTCTAAATTCAATTAATGGTTACATTGACCCACAATCTTTGAATATTTGTCCGTGATGACAAGAGTTGAATGTGAGTTTTAAAATATTTGAAATGAAGGTGATTGATGAGCCCTTTCACAGTCAAGTTGTGTATATTATTCAAGTCATTTGAATGTTTGAAAAGTCTTTCAAGACAGTACTCTTTTAACTTCATAACTTAGGTAGAAAGGACCTAGAAATGGAAGAAGCGTTCCTATTTATATCGACTCAATTGTATGATTAGTTTTTTAAGTAGAGTAGTATTTTTATTGACTAGCAGCCATTACTATTATTAGAAATTTCATGACTAAATCCATTTAATGTAAGACAATGACCCATAGTCCCAGGTATGAAATTGGTTGTCCCGGCTAGAGAAGGCAACGATGTGGGAGCCATCATGTAGAAATGTTGACTTGGCATTTATGTCTGTGATGGAAGGGGGTGATGACTTGTAAAACATATGAAATATAATTGCTTGATGAATGATTTCACTGTCAATATGCGTATATTTTTGAAGTCATTTGAATGTTTCAAAAGTCTTTCATATCAGTACGCTTTTAACTTTACAACTTACGAAGACAGGACTTAGAATGGAAGAAGTATTCCAATTTATATCGACTAAGTTGTATGATTATTAATATCTGCCATCTCTCATTCTCTCTCAATCCATACCCTTGTCCAAATCTTGTACAAGTCATGTTATTCACAAAAAGTAATAAGTTAGTAAGGTTTCTGGTCCTCCTGTGTCTCTCACTAACCATAACTCTCGCATCTGGAGCCAACACCATATCTGCAAACCAGTCTCTGTCAGGAAATCAAACGATCATATCTGAAAGAGAAGAGTTCGAGCTCGGTTTCTTCAAAGCAGGTAACTCTTCCAACTATTACATAGGCATCTGGTATAGAAAAGTCGCTTCCAATCCTCCAACCATAGTTTGGGTGGCAAACAGAGAAACACCCATCATTGATAGATTCCGTTCGGAATTAAAAATCATAGATGGTAATTTAGTGCTCTTGAATGAGTCCAAGTTCCTGATTTGGTCCACAAACATCACCACTACCACTTTGAATTCTGCAATAGCAGTTATTCTTGATGATGGAAACTTAGTTTTGAGAGATGGCTCAAATACAGCCGAACCTGTTTGGCAAAGTTTTGACCACCCAACTCATACTTGGTTGCCTGGTTCTAAACTTGCTTATGATAATAAAGCGAAAAAGAGTCAGCTGCTTACATCATGGAGAAGTAAAGAAGATCCTGCTGTAGGGCTGTTTTCTGTGGAGCTTCACTCGTCTACTAAAGAGTACGTTAGCAAATGGAATGGCTCCCAAATATATTGGACTAGTGGGCCTTGGAATGGGAAAATATTTGAGTCAGTACCTGAAATGAGTTATAATTATATATTTAATTTCAGCTACCAAACGAATGAGAACGAGAGTTACTTCACTTATTCTTTGTATAATCCTTCCATCATTTCTAGATGTGTATTGGATGTTTCTGGTCAAATTCAGCAACAAATATGGTCGAACGCTACTGCAGAGTGGGTTGTGTTTTGGACTAAACCTAAAGACGTGTGTGAGATCTCTTGAACCTCTCGGAACCTCTCGGAAAATAATGATAGTGGGACAACAATGTTGATAGTCAGTGTTCAGTTTGGGATGGAGATCTCTTTTGTTGATAGTCAGTGTTCAGTTTGGGATGGAGATCTCTTGAACCTCTCGGAAAATAATGATAGTGGGACAACAATGTATGTGAAGGTTGCTTCTAAAGACATTCCTGATCCCAAAAAGAGTAACTTGGTTACTATTGGTGCTATTGTTGGGTCGGTCGGGGTTTTGGCTTTTGTCTTGGGTCTACTTTCGCTTTTAGTCTGTAGAAGAAAGAGTAATAGGGTTGAAAAGACGACAATGGAGGGATCGTTGGTGGCGTTTGTCTACAAAGATTTACAAATAGCCACTAAAAATTTCTCTAACAAATTGGGAGGAGGTGGGTTTGGCTCCGTTTTCAAGGGGGTACTGTGTGATAAGTCGTCCATTGTCGCTGTGAAAAAGCTTGAAAGTATTTGCCAAGGAGAGAAGCAGTTCAGGAGCGAAGTCAGCACGATCGGTACCATCCAACATGTTAATCTTGTACGCCTTCGTGGGTTCTGTGCTGAAGGTAACAATAAGTTGTTGGTGTATGATTACATGGAAAGCGGTTCTCTAGACGCCCATCTTTTCCGTGAAAAACAAGTTCTAAACTGGAAAACGAGGTATCAGATTGCGCTTGGTATTGCAAGAGGGTTGGTTTATCTTCATGAGAAGTGCAGAGACTGTATCATTCACTGCGACATAAAGCCAGAAAACATTCTTTTAGATGCTGATTTCAGTCCAAAAGTTGCTGATTTTGGCCTGGCAAAACTTGTTGGTCGAGACTTTAGTAGGGTTTTGACAACCACAAGGGGATCATTAGGGTATCTAGCACCAGAATGGTTATCGGGGGTGCCTGTGACAGCTAAGGCTGATGTTTTTAGCTATGGAATGATGCTTTTTGAATTAGTTTACGGCAACCGAAACACAAAGCATTGTGAAGATTCAAGTACATTCTTCCCTAGTTTGGTTGTGAATGTTCTTATGGTGGGAGGTGACATCCTTAGCTTGGTAGACAGTAGGTTAAACAGAGAAGCTAGTGTTGAAGAAGTCACAAAAATTTGCAAAGTTGCTTGTTGGTGTATCCAAGATGACCAAAATAGTAGGCCTGCCATGAGTACGGTTGAACGAATACTTGAAGGGGTTTTGGATGTCAGCATGCCTCCGATCCCCAGAATTGTCACTTTGTTTGTTGAGAACATGAGGGATGTTGCTTTCTTCACCAATTCACCCTCAAATGTGAGTTCACTAGTACAGAGGAATACCTCCTCAGGCGGCGACTCCTTATCGAAGAGCTCGTCTTCTTGAAGGCATTTCTCTTTATTTTGTCTGTAATGTACAACATGTCAACAAATATAACAGTGTCCGTGTCGTAGTATACAACAATCTAGGAAATGTATAATAATTATGACAGGAGTTTAGATAATATGCAAATGTAATGTAATATGCATATGTAATGTAATGCAATATGAAAATACAATTTAATGCAATGCAAATGCCATATCTTTTTTAATCACAATGGAAGGGATTTATGTTTATTAGTATAGCTTGATGGCTTTTAATATACTTTTTAATTATGTATCTCAGATAATGATATTTTATGGATCAATGCAATGTTAGAATCAGTCAATCCATTTATTTCAATTTCCATTATTTATTTAAGGTCGCAAGGTCTTTACCTAACTTGTCCAAGATAACAATGTTGGGTTTCATCCTAATATACATTTATGGGTTGCTCCAATTTTACTGTAGTGCGTTTCATCCCAATATAAGCATCGAGATCGAAGGATGTCTCCTACCGGCTCATGTTTCCATGTTTCCGATGACAACACTTGTTGTTAAACAATTTTGAAGTCATCACCTTTCATCTATGTTGTATGTTCCCATATATACGGGTAGATGCAACATAGACCATCAATTGTCAAGAATAACGTAGTATTTTGGGCATCAATATCTCTGACTTTGCTCATTTTGGTCAACGTTCAGTATGCTTTCAGACATATCTTTGACCATTTGTACAAGTCAGACATAATATTTATTTTTGTTTGGCATGCTTTTTTTATTCCCACAAATTAAACATATGATCAATAACGCCATGCAGAATTTGCGATGATATGACTACGTATGGTAAAACAAACACAATCTCGATATGCTCAAAATGCCAAGACATTATATGATACTAGGCGTATTCCTGCGCGTTGCGCAGGAGTAAATTAATATAGTAAAAATATATTGACCAATCAAATATAAACATAAACATTTTAGATTTAATCAAAATATGAAAAACAAAAAATAAATCAAACATATGACATATGTATCAATAATAATTTTTCATCCAAACATCGAACAAAAAAACATAACACCTTTTTTGGAGTTAATTATTATAGATGGTCAAACATTAAAAATATATAGAAATATATTTACATAAATTGTCTCCGAATTTAAAAATAAATATAAAATAAAACATACCAGTAATAACATAAATAAGAGTCTAAAGTAATTATTGTATGTTGTCAAGTCGTATTTTCCTCCATCTTATTTTCCAAACTCTACCAAAATAAGCTACCTATCCTATGTGAACTATATATATCTTTATATTAACTAATGTGTCATAACTAACAATTAAGTACAATAAGTTCAAAAACTTTTGGGTTGTAGTGGTTAATTAGTTGAAATGTGTATTAAAATAAATTAATGGTGTTGGTAATAGTAGGAAGTTGAAGTGTTGAAAGTTTCAAACATATATTATATATTTATAAAAAATATATCTTCATATAAATATATAGATTGTTAATTGATTTATAACTACCTGTGAAAATTTTCAATTATTATAAAAAATAAATTATATATATTTTTAGTTAGGTTTAGATTTCAATTTAGGTTTTATATTTTACAGATTGAAGCCTTTTAACTATTTTGAAAAAAAAGCATTTGATTATTATCTAAGTTTAGTTTATATTTTGATTTTGGTTTTGCGTTTAGACCATCTTTCGACCAACAAATTCAATGTATTATATTGTCAATTAAAAAGTTTAACTTTGGTTTTGTATTTAACACCATACATTAATTAACAACTTAAGTATAGTATATTAATAATTCAAAAATTCGATCATCAAGATGATATATTTTATATTTAATAAATAACTTAATGTTGGAAGTTGAATAGTTAAGAGTTTCAAGTCGATATGATAAAAGTAAAATGCTCTAATATTTAATAAATAACTTAATGTTGAAAGTTGAACAGTTAAGAGTTTTAAGTCGATATGATGAAAGTAAAATGCTCTAATAAATGTAAAAAATATTATAAATCATTCATCGTGATCAATATTTAGTGATATAAAATGTAGATTTAAAATATATATGAAAAAATGAGCCAGTCTTTAAAAATCGATAATTAAAATTATAGAAATATAACCAAGTCTAACATGTATTAAGTGCTTATAACATTTGAAGCGTTTTATAGAAAAAGATAATTTATTATTTTAATAGTTTAATAATTCAATTTCATACATTAATTATTTGTATGTCAAACTTCTATGTATACGGGAATTGTAAGTCTTGAGTTGAATACATTATGACTTGTTACTCAACCAACAATATAATCATCTATTTTAAGTCAATTGTATATAGACAATCTAATATTAAAAATATAACACATTAACATGAACTACATTAGAATCTAATACAAAAAATAAAACGTACTAAAAATAATACATATATTATCTTTGAGGAATGTATCATTGTAGATCGTTTCTTCATAAAACTTGTAGGTAAAATAAATATAATTTAGCCTTGTCAAATAACGCTAATATGAAAAAATATTATATGAACCAAATGACCACTAAATACTTTATCAAACAACATAAGCCCACTTATTCAAACAATATACAACCATTTTGGTGAATATGGATTAGAAAACGTCACAATGAATAATCAATCTATTATATATCTTTCTACCGTTATGTTGGGGTAGAACCAATATGCATTTTGTTTCTTGTCTTGCAACTTGTAATTTGCTTTAGCTTCTTCACATGTCTCCTTCCCAATACAATATAAACATATGTACCTTCGAAATATGTGTTCTCAACCATGCCGTTTTTCTCTTGCCTTGCGACTTGTAATTTGTTATAGTTTCTTCATGTTTCTCCTTCGTAATACAATATAAACATATGCAACTTCAAAGTGTGTGTTTTCTCAAATCATCTTTTCTTCCATCTTCTTCATGTTTCTCCTTCGTAATACAGTGTAAACATATGCAACTTCAAAGTGTGTGTTTTCTCAAATCATCTTTTCTTCCATCATATTCTTCATGCTAGGTACTATCTTTTCTTCCATCATATTCTTCATGCTAGAATCTAATTTATATATGAATTATGTATAACTCTTATATTAATTAGGTGTGATAACTAACAATAAAGTATCATAGGTTAAAAAACTCTTGAGTTGTGGAAATATGAAAAAATATAAAAAGTTATAAAATCAATGGAAATATGAAAAGTCATAGGAGTTTCAAATGCATGTGGTGCTTTGAAATATGCCTCTATTATAAGATATATAGATGCTATGCATGTATATGATATATGACATTATCAACATCCATGTTTTATTTTTGAGTAAATTACAATTTTGGTCTCGCATCAATTTGCAGTTTCTATCCTAGTCTTAGAAAATTTATATTCCTGGTCATCATGTTGGAAAAATTCATTAGTTTTCGTCGCCGGTCGATATAAAAAGACAATCTTATAAACCTTTTCAATATATTTTTTATTTTTCTTTGTCAAAATTGCAATAACAGTTTGGTCCCTGGCATTTCCGTGGTTTTGGTCCCTCGCAAGGCATTTATTACGGTCTAAAATCAAAAAGCGGTCATCGATCGTTATTTGAAATAACAGTTTTAAAGGTGGTATAGTGTTTTTTATATTACATGTATATAATTAATATTTATATTCTAGATTCATCAGGAACACTTGACTTTTTGTTAATTAAAATGATCTTCTATATTACAATGATCTTCTATATATATATATATATATATATATATATATATATATATATATATATATATATATATATATATATATATATATATATATATATATATATATATATATATATATATATATATATCATAATAAGGAATATACACAACACAATGACCTCAACACACATTCGCAATCAACAACACATTCTTTTTCAAAAATTCCAAAAAGTAGTCATTAGGTCAACATAGTGGTAGTACCATCGCTATAGCGGTATAAAATAGCGAAATATTGCGGCAAATAACGGTCTTTCTCGCGCTAATAGCGCTACCTTTAAATGCTTTAAAATAGCGGTAGGATGTCGTTAAACGCTATAGCGTGCTATTAACTGCATATGTCCCAGACAGATTTGAAAAAGACTATTTTACCTTTTTAATTTGTTTTCTCATTTTTAATATCTATTTTAATATATTTTTATTTAAAAAAACCACCGGCCCATCTCTTCCCACCACCACCCCCCCCTTCTCTCTCATGCTTATCCCCATTCCCCCCAAAAAAATCCTAAGCACATCTTGTAACTCTGCCCACCCCCTTTCTTCTTCATGCAGTGCTTATCCTCATTCCATTGGAGTGTTAATGAATAGTTCTCGCAGTTCCTAATATTTTTATGAATTTTATTTGAACCATTATATATATATATATATATATATATATATATATATATATATATATATATATATATATATATATATATATATATATATATATATATATATATATATATATATATATATATATATATATATATATATATATATATGGTCTCATTCCGGTGAGGACTCTTTTTCGGTGAGGACTCGTAAGGACACATTAAAAAATTGAAAAAAATATAAAAAAAATACAAATAATAAAAACGAGAATAGTACTATATCATGATCCAAAAAAAATTGGAAAAACAATTTGGATCATTGAAAAACAGCAATGATCCACAAAAAATTTTATTTTGTGGATCATTGTTTCATTATAAAAAAAAATAATGATCCAAAAGTTCTTTTTGAATTTTTTTTCACCAATATAGTACTATGATCCATTTTATTATTTATATTTTTTTTTATAATTTTTTCAATTTTTTAAGGTGTCCTCACGAGTCCTCACTTTAAGAAGAGTTCTCACCCGATCGCTTTTATATATATATATATATATATATATATATATATATATATATATATATATATATATATATATATATATATATATATATATATATATATATATATATATATATATATATATATATATATATATATATATATATATATATAGAGAGAGAGAGAGAGATAAGATCAAATATATCCATACAAGTATTGTGTACCTTTGAAACTCAAACTGGACCACTCATTTAAAACACATTCTTTTAAGAATGTATAAAATTTAGTTCATTCTTTTAAGAATTGTTAGAACTCATTATGTCAAAAACTTATTCTGTTAAGAATGTGTTTTTTTCATTGTTACGAGAATGAAATCTAATGGCCAGGATTTGGTTACAAGGTAACACAATAATTGTCATTCTTATTATAACCTAGCCCTATATATATATATATATATATATATATATATATATATATATATATATATATATATATATATATATATATATATGTATATATATATATATATATATATATATATATATATATATATATATATATATATATATATATATATATGTATATGTATATATATATATATAGAGAGAGAGAGAATATCATAAAAACCCTTAAGTTTGGTAGAAATGTTCGGTTTTATCTTTCTGTGCAGCAAGTATTGAATTCTAATATTGAATCATGAATACAAATATAATAAAATAATATTTGTGATTTGAAGATAACAACTTTGAAATCCCGAATTATTTACATCAATTGCTTTAAATTCAAATTAATTTATAACTTATATAAGGTAAAAGGATATTTATTGAGATTTAAATTAGTGAGATTTGATTTGATTGTTTGCATGATCATGGGAACGAATTGTTAAAAATAATCGGATGCATTAGAAAATGACACTTGAATTGCTGAATTTTAGGCATATGAATAATTCGAATGTGGGACCTTGTACTTAAGGGCTAGTATACATATTTCGTGGGGTTAAGGGCTAGTCTACACGTTTCCTGATTTGGTAGTAAAGCTGATCAGATAAACCTAAGCTCTATGCTAATGAATTGCTGCCTTCCTCCAACAACGGTATGTAAAATAAATAAAATAAGTTCTATTGTGACTTGGCTTTCGATGTGCCGTGGTATTTATGGTTTCTTCTAGTTTGTTAGGGACCAAAATAAATAGAGGTAGGTTGGGAGTTAAAGCTTGAGGGTCACATGTCTAAATCCTATTAATGGTTACATCGACCCACAGTTGAATGCGACTTCTGAAACATATGAAACGTAGGTGATTGATGGCCCTTTTAACTGTCAAGATGTGTATCTTATTCAAGTCATTTGAATGTTTCCTAATCTTTCATGACAGTACTCTTTTAACCACATAACTTACAGCAAAGGACCTAGAATTGAAGAAGCATTCCTATTTATATCGACTCACTTGTATGATTATATTTCCAAGTAGAGTACGTAGTATTTTTGTTGACTAGCAGCCATTCCTGTATAACCCCCTAGGAACTTCTCCTTAGGGCTGAACTGTCGGTTCTATAAAACCCAATGCTCGTAATTGTCTCTTCATATATCATATGATACCGTCTGTCATATCTCTTTCTCTCATTATCTATTTCATAGTCCAAATCTTGTACAAGTCATGTTATTCACAAAACGTAATAGTTTTGTGAGGTTTGTGGTCCTCTTTTCTCTCTCGCTGATCATCAATCTCTCTTCTGGAGCCAACATCATATCTGAAAACCAGTCTCTCTGTGGAGACAACACGATCATATCCCAAGGTGGACAGTTTGAGCTGGGTTTCTTCAAAGCAGGCAACTCTTCCAACTATTACATAGGCATCTGGTACAAAAACGTCACTTCAAATCCTCCAACCATAGTTTGGGTGGCAAACAGAGAAACACCCATCACAGATAAATTCCGTTCAGAACTAAAAGTTATAGATGGTAATTTAGTGGTCTTGAATGAGTCCAAGTTCCGGATTTGGTCAACAAACATCACCACTACCACTTCGAATTCTGCAATAGCAGTTATTCTTGACGATGGAAACTTAGTTTTGAGAGATGGCTCAAATTCAGTTGAACCTGTTTGGCAAAGTTTTGACCACCCAACTCATACTTGGTTGCCTGGTTCTAAACTTGCTTATGATAATAAAACGAAAAAGAGTCAGCTGCTTACATCATGGAGAAGTAAAGAAGATCCTGCTGTAGGGCTATTTTCTGTTGAGCTTCAATCGTCTACTAAAGAATACGTAAGCAAATGGAATGGCTCCCAAATATATTGGACTAGTGGTCATTGGAATGGGAAAATATTTGACTTATTGCCTGAAATGAGTTATAATTACATTTATAATTTCAGCTACCATTCCAATGAGAACGAGAGTTACTTCACTTATTCATTGTATAGTCCTTCCATCATATCTAGATTAATATTGGATGTTACTGGTCAACTTCAGCAACTAACATGGTCGGAAGCTACTGCGGAGTGGGTTATGTTTTGGACTAAACCTAAAGACGTGTGTGAGATCTATGGTTTATGTGGGGCTTTTGGTACTTGCAGACCGGCTGAATTTCCGTTATGTAATTGCTTGACTGCTTTTGAGCCTAGATCAGAGAGTGAGTGGAATCAAAGTGATTTCTCTGGTGGGTGTGTGAGGAAAACCGATTTTCAGTGCGGGAGAAACATCGAAAAGCCTGATTTTCTCATGATTAGAGTGAAGAAACTGCCACCAAATAGCTCTGTGGTAGTTGGGAGTGCTGGAGAATGTCGTACGATCTGTTTGAACAATTGCTCCTGTAATGCTTACTCTTTTGTTGATAATCAGTGTTCAGTTTGGGATGGAGATCTCTTGAACCTCTTAGAAGACAGTACTAGTGGGAAAACAATCTATGTAAAAGTTGTTTACAAAAATCCTAAAGAGAGTAATCTGATTACTAAGGGTGCTGTTGTTGTGGGACTTGCGGTTTTGGTCTTGGGTCTAATTTCTCTTTTAGTATATAGAAGAAATAGTAATAGGGTTGGAAAGACAACAATGGAGGGATCGTTGGTGGTCTTTGTCTACAAAGATTTAAAAATGGCCACCAAAAATTTCTCTAACAAATTGGGAAGAGGTGGGTTTGGCTCGGTTTTCAAGGGGGTACTGCATGATTCGTCGACTGTTGCAGTGAAAAAGCTTCAAAGCATCAGCCAAGGAGAAAAGGAGTTCAGGAGCGAAGTCAGCACAATCGGTACCATTCAACATGTTAATCTTGTACGCCTTCGTGGGTTCTGTGCAGAAGGTAAAAAGAAGTTGTTGGTTTATGATTACATGGCACATGGGTCTCTAGATACTCATCTTTTCCGTGGAAAACAAGTTCTAAACTGGAAAACAAGGTATCAAATTGCAGTTGGAATTGCAAGAGGGCTGGTCTATCTTCATGACAAGTGCAGAGACCGTATCATTCACTGTGACATAAAGCCAGAAAACATTCTTTTAGATGCTGATTTCAGTCCAAAAATTGCTGATTTTGGTCTAGCAATGCTTGTTGGTCGAGACTTTAGTAGGGTATTGACAACTACAAGGGGGTCAATAGGGTATGTAGCGCCAGAATGGTTATCGGGGGTGGCTATCACAGCCAAAGCAGATGTTTATAGCTATGGAATGATGCTTTTTGAATTAGTTTACGGCAAGCGAAATGCAGTGCCTTGTGAAGATTCAAGGAATACATTCTTCCCTAGTTTGGTTGTGGATGTTCTTATGGGAGGAGGTGATATCCTTAGCCTACTAGACACCAGGTTAAACAGGGAAGCTAGTGTTGAAGAAGTCGCAAAGGTTTGCAAAGTTGCGTGCTGGTGTATCCAAGAGGACGAAGAGAGTAGACCTCCAATGAGTATGGTGGAACAGATTCTTGAAGGGGTTTTGGATGTGAACATGCCTCCCATACCCCAATCTGTCACATCAATTGATGATAACGCTGAGCATGCTGTTTTCTTCACGTATTCACCCTCCAGTGGGAGTTCACTAGTACATAGCAAGTCCTCCCAGTCGAAGACCTCGTATTCTTGGAGGTGATTCTCTTTATGTTCTCTGTTATATTGACACCAGACATTGTATTGTTGTAGAATAAAGGAGTCTTCTAATTTTTGTTGTAAATTGATCACTGTTATTGTGAAAAAAATACGAGGTACTTTAGAGAAATAATCGTGTTCTTTGCATTCGCGTAGTTGCAACTATAGAAATCTATAAGTGCATTTCCTGATAAAAATGTCATGGAGCCTTAATTTGTACCGGAGCCTACCTACTAATCTAGGAAACTATGTAAGCAAGAAAACTATATACCTTGGTCTTACAACTAAATTACAGATTAATATTAGCTAATTTACAATAAATATTCAACAATTCCCCAATCTCAAGCATACAAATTGTATGTTCCAATCTTATTACAGATATAATCAATATGCAGATCTACAGGAGACTATCTACATATGTCCGCTAGTTGATCATATGACTTGGCACATCTAGTAGCATTATCCCTGGAAGGAATTTTCACTTTAATGAAATGACAATTGATCTCTATTTGTTTGCTCTTTTTACCAAAAGCATGCAGATTTGATCCAATTACATCTGTGGAACCTTTATAAATTTCAACTCCTCAAGAAAATGTTGCATCATATAATTAATTTCACTCACGGTTTTAAAACATGACTCGAAATCCGAGTCAACAGTTAATAAATCAAGAATAGTTTGTTTCTTGCTCATCCATGAAAACCGATAAAAACACAATAACATATATTTAAGCATCTCTCAAATGGATAACTTACACAATTAGCATATTTAATTTTGTATCGACATTTACTTGACTATTTCCCTTGCTCTCATAACATAGGCTATTTCTTTGAGTTTTCTTGATGTATCTCGGAACTCAGATGCCCACATTCCAGTGGCGTAATAAGAGATTCGCTAAAGACACTAATTAGGAACGCATGTGTATATATGTGCACATTTGTACAAGTATTTTTGTATGGGATGTATGTATATTGTAACAACCCAATTCATATATCATTCGAATACACAATAATATCAGAGATAAACGGAAACAAATACCATTTTTTTCTTTCTTTTACAAAGTATATGGTTCGGTGTATAGTTGGATGTCACAAAAAAAATATACAAGAGTCATGGCAAACAATTCTTACATATACAATACTATACATAATTCATCAGCTACACTAGTCTCCGTGTCTCTAAGTCACTGGAGAGTCTTCTAGAGTGAAAGTCCAAGCAACTTTCTTACTACTCTATGTCATCCGTTCCTGGATACATGTCACCGATCACACAACAAAAGAGAGGTAAGACAATCGTCTTATGAGTACATAATACAAGCGTCGGTATCGATATTTCTACAACTATGGGAAGTATATTCCCCCGATCCAATCGCACTATCAATTACTTGCCATTTGGGTCGGGCCAGACATTCCCTATAGTGATATGTACAATAATAGTATATTTCTTACTTAAATCAAGTTAATGCAACAGATCAATCCCTCACTCATAAGCATACCAATCAGCAAACAATTTAATATAAAACATAACAGGTATGGAGAGTACACACACACACACACTCTCTCTCTCTCTCTCTCTCTCTCTCTCTCTCTCTCACTCTCACTCTCTCTCTCTCTCTTTCTCTCTCTCTCTCTCTCCCTCTCCTCCCCCTCCCTCTCTCTCCCTCTCCCTCTCCCTCTCCTTCTCATTAACCATTTAGCAAGCATGAGATTTACTATTCCCAAACCATGAACTAGAGTATTTGTCATCGGGTAAGGTCGGACCTTCAGCCTTAATGGTCTTTCAGTAGGAGCTTCATCCCTATCCACCAAGGTCGGTCCTCATCATGGATATAACCATAGAAGTCACGTTAGCGATCTACCAACTAGATTATTTGTCATTAGGTAAGGTCGGACCTTCACCCGCAATGGTCTTTCAATAGGAGTTATCTTTATCCACCAAAGCCAGACCTCGTCATAGATACAACAATGGAAGTCAAATTCCAAATTTACCAACCATAGAGCTTGTAATCGGGTAACACCGAAACTTCACCCTCAATGGTCTTTCAATGTGAGTTTCGTCTCCTTCCACCAAGGCCAGACCTTGTTATAGAATCATAGGTGTCTCGTGCCCTATCCCCACCAACGATGTATGTTTAACCATACTCTCAAACACGGCCCATCTACACTATGCACAGTTCTCAATAGCTATCAACCTAGGAACTAGGTTCTAGTCCAAGTCAACATCACTCGAAATTCTATTCATAACACAATATTCTATCACTACAATGTACTATCACGTTCTCAATCTACCAAGGTCGGACCTTGTCATGGATTCATGGGCATCTCGTGCCTCACCCACACAAGAGATGTATGCATATACATGCTCGCAACTCAACTCAACACAACTATGCAAAGTTCTCGTTAACTGTTCACCTGGGAAACTAGGTTCCAATCCAAGATAGTATCATTCGAAGTACTAGATTTCAATATAAGCACACATCAACGAGAGATATCAACAAGGACATGTATTCAACATAGTGTGGTAGTATGTACTCACCTAAGTGATATTGTAGACGTCACAATTCCAAGCTAATCAATCAACTTCTTCTCTCATCTTAGAAGCTATCAAAACCGTATAAAATTCTTGATTATCACAACTAAGTATTATTCATTCATTCATACATTCCACTTAATACTTCCATTTAGCCATATCATTCAACCAACTACAATAGATTCATTTCACCATAAATGTTTTTTTTGTCAATCCTATGTGTCGCGTTCCTCCTCCGCACGCATCTCGTTTAGTGAATCATGACCAACCACATCGGGGTTTTCCAGGTCTACGTGTTGCGTTCTCTATCTTAATGTGTCGCATTTGACCATGATTTGGCTTGTCCTAATTTAGGCCATACAGCCCTTACCACAATCATCTATACATGACTTAATCACATGTCTTATCCTCACCATCAAGTGATAACATCAGTTGCACTCGTATTATTATTACAACCTAGGGTTTGTGATCAAAACATGTTTCTTGCTACAATCATAGAATCAACCATCATAATCATGTTATTATCTCCTTTTTCTTCCTAATACATCAAAAATATCATATATTTCATCATTCATAAATTAGGGTCTATAACCCTCAACGCATAGACACAATTTAACCAAGGAGATTAAGAGATCACCTTCAAGAATCAAGTAGCCAGAGCTTAATCCTTAAAATCCTCATTGATTCTCTTTGATTCCAACTTTCAAAAGCATAGGGGTTTCTATTCTTTGAAGTGTATGGGGTAGAATGCACCAAATGATCGAATTAGGGCTTTAAATCACGACCGGTCTGTGCGACGAACGCGTCACGTTCTACAATCAAACATGTCGCTTCATTTAAGCTTGACGTGTTGCGTTCTAGTCTCATCATCCTAATTTCAAGTGTGTTTTAATTCTAGCATTATACTAACAGACGCGTCGCGTTCACTAGCATTACATGTAGCGTAATGCTGACTGCAGCAAAACCTTGGCTAACTTTTCATGTTTTGCCCATTTACACCCATCATCACTTACCAAGTGTCAAAACTCATTTTCAAAGATTTTGATTAATACATATCATCAATTAATCAGGATATTGCATTGATATCTCATCATATTCACCAAATTGGCCAAAATACCCTTTTTGGTTGATTTAAGCCCCTAACATAGGAAGTAAGACTTACAATATAGCATCCGTGTTTTGAGCTTAGAATAAATGGCTAATTTGGTAAAATTATTTTTTTTTGAAAATTAAAATAAATTCAAAAAATATTAATAAAACATAAATTAATAATTAATTCTAAAAAATAATTAAGGTTAGTATGCCAATCTATTTGAAGTTGCGATTTCATCGATTAAACATTGTTTGCATTATTATTTACATAAATATATAATTAATTATATGTATACATTAAAATTTTTGTCAATTATATTAAACATTGGCAAGAAATCTATTAATTCGATAACCATGGATTAACTAATTTAAATAAGAAGTATTATCCATAATTATGGTTGATTTCTAATTTGTTTTGATGAAATAACCTTAAATAAATGGGTAAGAATGTATATCGAGATATCCAGATTTTGTATGACCATGAAGATAATTAGTTAATGGAAGAGGGGGCATTTTTGGGAACTGCACAAAATAGGACAAATGCATTTAAATAGATGATGTTTTGGTAATTTTATCATGTACATTCCTTTTAACAACTCTTAGGTCATGCTTGTTTTTAAGAGGTAAAAGGTAATTTGTAACACCCGACTTTTAAACAAAAACACCCCTGAAAATTTTTTCATTTTTAACAAAGGTTTCAGTACTTAAAACCATAAACAAAGGGGTATATTTTAATAAAAACGGGTACAAGCGTATCAAGGAGAGTATAAAATATCGTAGTCTCCTTTGAAGCCGGGCTGCTACTGACAGCATCTAAGAGTCCTACTTCTCGAGTCACGGACTCTATCTATTCCCTTATTAGGATCATGCTAACCTGTAGGGACATTTAACAAACGGTATGAGCTACAAAGCTCAGTGAGTAATCGTATCTGCAAATAACACGTATAAAAACACAATCATGTATTTGTCTGGATATCAAATCCAAACTCCTAGCCTTACTGGCTGACCAAATATCTTCTAGGATTTCATATCCTAATCTGTAGCCTTACCGGCTGAATCACAATAACCTGTAATTATCAAGTCACGTCAGTTATTTGCACATATACTCATGTCTAACCAATTCTGTCCCATGTTTCTTAGTCACAATGGACTGCATCATATGTCATGGCTATATCAGCCGTATCATGTCATTTTCAATATATATATCATAGCCCGCAGGCCGCACCAGCTGGGTTCAATAACCCGATATCATAGCCAAAAGGCCGCACCATGTACCTGTAATATTATCATAGCCGTATAGGCCGCACCGGAATATCATACAATACAAAATCAAATATGGCTCACGGGTTAGCCCGCTGTTGCCTTGGCTCACGGGTTAGCCCGCTGTTGCCTAGACTCACGGTTTATCCGGTCTTGTCTATATAAGTTTGACTCACAGCTCCGTTCTTGTCTATTAAAGACTCACGGCTTATCTGGTCTTGTCTATATAAGTTTAGATGGGTATATTGACTCACAGCTCCGTTCTTGTCTATAACAGACTCACGACTTATCTGGTTTTGTCATATCATAGTGTATATATATATATATATATATATATATATATATATATATATATATATATATATATATATATATATATATATATATATATATATATATATATATATATATATATATATATATATATATATATATATATGTATTGACTCACAGCTCCGTTCTTGTCATCGCAATGACTCACGGATTATCTGGTCTTGTCTTTTACACATATTTTAACACTTGTCGTTTCGTCCCTCGAAGCTGTTTCAACCTGTAACAATTCATTCATCATATATCACATATGATATCAGTGAGATTACTCACCTGGATGCTAGCTGCATTTGAATCCGGTTGTTTCTTGCTTTTGCGTGCACCACAACCATTTTGTCCCATACCTATTTATCCATTTATATACCAAATGATAATAGGTTAATAATCATCTAAATTGACTCTAATACGTAAGAGTCCAATATTATATCATTATAAACAATGCCTAGATAATAAACTTTACATTTACTATCTTTATGTGAATTTTACTATTCACCGAGGCATTCGAATCGATCTACAGTGCCCTCGAGGGGTCGGAAACTTAATATAAAAATTTTCCCAAACTTTTCAGACCATAACGAGCCTACGGTTCAAGTTTGAGCTAAATCGGACAAGCCAAACAAAAGTTAGCATTTTGGACTCCCTGCCTTGGAGGCGCATCGCGCCCAAGGGGTAAGGCGCGTCGCGCCCAGACCTTCGAGTCGCGAGCGACCACGTGGTCAAGTCGCGAGCGCTGGGCAGAGGTGCAGAAACTCCGATTTTCAAGCTATAAAATCCCATTTTCTCATTTTTAAGTCCTTAATACTCGACTTAATGATTAGGGATTTTTCTAGGACTAAAACCTTATACTTTAACAAGGTTTTCAACCATTCAAAACAACTAAATCAATCAAAATGAAGAATTAGGTTTCTTAGTTCCAAAACCCCAAAACTTCAAATTCATCAACAATAACAACCTACTTCCATTATCTTGAGTTAAGTCCTTTCTAGCATGACTTAATGGAAGTAATAAACCATTTAAACCACATAATCATAACTGAAATGTACAAGTTTCAGTTTCTATAAAACCAAACCAAGAACACTTCAAGAACTTGATTAAAATCAAGTTTACTAACCTTGATTAACAAAGGAATCGCCAATTCCAAGCCATGATTCCAATTCCATGCTTCAAGCTTCAAGAATTTCCAGAAATTGCTCTCAAAACTCTTCTCCCGTTGCTGCACAAATGGCCAGTCAAAGAGAGAGTCAACTCTCTTATATTTATACCTCAAAACTTTACAATTTTGGTCCCTAAGTTCCATTTCTTGAACTTTGACCACAATAATCAAGTTTTATTACAATAAAACTTTCATTCTTTATACATTTGCCACAACCAACAATATTTTTCATATTTGGTTCTTCACATGGTCAAATGACCAAATTACCCTTTCGTGGTAAAATGACCAAATTTCAGTTTTTATAACATTTTAAGTCCAAAACTCAAAATATTATTTCAAACCAAATACTTTTCTGTCCAAAAGACCAATTTACCCTTCCAAGGTAAAATGACCATTTTACCCTTTTTTATTATATTTATAAAAAGAGTATCTTGGTGTTACAAATTCTCCCCTCCTTCAAAAGATTTCGTCCCCGAAATCATACAAGGAGTTGAGGGTTTGTCTTCCTCGTTTCGCTTTCGGTCTTCCACATCATGTCGGAATCTCTATGGTATTGCCTAAGCACTTAACCATACTAGTCTTCTTATCTCGTGGTTATATCACCACTCGCATATCATTCCTCCGGTTGTCCCGGGCACCTTAATCACTTATCTACCTCATTTCAACATGAGGGATTCGTTGGAATTTATCCATTTATGTTCTCAGAACCATGAGACCCATAGGAAACTTTATAATTATCTTGAAGTTCATCAAGAAACTTCAATCGGTACACCCCAATTCTTACTCTTAGGGACATATTGAAAAGTTCAATAAATAAGGACTTGACTTTCTTTTCGTCCCAAGCAGATTTTTAGTCTTTCCAATGGATACTTTGAGCACTGTCGTCTTTCCCTATTTGGAATTTCAACGGTTTTACTCTATGGTTCATGTATTACCGTTATTACTTCTTAGCCATTTTCCAATTTTTCTCGTATTTATCAAGTCTTCTTTTTAACTTGCACCATCGTCTAGGATCTAGCCAACGGCTGTTCACATCTTCGATCCTATAAGTCAAAGGATGACACGGTTTTCCATACTATGCATTATACGAGTCATCTAAATGTTGGTACTAAAACTATCATTATCTACGGGTTCTACCAAAGATAGGCGATCTTCTCATCTTCCACTAGGGTCTGCTGTGCAATTTTTCAAGCACATCTTCTAAAATCTGCGTCATTATTTCACCTCATCTATCAATTCTGCAATTCCTATGCAGTACTTACCGGTACTTTTGAACTATAAATTTTAAGAATTAATGCTAAATTCAGTAAATAATTCTAGTATTTTGATCCGATACAGTCGACACCTGTAGTGCACGTCAACAATTTTCTTTTTCTATGTAGTTTTTCACTACTTTTCGATCTTAATTTCTTCCCTAGTCGGTACAAATTTGCACTGGTGTCATCAATCAACCTGCAATTACCCATATGGTGTCATACCCATGCGGTACTTGCAAAGACTTTACCACCAAGTCTATAATATTTTCGTCCCATTTCTTCTTTGGGACCTACAACGGTTACATTTTCCGTATGTTTCTAATGATTTGACTGTAATTACACATAAGTCAAACACTTTTCACATGTCTTTCAATGTCTTTCTTTAGTCCCGGCCACCAATACATAGGTTATATCACCCTACACAGTTTGGTACTGCCCCGGACATTTTGCATATCTACCCAAATATACATCTTTTAAGGTAAATTTTTACCTCACGTTTTGCTTTGGAACTCACATACACAACCACCAAGGGTTTTAAATCGCCTTGAGTTTCCAACTAGCTTCTTTCAATAGCTAATCATTCATTCTTCACGTTTTCAAATCTGCACATTTCTTCTTGTGCTACATGAATCAACTCAGGAAATCAATTCGCCACACTCACGTATGTGGTTGTATCTTTCAAAAGATACTCTTTCTAATTCAAGGCATCTATAATCACATCCGCCTTTCCGAGATGGTACAAGATTTCATGACCGAAATCTTTAAGTAACCCATCTATCTTTGTTATCTCATATTCAACTTCTTTTTGATCAATTAAGTATTTCAAACTTATATGATCCGTATAAACAGTAAGCTTTACACCACATAAGTAGTGTCTCTAAAGCTTCAATGCCAAAGTCATAATTGCTACTGCAATATCATGTATCCAAAATCAACTTTGGATGTACTTCTATAATTCAGCTTATCTTCTCCGCTTAGCAATAATGCTAACACCGGAGCTTCACACAAGGTTTATTTCAACCTTTGAAAAGATATTTGTGGTCTTTCTACCACTCAAACTTTTCACTTTTCTTAGTCAACTTTAGTCAACTAAATAGCAATCGAGGAGCAGTTTTCTACAACTCTCCTATAATAAACCGCCAATCCAAGGAACTACAAATTTCAGTCAGATTCCTCAGGCGGTTCCAGTTTTATCACATCATCAATTCCACTGGATTTACTTTGTCATCTTTGGCAGTATTATCATGCCCAAAGAATTGAAACTTCTTTTAGCCAAATTTTCATAGGTGGAGAATTTTACATATCACTTAACTCAGTGAAGTAACTCCAATATCTGGTACGAATGTACATCATATTCAGTCTGGTTTCGAGAATATCATATTCTCAGCAGTCAATGCACATATGCATCAACTTGTCTTTCTTCTTTTCAAGCAAGATAGGGTTCCATATAATGACACATTCGGCCATATGAGACCCCAATTCAAAAACAATTTCTTCCAATTGTTTTACCACTCTGCCATCTCTGCAGAGGCAAATCAATATAGAGCCTAAATAACGGGAACGGCTCTCAAGACCAGTTTAATCATAAACTCTTCTCGCCAATCTGACAGAAATCTTGGAAGTTCTTATCAAAAGAAACATCCGAGAATTTATTTAAAGTAGTTCACTACTATCACCGCTTTATTTAGCTTGGCCCATACTAAGTATGCCGAATACAACATCATTTCTTTACTAACTCTTTTCCGAGTTTAAGCAAAGGAAAATAACCGGTATTCTCAACAACGGTTATTTACCATGTATTTTCGTCCTTTTCATTTAAGATTTTGAACCATAATGTTCATTTTTCTACAATTCTTGTTAGCACCATTCATTGCTAACCAATTCGTATGCACGATTTCTTCAAATTCATTGGTAGGTATCGGCTCTAGATTTATAGGAAAAAATGGTCCCGTAAATCTTAGGCAGAATACCTTCCAGGTGTTCAATATCTTGAACATATTTGCTATCTACTATAGCTACTTCCAATTTTCATCCATAATCGTTGATGAAATATCCAATCAAGACATCAAAGTCACCGATCCCAAGCATAGCTCCATGGATCAAATATAACATATACGGGGAGTATATTTAAAACAATTATATTTGAGACCATATCAGTCTACTCACGAGCTTCTTCCACAGTCTGCTGGAATGCTCAAGGTATCACTGGTCCTTTTCGACCATTCGTTTCTTCTTTCTTTCCTGAGTTCATCACCCGTTACTCCACATTTAGCATGTGAGTATGTCATAAGGAAGTGATCTATAGTTCCACGATGGAACCACTTCCGTCCCATACAACAAGCTCGAGCAATCTGCTCCTATCATATGCAATTTCAGCATGTCAACGGTAGAGTCTCAACCCTACAATTTTCTTAGTGCTTTTCCTGCACTTCTCATAATACATAACTGCTCTGTTTTGGTCCCTTCCCTTTAAGGTTGGACCCAGTCTGTGGTAACTTCTCCTGAAGCGTCCACTAATCGTTTTCTGCTTTTTTTTGTAGTCTCAGCTACTTTTCTTTCACTTTGATATCAATCAGGTGAACACCCAATTTCTTTCTCTGACCACAGCAACTACTGTTGCTTGTCATGTGGATTTTCTGCTACTTATCTCTTTGCCCCTCGTTCAATGAAGCTTTGAGAAAAGGGCTGGTTCGCCTCTTAAAGCTGCACGCCCTAAATTCCTCCCAGTAATATTCGCTGCTCATACTTCTTATACGTTAGGAGTCAGAAATAGTTAGGTTATATATGTATAATAACAATTTATATACACCTAACAGTACATCGTGTCTACTATCTCAAGGTTTAAGTCCAGGAATCTACTCTATAGACACCTAGTTCACTTAAACCACGGCTCTGATACCAACTTGTAACACCCGACTTTTAAACAAAAACACCCCTGAAAATTTTTTTCATTTTTAACAAAGGTTTCAGTACTTAAAACCATAAACAAAGGGGTATATTTTAATAAAAACGGGTACAAGCGTATCAAGGAGAGTATAAAATACCGTAGTCTCCTTTGAAGCCGGGCTGCTACTGACAGCATCTAAGAGTCCTACTTCTCGAGTCATGGACTCTATCTATTCCCTTATCAGGATCATGCTAACCTGCAGGGACATTTAACAAACGGTATGAGCTACAAAGCTCAGTGAGTAATCGTATCTGCAAATAACACGTATAAAAACACAATCATGTATTTGTCTGGATATCAAATCCAAACTCCTAGCCTTACTGGCTGACCAAATATCTTCTAGGATTTCACATCCTAATCTGTAGCCTTACCGGCTGAATCACAATAACCTGTAATTATCAAGTCACGTCAGTTATTTGCACATATACTCATGTCTAACCAATTCTGTCCCATGTTTCTTAGTCATAATGGACTGCATCATATGTCATGGCTATATCAGCCGTATCATGTCATTTTCAATATATATATCATAGCCCGCAGGCCGCACCAGCTGGGTTCAATAACCCGATATCATAGCCAAAAGGCCGCACCATGTACCTGTAATATTATCATAGCCGTATAGGCCGCACCGGAATATCATACAATACAAAATCAAATATGGCTCACGGGTTAGCCCGCTGTTGCCTTGGCTCACGGGTTAGCCTGCTGTTGCCTAGACTCACGGCTTATTCGGTCTTGTCTATATAAGTTTGACTCACAACTCTGTTCTTGTCTATTAAAGACTCACGGCTTATCTGGTCTTGTCTATATAAGTTTAGATGGGTATATTGACTCACAGCTCCGTTCTTGTCTATAACAGACTCACGGCTTATCTGGTCTTGTCATATCATAGTGTATATATATATGTATTGACTCACAGCTCCGTTCTTGTCATCGCAATGACTCACGGATTATCTGGTCTTGTCTTTTACACATATTTTAACACTTGTCGTTTCGTCCCTCGAAGCTGTTTCAACCTGTAACAATTCATTCATCATATATCACATATGATATCAGTGAGATTACTCACCTGGATGCTAGCTGCATTTGAATCCGGTTGTTTCTTGCTTTTGCGTGCACCACAACCATTTTGTCCCATACCTATTTATCCATTTATATACCAAATGATAATAGGTTAATAATCATCTAAATTGACTCTAATACGTAAGAGTCCAATATTATATCATTATAAACAATGCCTAGATAATAAACTTTACATTTACTATCTTTATGTGAATTTTACTATTCACCGAGGCATTCGAATCGATCTACAGTGCCCTCGAGGGGTCGGAAACTTAATATAAAAATTTTCCCAAACTTTTCAGACCATAACGAGCCTACGGTTCAAGTTTGAGCTAAATCGGACAAGCCAAACAAAAGTTAGCATTTTGGACTCCCTGCCTTGGAGGCGCATCGCGCCCAAGGGGTAAGGCGCGTCGCGCCCAGACCTTCGAGTCGCGAGCGACCACGTGGTCAAGTCGCGAGCGCTGGGCAGAGGTGTAGAAACTCCGATTTTCAAGCTATAAAATCCCATTTTCTCATTTTTAAGTCCTTAATACTCGACTTAATGATTAGGGATTTTTCTAGGACTAAAACCTTATACTTTAACAAGGTTTTCAACCATTCAAAACAACTAAATCAATTAAAATGAAGAATTAGGGTTCTTAGTTCCAAAACCCCAAAACTTCAAATTCATCAACAATAACAACCTACTTCCATTATCTTGAGTTAAGTCCTTTCTAGCATGACTTAATGGAAGTAATAAACCATTTAAACCACATAATCATAACTGAAATGTACAAATTTCAGTTTCTATAAAACCAAACCAAGAACACTTCAAGAACTTGGTTAAAATCAAGTTTACTAACCTTGATTAACAAAGGAATCGCCAATTCCAAGCCATGATTCCAATTCCATGCTTCAAGCTTCAAGAATTTCCAGAAATTGCTCTCAAAACTCTTCTCCCGTTGCTGCACAAATGGCCAGTCAAAGAGAGAGTCAACTCTCTTATATTTATACCTCAAAACTTTACAATTTTGGTCCCTAAGTTCCATTTCTTGAACTTTGACCACAATAATCAAGTTTTATTACAATAAAACTTTCATTCTTTATACATTTGCCACAACCAACAATATTTTTCATATTTGGTCCTTCACATGGTCAAATGACCAAATTACCCTTTCGTGGTAAAATGACCAAATTTCAGTTTTTATAACATTTTAAGTCCAAAACTCAAAATATTATTTCAAACCAAATACTTTTCTGTCCAAAAGACCAATTTACCCTTCCAAGGTAAAATGACCATTTTACCCTTTTTTATTATATTTATAAAAAGAGTATCTTGGTGTTACATAATTCTATCATGTACATCCTTTTAACAACTCTTAAGTGGTGTTTGTTTTTTAAGAGGTAAAATGTAATTTTATCATGTACATTCCTTTAACAACTCTTAGGTGGTGTTTGTTTTTCAAGAGGTAAATGTAATTTTATCATGTACATTCCTTTAACAACTCTTATGTGGTGTTTGTTTTTTAAGAGGTAAAGTTCTGCAGTGTATAGACCAAATCTGTAGACATCTGCAAAAGAAGAGGTGGACCAAATGTCTGCAATCTGTAATAAGAATACCGTTTGTTTTTTAAAGTTTGTAGACTACTAAAATAATAAACTATTTACCAAATTATGTATTTTGTATATCTAACATTTTATTTCTCAATTACTTTTTATAAAAAATTATCTATAATTTATATAAAAAGTTACTTTTTTTAAAAGTCAGAAGAGGTTAAAATAATGCAAAAACAAGAAGATGATGACGTATAGACGTTTTTAGGTCTGCAGTCTATGAAGGCTAACGTCTGGAACCATCTGTGGGCTGCAGACAAATGCAAACATAAGAGGCCAACAATATTTGCAAAAAAACAAACACAGACTCATGTAGCATCATGTAGCATCCTGTAACATATCCTTCTATGAGAATATTAGAGACGGAGTTGTCATATTGTATTGATCCCCAATAATCCAATAGTGCTCTTCTCCGGTGGCCAATCTCGGCATTCATATAGGACAAGGAATACAAAAAAGAGTAAACTGCAAATTTGGTCCATGTGGTTTGCAAAAAAAACTGAATCTTTTCAACTTGCACCACTGGTCCAAAAACAAAAATGTTTTGTTGTTTTAGTCCCTCTGAAACATAAAATGACTATTATACCCTTTTAATTTGTTTTTTATATATTTTTAATATTTATAATTTATTTAAAGGTTATTACAATTAAAAATATTAAAAAACCTCTCTCTCTCTCTCTCTCTCTCTCTCTCTCCCTTTGCTTACGGTCTCCACCCTCACTACAAAACCTAGCTGCCCCATCTCCACCACCGAAAACAAACGAGACATGCTGCGATTGTGTTTCTTAGGCTCCTCCAACGCCGACGATAGAATCAACGACTGCATAGATTTAGGGACGAGGGTGCGTGAGATCTTTCCCTCTTCTCTCCCGTCTTCTTCCCCACTATTATTCCACCTCCATCTTCTCTATATATGCTTGAACTCGAGTAGCTTTCTCATTACAGTGCCACCATCGGCTTCTAAATCAAATTGGGTTCTTATACATCGCCATTGTTTAGATGAAAGATAGTGTCGCCTCAGGTTGTTAGATCTTTCCAACCAAGAATTTGTTGGTGACTCCCACTGCTTATTGCCGAACTACACCTACATCTGGTATCTCTTTTCATCTTCTTTAATAGTATCGTGAGATCAATGGTGAGCTCCGATATGGGTTCAAACAATGAAAATTCTTGCAAAGCTGTTAACCTGGGTTGATTTTGGGGAAATTATTGTGATATCAACTTCATGAATTGGGTTCGTGGTGCAAATGTCTGATGATATTAACGGAAAAATAGAAACAGAAAGAAGATTATGAGTTTGATTCCATGGAACTGCAGGTTTAAGGGTCAACAATTTGATTTGAATATCTTAGTATAGACTTGATTTAATTATTCAAAACTTTGGTTCAAAGTTCTTCAACTAGGGTCGATTTTACGTAAATAATTACGAGTAAATCTGGGTTCTGGGTTGGAGCTTACCTTCTTCGACAATTGGGACTATATGGGGTTTCAGGAGGCTCCTTGAGATGTACAATGAGATCAAGGAAAAAGGAGTGTTTTAGGGATTTGATCAATTAGTCGAGAAAGGGTATGTGAATTACGCTTACGAAGAAAACGAGATCCGTATATGTCAAAAACGAGACCTCCCTGGTTTTGGGGATTTGATCAATTAGACCCATCATCATTGCCATAGCCCTTGACCGGAAACCCTTCCGTGGGGAAGAAGACGAGAGAGAAGAGAGAAAGAACTCTGTAATAGAGAACTTACATGTCTGTCATTTTTGCAAACAATGATTCAACAGCTTCAAGGCTTGTTAATGGCAGATGAAGAAGATGGAAGAGAGGGAGTCAAAGAGAGGGAAAGAGAGTCTGATAGAGAGAGTCAAACAGAAAGAGAGAAAGAGAGAGAGAGAGAGAGAGAGAGAGAGAGAGAGAAAGAAGGGGGAGGGAACGTGGGGGAGGGGTGGGCTAATTCTTTTGATATTTTTATAATCTTTAAATTAAAAAGACATTAAAATAAATATAAATAATGCAAAAAAGACATTAAAATGGCAAAACAGTTTTTTTAATTTGTCCAGTGACCAAAACCACAAAAACTTTATTATTTTGGACTAGTAATGCAAGTTCAAAAGATTTTGGACTTCGTCCATATTTTTTTGCAAACACATGGACCAAATTTGCAGTTTACTCCCAAAAAAAAAAAAAAAAGAAAAGAAATACTCTTCCATATTGAGAGGAGTGTGCTGATGAGAAAGGGAGCTTATCGAGAGTATAGGCTGAAGTGGTGAGCTCAAGGGGGAGAAGCCATGGAATCAGTTCTGATCAGGTTGCACAGCCGAAACGAAGAAACCTCCCCCTCCCCCATCGCATATTTTGACTGCTATCCTCCAGCGAGTTACAGAGAAGAAACCGTGGTTGAACGGAGGGTTTGTTCGTGGGTTTCTGTTACGTGTGTATGTGTGTAGTAGGCGTTTCTCCAAAAATGAAGAGGAGAAAGAATGGGGAAGTAATGGTGTTCATCAGAGACTTTAGGTATGATCACTAGTCCGGGGACCCTCAGGCTAACTACGACGAGGCAAACATGGTGTTAGGCGAAGATGATTCGCGATGAAGATGGTCTCACTGAAACCCCACGAGTTCGGTTCATGTTCCCTGTAATCTATGGGTGGTGTTTGTATGTTCTAATCAAAGTCTGCTCACCATTTTAAGATAAAAAACCTAGATGCCGATAATAGTCTAAACCTGCATCGAACGTGTTTGTGTGAGTGTTTATGGGAGTGAATAGAGATTGGGGCATACGGCATACCCCATTGTTCGTGTGACTGGTGCGTCAGGAGGAGTTGTTTGGGACGGAGTTTGTCGCTGGAGAATATGATTCGCCGGGTGATGGTGTCGCCGGAGCTGGTGATCTCCGTCAATATTTGATCGAGGAAAGCCATCTGAATCGGACCAGGGCAAGCGTGCCTCATGTTTGGGAAGGAAGAACAGTTGAGGTAATTTTGATCCAAGTTACTTTTCATATTAGGTTACAACCGGTTAAGTTTGAAGTGGGCTGATCCAATAAATTGTTATGGACTATAGGGATTTTACATGAGTTTCGTTTGGGCTTAATAGCATTAGATTGGGTGTTGGGTGTTGGCCTGTTGGGTGGCATATTCTCTTTTGTTAATCGGATTTTTCTAAAAATTAAGGAAAATTGAAAATAATAATAATAAAATGAATTAACATATCTATTTGGTAAATTATTTGAATATTAAGGGACTTAAAGAACTATTACTTTGACCCTATTTGAATGAATATTTTCACCAGGTTTTAAATAAGATGAAAATAAATAAGATTAGTTTTAACCTTATGATGATAAAACTTTAATATTTTAAGTTAATTAATCAATTATTTTAAAATATAAGTTTAGTGCATTAAACGTAATCTGATCTATTATTGGAAATAATATAGATTTTAAGAGGAGTTTAAAATGTATCTTAAACATATATGACTTTTTGGATAAAAGGATTGGTTGGCGAATGAGATGATATTTTAACATGATGATTTAAGCATGATGGATCGCTTAAAATTATCGTTAGACTGAATGATTAAGCCTAATCCTCGTATTGACATAAGATCAATTATCAGATGAACTTTAGTTAAGTTAATGAATGATTACACTTTTAGATCGGGTATTTATCTTTATACGTTGGGTCATAAGAAAAATGGATAAAAGAGAAGACGAAGTCTAGGACTTGATATTTCCATACATTTCATTATTCACTATTATATATATGTAAATGTCATACAAAATTCATGTGCTCGTTATTTTGTTTAATCCGCTATATATGTAAATATTAATTGTTTGAATTTAATTTAATTATTTGATTTACTTTAGTTCTGTTCAACTTAATTTATTAATTATGTTATTTTTTTAGTTTTTTTAATTTTTTAATATGAATACATACAACTTTAATATATAAGTACTTTAAAAAAAATTGTTATATGTTATTTGTCAAGTTTAAATATAAGGATAAAATATTCATTTATTCAGATTCAGACATTTTATTTAGTAAAAAACAGTATATATGTCAGCAATACTGTATATATTCAGATATCTTTATTCATTCAGCAACATTTATAAATTCAGGATTTAACAAGAAAAAAAACAGTCCCTTAATTTCGTCGAAAACGTCAACAAAAAGGTCATACTTATTTTGTCGGAATACCGTTACTACCGTAGTTCATCATAAATCTATTACTGCTCAATTCTTTGAAATCCTTGGGCGTAGTCACGTAAAAGTCAAAATATTTCGTGGCAATTCCGTTGATATATACCGACGGTTTATTTCGTCGCTATTCTACAAATCTACATATTTTCGCTGGGCATCCTTCACTGATAATCAATGACACTTTCTGCTTACAGAATCAATTTCGTCTTTAACAACAGAATTCCAACGGATTGGCCGTCGGAGACACTCTTATTTTCTAGTAGTGGCAGTTCTTGGGACCCATTGCTAAGTCTCAGTACGGGCAATCAAGTCAAATAACTAATCTTGTAATAAAGTTAAATAGCAGGTCAGAACCACGACTCAACAAATAAAACATGAGGATTTAAAAACCACAGACCGTAAGAAGCATAAATTGGGTTTACTACCTCCACTTAAAAGTAAATTTGCAAGTAAAATAAAACCACACACATAAAGTAAGTCGTTACTGTGACTTTGACAAAAGATGCACCGTGAATAAAGGGTCACACTAAGAAGTAAGAACCACTCATTTCAAGATTATGGCGTCAATATTGTTTAGCAGGTCAATTCAAAGTTCGTAGCAACCCTGCCAACCCAAGTCAAGTTTTATTGGGGATAAGATTTGAAAAGCATCAGCATTAAGGTGATCATCGATCAGTGGTGGGTAGCAATTTCACAATAACGATTATCTACATGCAACAAAAAGTCAATGACTCTTTTATTCTATTACGATACAGTGTCTAATGGAATGTACGTAAGAGATACCATAAATTAATTTATACTGAAGAAGACGAGCTCTTCGACTTGGAGGAACTGCTGTGTACTTTTTAACTCCCATTTGAGGGTAAATCCGTGAAAAAAACTATATGCTCCGTGTTATCAACAAATAACGTCACAGATCGGGGGACTGGAGGCATGTTCACATCCAAGACCCCTTCAAGAATTTGTTCCACCATACTCATTGAAGGCCTACTGTTTTCCTCATCTTGGATACACCAACACGCAACTTTGCAAATTCTTATCACTTCTTCAAAACTCGCTTCCTTGTTTAACCTACTGTCTAGTAGGCTAAGGATGTCACCTCCCTCCATAAGAACTTCTACAACCAAACTAGGGAAGAATGGACTCCTTGAATCTTTAGATTGTTCTGCATTTCGCTTACCAGAAACTAATTCAAAAAGCATCATTCCATAGCTAAAAACATCTGCTTTGGCTGTGACAGCCACCCCCGATAACCATTCTGGTGCGAGATACCCTCGTGTCCCTCTTATAGTCGTCAGAACCCTACTAAAGTCTCTTCCAACTAGCTTCGCTAGACCGAAATCTGCAACTTTTGGACATAATTCAGCATCTAAAAGAATGTTTTCTGGCTTAATGTCACAGTGAATGATACAGTCCCTGCATTTCTCGTGAAGATAAACCAACCCTCTTGCAATACCAAGCGCAATCTGATACCTTGTTTTCCAGTTTAGAACTTGTTTTTTATGGAAAAGATGGGTGTCTAGAGAACCGTTTAACATGTAATCATACACCAATAACTTATTGTTACCTTCAGCACAGAAACCACGAAGACGTACAAGATTAACATGTTGGATGGTACCGATTGTGCTGACTTCGCTTCTGAACTGCTTCTCTCCTTGGCTGATGCTTTCAAGCTTTTTCACTGCCACAGTAGACGAATCACGCAGTACCCCCTTGAAAACCGAGCCAAAACCACCTCCTCCCAATTTGTCCGAGAAATTTTTGGTGGCTATTTGTAAATCTTTGTAGGCAAATGCCACCAACGATCCCTCCATTCTCGTCTTTCCCACCGATTTTCTCTTTTTTCTATAGATTAAAACCAAAATTATGCCCAACACAAAAACCACACCTCCCACCAACCCAACAACAGCACCCACAGTGACCAGATTACTCTTTTTAGGATGGGGAAGATCTTTAGACGCAACTTTGATGTAGATTGTTCTTCCACTAGCATTGTCTTCTGAGAGATTCAAGAGATCTCCATCCCAAACTAAACACCGATTATCAACAAAAGAGTAAGCATTACAGGAGCAATTGTTCAAACAGTTGGTACGACAATCTCCAGCACTCCCAACTGCCACAGAGTTATTTGGAGGCAGATTCCTGACTGTAATCATGACAAAATCAGCTTTTTCAACATTTCTTCCGCATTGCAAATCGGTTTTACTCAAACACCCACCAGAGAAATCACTCTGATTCCAATCACTCTCTGATCTAGGCTTGAAGCCAGTCAAGCAATTACAGAAAGGTAATCCAGACTGCCTGCAAGTCCCAAATGCCCCACACGAAGCATAGACGTCACACTGCGTTCTAGGTTGAGACCAAAATAAACTCCACTGTTTGGAATTTTCCAACCATGTTAGTTGCTGAACTTGACCAGAAACATCCATTACAAATCTTGATGTAGTGTTAGGATTATACTCAGAATAAGTAAAGTAACTCTCATTTTCATTCGTATGGTAACTGAACTCGTAAACGTAATTCAACCTCATTTCAGGAATCAAAGCAAATATTTCCCCATTCCAAGCCCCACTTGTCCAGTATTGTTGGGAGCCATTCCACTTGCTTACATACTCTTTAGACGGGAGAAGCTCCAAAGAGAAGAGTCCTACAGCAGGGTTTTCTTTGCTGCTCCATGATGTAAGAAGCTGGCTCTTTTTCGCTCTATTATCATAAGCAAGTTTAGCACCGGGCAGCCAAGTATGGGCTGGGTGGTCAAAACTTTGCCAAAGAGGTGCAACTGAACTTACGCCGTCTCTCAAAACCAAATTACCGTCATCATGAATAACAACTATTCTGGAGTTCAAAGTGGTAGTTGTGACATTTGTAGACCAAATCTGGAACTTGGACTCGTTTAAGAGCACTAAGTTACCATCTATGATTTTTAATTCCGAGCGGAATTTATCAGAGATGGGTGTTTCTCTATTTGCCACCCAAACTATGGTAGGAGGATTGGAAAGGACCTTTTTATACCAGATTCCTATGTAATAGTTGGAAGAGTTACCTGCTTTGAAGAAACCCAACTCGAACTTTTCACCTTTGGATAGGATTGTCTGGTCTCCGGACAGAGATTGGTTCTCAGATATGGTGTCGGTTCCAGATACGAGAGTTATGGATAGAGCGAGAGACATAAGGACCAGAAACCTCACCAAACTCTTACTTTCTGTGAAGCTCATGACTTGTATAAAACTTGGACAAGGAGATAGATAGAGAGGAAGAGAGATGACAGATATTATATCATATGTAGAAACATATTACCAGTATTGGGTTTTATAGAACTGACGTTAGAACCCAGTGGCGAAGTTTATAAAGGTCATGCATGAATGGTGCTAGCCAACGGAACTAGTACTCTAACTTGCTAAAGCCGCTTGGAATAATAATCATACAAGTCAGTCAATATAAATTTAAAGTCTTGTTTTATTCCAAGTCCATTCTTGGTAATTGTATACTTGTTTCTCCATCAGCCAAGCAAATTTATGCAGGGGACTACAGGTCATTGTTTACCATCACAGACATAAATGCCAAGTCAAAATTCCAAAATGGTGGGACTTGACATACTTATTTCTCCATCAGCCAAGCAAATTTATGCAGGGGACTACAGGCCATTGTTTACCATTATATAGGTATAGCAATGCAGCCCTCTAGCATTAACTTAATCGAGTTCGACAAATGAAGCTCGAGCTTGTTTAATAAAAGAGCCTAATAGTAATCTGGAGTTCGGCTTGGACATGTTCAACTCGAGCTCGAATTAAGCTTTCAACAAATTAATCTCGAGTAGCTCGTCTCGTTACACCCCGAATGGACTGTGTTATATGACACGATGTTCATATATGACACGATGTTTAGATAATATTAGTAAGTGCCGCGGGGGTGGGGGGAGGGGGTTCAAGGTGCTTATATGGTGAATCCAAAGTTTTTTCTTAACAAGTTCATGAAATCCTAAACAAAGTTTATTCCAACCCGAGCTTTTAATGAGTTGATCTAGAGTAGGACATATATATATATATATATATATATATATATATATATATATATATATATATATATATATATATATATATATATATATATATATATATATATATATATATATATATATATATATATATATATATATATATATATAGGGAAGAGTTCAAATGAGAACTACTAAAAGGTTGAGAACCGTGAGAACCACTAATTCACAGTTTAATAATGTGTTTACGTTATAGTATTCACAGTTTAATAACTAGAAAGTTTATTATATTGTGAATATTGTAAAACGTATTAAAAAATAAGATATTTTATTAAGTTTGATGTATTTTCACATAATAAACAAGTGTGAAAAAACAACAAAACGAAAAACAACATGATTCTTCATGTGTGAATATCGGTTCTCACGGTTCTTAACCTTTTAATGGTTCTCATTTGAACTCTTTCCTATATATATATATATATATATATATATATATATATATATATATATATATATATATATATATATATATATATATATATGTATATGTACATATACATATACATATACATATACATATACATATATATATATATATATATATATATATATATATATATGTATATATATATATATATATATATATATATATATATATATATATATATATATGTACATATACATATACATATACATATACATATACATATACATATACATATATATATATATATATATATATATATATATATATATATATATATATATATATATATATATATATATATATATATATATTACTACTTATAAAGCAAACTTGTTGAATTTTTAAAAGGTACAACTTTTTATGCACATAATAGATATATATAAAGCACATATTTACAACTTTTTCTGCACACTTTACAAACATTTAACGCTCCCTATGTTCTTAATTTTTAAGAGGTACCAAATCAGATGCATAAAATACAAATTTTAATGCATATCTATTACTACTTATAAAACAAACTTGTTGAATTTTTAAGAGGTACAACTTTTTATGCACATAATACATATATAAAGCACATATTTACAACTTTATCTGCACACTTTACAAACATTTAATACTACCTATGTTCTTAATTTTTAAGATGTAGCAAATCATATGCATAAAATACAAGTTTTAATGCATATACACCACCACATTTCATCCGTTTAAGAACCTGAAATGCAAAATTCTTGGTTCTATCTTTTTCTATTTCTCTTATCCAATCTCAACCCCTTCCGCCGTATTTCCCGTATCTCATCCTCACAGCCCTAAATAGTCGGATTCCACCCCCACTCATCTCTAAGAAGAAACCTAGACTACGAAAGCGTAATCTATCCGCCACCACCAACTTTCACGACTTTTCTCTCCGTCACCTAGCATCACCGTTGTCGGCCCCAAGCATCACCATCTTAGAAACCCTATTAAAACTCAAACTACAAACGCCTAATCCACCAGCTAAGGTTTTTATTCTTTATCATCCCTTTCGATCTAAAAAAGAACAATAATTGTGAAAAAGTTTCTCTGATTTATTGTCGTAAATTGTTAGTCCTTTAGATATTTTTCTCTATTGCTTTATTGACACTTAAGTTCAACCAAGATGTTTCAGTTTTAACAGGATACTCAATTTTCTCTGCAGATGAAATCATAATCTGAACAGAAATCCATGATTTTAACCAAGCAGCAACTCTCTGGTGCTGATTTCCCGCCCAAATTCCTCTTTGGCGACACAATTCTGCTTATCAGGTTGTTTTCCCCTTTCGATTCATGTAGATTCGTGGTTAGACTAGATGAGAGATTACCAACTAGTAGTGTCACAGCTACAGTCGGAGGATCTGGTTTCTATCTTCCTAATCACTAATACCAGAAAGCAATGATCAAATACACTCAAGCCAAGCTAAGCTATGCTCAAATAAACCTAGTCACTTTCTGAAATGAGAAGTACATCTCTGAATCAGAAGCAATCAAAGGCATCCAAACTAGCAAAACCAAGCAAAACATAAACTAGCCACTAACTAAAGTTCTACTGAACATTTACTAGCCAAGGTTTAATGCTTACAAACCTAACCTAATTAGCTACTGATTTCAGCTAAGAAAAAACAGTCCCAAAAAGGTCCAAACACAATTCAATAACCCAAACCAAACACAAACATCCAAAACATCGAAATACCAACATTAAATGTAACCAAATGATTTTATTCACCAAATCTGAATTCCAAACATTCAAACAGTAACCAAATGTTACTAAATCAGAAACCTAAGTGCTCAAAGTCAGTGGTTGTCACTCCCAAAGACTTTAGCTACAAAAACTACTTGCTACCAAAAGGAAATTAAATCACAAAAACATAAAATACCAATTGAGAGCCTTCTGAAACGAAATCCTGGAGTCAAAGAGCTTCAAGGTCGATTTTACACCCGGTCTTTGCTAGGGTTTTCGGCTGGAAATGCATCTATTTATACTTGCAATTTTCCCGCAGCCGCGTCGCGCAGAAGTGAAATCCGCGGCGCGCGTACTGATCTCTTCCCGTTTCTTCGGCATTTGAATGTGTTCCACCGCCTTAAGCCCGCGTCGCGCAGATCATAAATCCGCGGCGCGCGTACGAGTTCTCTTGATTTTTTCATTCTTTCCAAACTTCTTCCTTTTGCACGCTTTTAGTCCCTGTTTCCATTCTTTTTCTCCAAACAAGTCCTGGCACGAAAAGTGAGAATACCCAGACATATTTGATATAATTTTATCAAGAACAGGGCTCAACAACGCCTAAAATACTTGATATCACTAGGCGTTGTCAAACACCCCACACTTGTGCCTTGCTTGTCCCCAAGCAAGAGAGTTTTTAACAAATTATAATAAAGAATCAAACAATTTCTGACTGTGTTCAGTTTCAAAGTTTATTGTTCTTTGAGTTAGAGTGGAATAGTTTGCGAAAACATAATTGAATTGTTCTTTGGAATTTATGGCTTTCTAGAGAACCCTTGATTACAAACTTTCTGTCCACAATGAAGTGTACTTACTCATTCAGATTCTAAAGGCCATTAAGGAATTGTCCATGACTTTCGATGTTGTCCGTGTAGCGAGCTTTCAGAAATACCATCCCAGACCAGACGATCTTAGGTGGTAAGGTGCATAAGGCCCACCCATTTTAGACCTACCGGCTCGAACAACAAAGGCCACAGATTGACTTTTCCTTCCTAAACTCCAATCTTAAAACAACTCAATCTTCTAAACTCGTAAAACTCAACTTATTTGACTAACTAATAGCATGATCACAAATAAACAGTATTTCTTGAAAAAATATAATGCTATCACAATCACAAACCATTCATTTCAAAATTGCAATTTATCAAAAATTTTGAAAAATATTGCTAAAAATTAAAAAATTGATCATTTCTGCAAAAAATTTCAAAAAAAATTCTCTTTCGACCGTCCACACCCCACACTTAAAACCGTACAACGTCCCCGTTGTACAAAATTATTTCAAAGCAAGGGAGAAAGAGTTACCCCTTTTTGGACGATAGACTGCTTGGTGCTCAATATCACAGGTATAATTGCGTACAGATGGATCCTCGATTTCGTATTCTGGAGTTGTAGCGCTACAGTGAACACGCCGGTGGTCGAGACAAGTGGAGGGGGCACGGTGACCCCACACTTGTCTGAGACAACTCCTTCTCAAATTGGTATATCATGCATAACTTAACAAACAAATTAAAAACACACATGACAAATAAAATATGAACAGAAATATACAGTAGATGTGTCATAAGTTTGTACATATATCCCAAAAAATAAAAAGAAAGAAAAAGGTACATCAATCACTGCCAGGCGGCCTGGAGGGTCCGGCCTCATGATCGTGAGCCCTGACTGGGAATGGTCGGGGACGTCGGCCCTGCTGAGTGGCCAACTCCAAAAGTACCTCCCCGATCCACTCAAGCTGGTCCTCCATCCTCGCAACTCGGGCCTCCAACCGATGGATGGCCGCTGGGTCCTCCTGCGGCTGTGTCGGGGCTGCGGGCTCTGGCCTCCTGCGTCTCCTGCCAGGCTGGGCATACGCGGGCTGAGGTGCCTGAGGAGGCTCGGTCGGGACCCGGATGTACTGCCCCGGGCGCTGCAGCTCAATGAGCCGCATCCTCTCCAAAGTGCATGCTGTAGTGCGCGATGGAGGCAAAGCGGTCAAGGAGGCAGCTACAGGGGCAGTGAGAATACCATATGAGCGGGCCAGGCGGGTAATGAAATACCCCCTGGCTAGTGGACTGCTGGAAGAAGCTCCCGTCGAATGAGTGGAGAGAGCAACCGCGAGGGCGAAGGGGAGGTGAAGGAATCGGGACGGGTCGAGGAGGACCCACAAGTATGTCATATCGTCGCCCGACACCTTCTCGCCCCCCTCCCGATGCATGATGGAGGTGGAGACGATGCGGTACATGAGGCGGTGGAGTGGATCGCGTAGGTGGCTCTCCCTCGAGGTCCCTGCCTCATACATAACATTGGACAATGGTGCCCAAACCTCCATGTTGGGAGCCCGCTCTGGCTCCCCCTGAATACAGGACCCGAAGAACCGGGTGAAATAGCGATGCTGGAGGTCTGTTGGAGTGTATAGGCCCATTCTCCTCCCAAACTCCCGGAGGTTGCACTCTCTGTGCTCACCTCCCAAACGAAAGCGTACTAGTCTGGAACGCGGGTCTACCGCCCGGGGTGCGAACTGGATGGTGGATATGAACTCCAGCAGCAGCTCCATGTAGACCACGTCCTCGTCCGTGGCTATGATCCTGTCCCAGCCACGGCACGTAAATGATGCCTCCTCATGGGTCCAGGTGCGATGCAAGAATGGCTCGATCGCACCCCACAACCCTGCGTCTCTCAAAATGTCTCTATCAATGACCGTCGCCTCTAGAACCCGGCGACTCCTCAATGCGTCCCTTCGTGAGGTATACTCAGCAGAACTGGCCAGTCCCTCGGGGAACTGGAGGAAAGCATGCTCCAATCTGAACATTATCTGCAAAAAGAAAATATAGCCACAAAACAAACTTTTTTTGCAAAATCAGTCTTTTATCTTCCCAGCCGCACCGCGGCGCGGCCCATGAGCAAGGGCGCGATGCGGCGTGCGGCTGTTTCCAAACCCCGATCCAATCTCTCAATTTAACCTGCTAAAACTCAATATAATCACACCACAAGGTAGCCTAGGTGCCGACTAGCTCATCTAGGGTCTCCATTTGGCAAAACAAACACCCTATGAGCTAGCATTAGCGATTCTAAGTTTTGAACTATTTTGGGTAAATCACTAAAATTAACTACCTAATCACTAGTTTTAACGAGTAATAGATAGTTAGAATAGCGTACCTTGGCAGTGGGAACAAAATGAGCAAGAAAAAATTGTAAGAGAATTTCGATAACCAGAGCTCTGAGTCGTGTGTGGGTTATGCGAGCCGCGGCTTACCTTATAAAGGAGAAAACCGACTGATCGTTTACCGCGTCGCGGGTTTGCGCTTTGCGCGTCGCGCGTGTCACCAAATCAACCCCTGCGCATCGGGTTGGTTTACGATCCCGCGTCGCGTAATTCAAATACCCGTGGCGCGGACTTCAAAAATTTCAAAACTTCTCAAATGACCCCACACTTATTTCAAACCACTAGTACCTGCAAAAAGATTGATGTATTTTTGTATTTTATTTCAAGAAATATATCCTAACTTATGACACGATGAGTTGCCTCCCAACAAGCGCTAAGTTTAACGTCTTCAGCCGGACGTACTACTCCTAAGCTGACTCTTCTTCTTCTTCTTGACCCCTTGATGGCATTTGCTGGTATTCTGGCATGAAATTGTTGGCCATCATTTTCATAAGGGATGTGAGTTGGGTCATTCGATCACTCACACCGCTGATCCATTGTTGTTGAGATTTCAAGAGCTTAAAAACATTCGCCTCTCGTTCTCTGGATTCCTTTTCATATTGCTGGTGCCTTGCTTCCATCATCTCTATCATGTCCAGCAATTGTTCTTTGTCGATGGTGGACAACGGGTGGTCCTTGGTTTCTTTTAGAATTTCTTCTTTTCCTCCCTCTCCCGTACGTGTCCAGATCTTTTCCTTGCTCCTGATTCCTGGCTCCATTAATGTTTTCCTATCCGCTTGTTTGCCATTTTCTTCTGAAGGTAATGATATCGGGTTCCCAAACATATTCAATCTTCTTTTCCTGGTCCCGAAGAAAATATCCATATCTCCAGTCTTGCAATCGATCACTGAACCTGCAGTAGCTAAGAATGGACGCCCTAAGATGAGCGCAGGCGCATCGTCCAGACTCTCATATTCCATGACCAGAAAATCCACGGGATAGAAAAAGTCCCCAACTTTGACTATGACATTTGTTAGCTTTCCCCTAGATACCTTAGTTGACTGATCAGCCAGCTGCAATACAACTTCTGCTGGCTCAATTTCTTCATTTTTATACTTGTCGTACAGGTATCCTGGCAAGATGTTGACACTTGCTCCCAAATCTAATAGGGTGTTTCGAATAACCACGTCCCCTACAGTTGTAGTGATCAATGGTGATCCGGGGTCCTTTTCCTTTTTGGACAGTGTTCCCAATAACGCCTCGCTAGCTCTCACAGTCAATCTCACAGTTTTTGGTGTAGGTGCTTTGCTCTTCCCATTTTGTTCACACATTTCTTGCAGAATTCTAGTGTCTTCAGGGGCATCCTTAAGCTCATCCCACAGGGGCTGATTTATTAAGGGCCCCGTTGATCTGGGTGCTTCCTGCTTCTTCTTTTCTTTCCTATTCTTCTTTTTCTGCTTGATCCCTGCTATCGTTAATTGCTCTTCCTTTTGGACCTCTTTATCTGTTTCTGGTTGAGTGCCCTTCTCAACAGAAACTCCTCCTTCTTTACCTTCCTCACCTTCTAGAGCCTTTTCTCCTTCCCCTGGTCTCACTTCACTCCCTACTTCAAACAAGTCCTCCAGAGTGACTTTTCGCCATCCTGATTCGACAGTGTTGACTTGTTCTTTCCCTGGACGCTGATTATGAGTAGGATTAACTTCAGTAGCACTCGGCAACTTGCCGCTATCTCTCTTTTGCTGATCTGCAGCCATTTGACCTATTTGTCGCTCCATATTTGCGATGGCCTTTGCATTCGCTTGAGATTGTTGTTGTGTCGCAGTGACCATATCATACATCTTGGCGATCATCTCTTCTTGGGTCTCTGGGGAGTTGTTGGTAACGTTAGTGGGCCCCCTGTTGTTGTTGCTATTTCCATTGGTGTTTCCATTTTTCGCAGGCTGATGTGTTCTAGGCTGACTAGTCGATTGACTCTGGTAATTGTTTTGCCTAAAATTTTGCTGCTGTCCCTGGTTGTATGGCCTGTAGGGTCGTCCATTATTGTGCTGGCCTTGACCCTGGCCATAAACTTGATTCGCCTCGTGAGTCTTAGGTCCTCCTTGACCTCCTTGCGACGAATTTGGCGGCTCATTCTGTAATGTTGACATGAGCCTGTCAAATTTCTTATTCAGCTTACTAATTTCTTTCTTCACTTCCTTTTTCCAGTCAGCATCGACTCCTACTGCTGCCGCCGTACTTGCAGTCATCCTGGTAGAAAAGTTTGCCTTAGAGCCATTGCTCAACTGCTCCAAAAACTACCAAGCTTCCTCTGGGTCCTGCCACATAAATGTCCCACTGGATGAGGCATTTATCATGGCCTGGTGTGTCTCACTGACTCCTTCGAAGAATAACTTGACCAACTGCCACCTATGAATCTCGTGATGCGGACAGGATCGTAACAACTCCTTCAATCTGTCAAAGGCTTCATGAAAAGCCTCTCCAGGCTTTTGCTGGAAATCCTGGATAACTCTTCTGATTTCAGTTGTCTTACTTGCTGGATAAAATTCTTGAAGAAACTTTGCCTTAAGTTGTTCCCAACTAGTAATACTGTTCGATGGCAACGATGTGAACCAATATTTGGCTTTATCCTTAAGGGTGAATGGAAACAGTCTAAGCCTGAAAATATTTCTATTGGTGTTCCTAGGGTTATTAGCATTAGCAATCGCTAAGAATTCATATAAATGATTATAGGGATCGTCCTGCTTATACCCTCTAAACTCTGGTAATATTCCTAATAACTGAGGTCTTATTTCTACTTGCGAATCAATGTTATCAGGAATATAGATTGGCGATGAATCATCATATTCCCGCAGTTGGAAATGTGATGCAACCGATTGCCGTCTCGGTTGTGCGAAATGTAAAGGTTGGGCGGGGTTACCGTAAAGATGATCGTTGTATTCCCGCTGACCTGGTGGTGGATATTGTGGTGCTCTTCTAGGAGGTCCCCGACCTCGGTTCCACTGTGGTTGTGGTGCTGGTGGCACCTATCCTTCATCTTCCTCGTCATATACCTCATCCGTCTCTGGGTAATGGTATTGTGGCTGAGGTGGTTGTTGGAAGTATATAGGTTGTGTTGGTTGGAATGTTGGTTGAGGTTTAAAAGTAACTGGTTGTGGTTGAGATGTTGGTGTCTGCTGTCTAGGAGCTGGGGTGCCATCACGGGTCGGCTCTCCCCAAGACATTGCAGAAGTAAATGGATTAGTGGATTGTGGTTGTGAAGCGGGTGTAAATGGTGGGACAGATGGCGGAGTGCATGATGGTATGGGTGCAGGGGCTGAAACTGCACCACCAGAAGCACTCGTGCTCCCAAACTGAAACTCTGATAGCGGGGGAATAGAAAACATCCCTGTTGCCTCACCTGATGGTTCCTGGGCAACACTTACCGGACTACTGCTAATCTGACTAAAACTCATGATATTTAAACGCCTACGGGCACGGAGTTTGCGCGCAGTACGCTCAATCTCAGAATCAAACTGCAATGGGGATAATTGCTTACCCCTGCGGGTACGCATGCACTAGTGCAACACGCCCACAAAAATCAAAAATCAAAAATCAAACTTACCAAAATGAAATTTTCAAAAGCAAGAAACAAGTTCCTACTACTCACCTATCCTAAGCTCACAGCTCCCCAGCAACGGCGCCAAAATTTGACACGCGCAGAGGTCGTCGTGCGGTCAAAAATAAGAGAAAAACCTAACACACACTAGTATCGCGGTAGTCAGGGTCGATCCACAGGAGCTTCGTGGTTAGACTAGATGAGAGATTACCAACTAGTAGTGTCACAGCTACAGTCGGAGGATCTGGTTTCTATCTTCCTAATCACTAATACCAGAAAGAAATGATCAAATACACTCAAGCCAAGCTAAGCTATGCTCAAATAAACCTAGTCACTTTCTGAAATCAGAAGTACATCTCTGAATCAGAAGTAATCAAAGGCATCCAAACTAGCAAAACCAAGCAAAGCATAAACTAGCCACTAACTAAAGTTCTACTGAACATTTACTAGCCAAGGTTTAATGCTTACAAACCTAACCTAATTAGCTACTGATTTCAGCTAAGAAAAAACAGTCCCAAAAAGGTCCAAACACAATTCAATAACCCAAACCAAACACAAACATCCAAAACATCGAAATACCAACATTAAATGTAACCAAATGATTTTATTCACCAAATCTGAATTCCAAACATTCAAACAGTAACCAAATGTTACTAAATCAGAAACCTAAGTGCTCAAAGTCAGTGGTTGTCACTCCCAAAGACTTTAGCTACAAAAACTACTTGCTACCAAAAGGAAATTAAATCACAAAAACATAAAATACCAATTGAGAGCCTTCTGAAACGAAATCCTGGAGTCAAAGAGCTTCAAGGTCGATTTTACACCCGGTATTTGCTAGGGTTTTCGGCTGGAAATGCATCTATTTATACTTGCAATTTTCCCGCAGCCGCGCCGCGCAGAAGTGAAATCCACGGCGCGCGTACTGATCTCTTCCCGTTTCTTCGGCATTTGAATGTGTTCCACCGCCTTTAGCCCGCGTCGCGCAGATCATAAATCCGCGGCGCGCGTACGAGTTCTCTTGATTTTTTCATTCTTTCCAAACTTCTTCCTTTTGCACGCTTTTAGTCCCTGTTTCCATTCTTTTTCTCCAAACAAGTCCTAGCACGAAAAGTGAGAATACCCAGACATATTTGATATAATTTTATCAAGAACAGGGCTCAACAACGCCTAAAATACTTGATATCACTAGGCGTTGTCAAATACTATGGCACGAAGTTGGATTCTGAGAGATTTCACTCCCAAATGGTCAAACCTCTTGGTCATCCCTTAGTTGATACTCCTCCAGTGATAGATTTCTAGCTCGACTTTGAGTTCTTTTTTCCTTAGTATCATCGATTTATAGTTTTGTGTTGATGTGTTGTAATAGTGAAGGATGGACAAGTTGGTTGTTACATTGAGATTTAACAAAAGTAGCAACATGAATTTTGATTAGGTCTGGATTTGTTTCAGATTTTACAAAATTACTAATCCTACATTCATATTTGATGAGGTTGCATTCACTTTTATTTTGATCAGGTGTGCATTTGTTTAACCAAGTTCACCCTTATTCAGAAAAATATAACTCAATTTAGATATTATTAAACTGAGAATGGATTAAATATAAGAAATAGAAATGTACTTTCAAAGCAAGGTTTCTATGGCTTTGTTTTACAAATATGAAAACCCGTCTTTTTAAAATAAATACACCTAAAAAAATTTCATTTTAGAAACATAGTTTACCACATAAAATCATATACTTAAGTGTATAATTTACATACAAAACGGGTACAAGTGTATCAATAGAGTACAAAAACATAATTTAACTCCCTCCAAGCCTGGCTGATACTTTTATCATCTACATGCCCTAGCCCTAGTCTCCTATCCGTGGGCTATCTGTTTGCCCTTACCCAGATCACGCTCACCTGCACAGTCATCACACACTATGAGCTACAATGCCCAATGAGTAATCATATTCAATTTACAACATATAAAAAGGAAATAGAATAATTACAATAAAACTCTATATCTAAACTTATTTCCATTACAAAGGTTATGAACCGCCTACCTACGAGGGCCGTTATGAACCACAAAGGTTCTTACAATATGTCGGGTAGTTAAACCAACCGCCTAGCCACAAAGGCCGTATAAACTACCACCAATTTCAACCGTTTCAAATCATTATATATCAAATGAGATGTAATATGAATTAGTCACCTGTTTGTGTAGTCCGGTATAGTTCAAGCTATTACCACTGGTAGATATTGTAGGTATTGAGTGTTCTCCTTAGCACTTTCCAAGACCTACATCATACATATATATCACATACATGTAACCACTCGATTTTGACCCAACCATAGCTTGGAACTCAATCATTCGACTCAAGTTTCGGGATTAGAACCCTTCCAAACAAAGAATTCAAAAGCTACTTGCCACAAGTTAAGTTAATTATAGGTAACTTACCATCTCCACCAGGAATTAACCTAGTCCAAGCAAACCAACCGTTCGATTTTGAAACTTACCTACTTGCCACAAGCTACTTGCCACAAGTTAAGTTAATTATAGGTAACTTACCTACTTGCCACAATGGAGGGATCGTTGGCGGCGTTTGTCTACAAAGATTTACAAATAGCCACTAAAAATTTCTCTAACAAATTGGGAGGAGGTGGGTTTGGCTCCGTTTTCAAGGGGGTACTGTGTGATAAGTCGTCCATTGTCGCTGTGAAAAAGCTTGAAAGTATTTGCCAAGGAGAGAAGCAGTTCAGGAGCGAAGTCAGCACGATCGGTACCATCCAACATGTTAATCTTGTACGCCTTCGTGGGTTCTGTGCTGAAGGTAACAATAAGTTGTTGGTGTATGATTACATGGAAAGCGGTTCTCTAGACGCCCATCTTTTCCGTGAAAAACAAGTTCTAAACTGGAAAACGAGGTATCAGATTGCGCTTGGTATTGCAAGAGGGTTGGTTTATCTTCATGAGAAGTGCAGAGACTGTATCATTCACTGCGACATAAAGCCAGAAAACATTCTTTTAGATGCTGATTTCAGTCCAAAAGTTGCTGATTTTGGCCTGGCAAAACTTGTTGGTCGAGACTTTAGTAGGGTTTTGACAACCACAAGGGGATCATTAGGGTATCTAGCACCAGAATGGTTATCGGGGGTGCCTGTGACAGCTAAGGCTGATGTTTTTAGCTATGGAATGATGCTTTTTGAATTAGTTTACGGCAACCGAAACACAAAGCATTGTGAAGATTCAAGTACATTCTTCCCTAGTTTGGTTGTGAATGTTCTTATGGTGGGAGGTGACATCCTTAGCTTGGTAGACAGTAGGTTAAACAGAGAAGCTAGTGTTGAAGAAGTCACAAAAATTTGCAAAGTTGCTTGTTGGTGTATCCAAGATGACCAAAATAGTAGGCCTGCCATGAGTACGGTTGAACGAATACTTGAAGGGGTTTTGGATGTCAGCATGCCTCCGATCCCCAGAATTGTCACTTTGTTTGTTGAGAACATGAGGGATGTTGCTTTCTTCACCAATTCACCCTCAAATGTGAGTTCACTAGTACAGAGGAATACCTCCTCAGGCGGCGACTCCTTATCGAAGAGCTCGTCTTCTTGAAGGCATTTCTCTTTATTTTGTCTGTAATGTACAACATGTCAACAAATATAACAGTGTCCGTGTCGTAGTATACAACAATCTAGGAAATGTATAATAATTATGACAGGAGTTTAGATAATATGCAAATGTAATGTAATATGCATATGTAATGTTATGCAATATGAAAATACAATTTAATGCAATGCAAATGCCATATCTTTTTTAATCACAATGGAAGGGATTTATGTTTATTAGTATAGCTTGATGGCTTTTAATATACTTTTTAATTATGTATCTCAGATAATGATATTTTATGGATCAATGCAATGTTAGAATCAGTCAATCCATTTATTTCAATTTCCATTATTTATTTAAGGTCGCAAGGTCTTTACCTAACTTGTCCAAGATAACAATGTTGGGTTTCATCCTAATATACATTTATGGGTTGCTCCAATTTTACTGTAGTGCGTTTCATCCCAATATAAGCATCGAGATCGAAGGATGTCTCCTACCGGCTCATGTTTCGATGTTTCCGATGACAACACTTGTTGTTAAACAATTTTGAAGTCATCACCTTTCATCTATGTTGTATGTTCCCATATATACGGGTAGATGCAACATAGACCATCAATTGTCAAGAATAACGTAGCATTTTGGGCATCAATATCTCTGACTTTGCTCATTTTGGTCAACGTTCAGTATGCTTTCAGACATATCTTTGACCATTTGTACAAGTCAGACATAATATTTATTTTTGTTTGGCATGCTTTTTTTATTCCCACAAATTAAACATATGATCAATAACGCCATGCAGAATTTGCGATGATATGACTATGTATGGTAAAACAAACACAATCTCGATATGCTCAAAATGCCAAGACATTATATGATACTAGGCGTATTCCTACGCGTTGCGCAGGAGTAAATTAATATAGTAAAAATATATTGACCAATCAAATATAAACATAAACATTTTAGATTTAATCAAAATATGAAAAACAAAAAATAAATCAAACATATGACATATGTATCAATAATAATTTTTCATCCAAACATCGAACAAAAAAACATAACACCTTTTTTGGAGTTAATTATTATAGATGGTCAAACATTAAAAATATATAGAAATATATTTACATAAATTGTCTCCGAATTTAAAAATAAATATAAAATAAAACATACCAGTAATAACATAAATAAGAGTCTAAAGTAATTATTGTATGTTGTTAAGTCGTATTTTCCTCCATCTTATTTTCCAAACTCTACCAAAATAAGCTACCTATCCTATGTGAACTATATATATCTTTATATTAACTAATATGTCATAACTAACAATTAAGTACAATAAGTTCAAAAACTTTTAGGTTGTAGTGGTTAATTAGTTGAAATGTGTATTAAAATAAATTAATGGTGTTGGTAATAGTAGGAAGTTGAAGTGTTGAAAGTTTCAAACATATATTATATATTTATAAAAAATATATCTTCATATAAATATATAGATTGTTAATTGATTTATAACTACCTGTGAAAATTTTCAATTATTATAAAAAATAAATTATATATATTTTTAGTTAGGTTTATATTTCAATTTAGGTTTTATATTTTACAGATTGAAGCCTTTTAACTATTTCGAAAAAAAAAGCATTTGATTATTATCTAAGTTTAGTTTATATTTTGATTTTGGTTTTGCGTTTAGACCATCTTTCGACCAACAAATTCAATGTATTATATTGTCAATTAAAAAGTTTAACTTTGGTTTTGTATTTAACACCATACATTAATTAACAACTTAAGTATAGTATATTAATAATTCAAAAATTCGATCATCAAGATGATATATTTTATATTTAATAAATAACTTAATGTTGGAAGTTGAATAGTTAAGAGTTTCAAGTCGATATGATAAAAGTAAAATGCTCTAATATTTAATAAATAACTTAATGTTGAAAGTTGAACAGTTAAGAGTTTTAAGTCGATATGATGAAAGTAAAATGCTCTAATAAATGTAAAAAATATTATAAATCATTCATCGTGATCAATATTTAGTGATATAAAATGTAGATTTAAAATATATATGAAAAAATGAGCCAGTCTTTAAAAATCGATAATTAAAATTATAGAAATATAACCAAGTCTAACATGTATTAAGTGCTTATAACATTTGAAGCGTTTTATAGAAAAAGATAATTTATTATTTTAATAGTTTAATAATTCAATTTCATACATTAATTATTTGTATGTCAAACTTCTATGTATACGGGAATTGTAAGTCTTGAGTTGAATACATTATGACTTGTTACTCAACCAACAATATAATCATCTATTTTAAGTCAATTGTATATAGACAATCTAATATTAAAAATATAACACATTAACATGAACTACATTAGAATCTAATACAAAAAATAAAACGTACTAAAAATAATACATATATTATCTTTGAGGAATGTATCATTGTAGATCGTTTCTTCATAAAACTTGTAGGTAAAATAAATATAATTTAGCCTTGTCAAATAACGCTAATATGAAAAAATATTATATGAACCAAATGACCACTAAATACTTTATCAAACAACATAAGCCCACTTATTCAAACAATATACAACCATTTTGGTGAATATGGATTAGAAAACGTCACAATGAATAATCAATCTATTATATATCTTTCTACCGTTATGTTGGGGTAGAACCAATATGCATTTTGTTTCTTGTCTTGCAACTTGTAATTTGCTTTAGCTTCTTCACATGTCTCCTTCCCAATACAATATAAACATATGTACCTTCGAAATATGTGTTCTCAACCATGCCGTTTTTCTCTTGCCTTGCGACTTGTAATTTGTTATAGTTTCTTCATGTTTCTCCTTCGTAATACAATATAAACATATGCAACTTCAAAGTGTGTGTTTTCTCAAATCATCTTTTCTTCCATCTTCTTCATGTTTCTCCTTCGTAATACAGTGTAAACATATGCAACTTCAAAGTGTGTGTTTTCTCAAATCATCTTTTCTTCCATCATATTCTTCATGCTAGGTACTATCTTTTCTTCCATCATATTCTTCATGCTAGAATCTAATTTATATATGAATTATGTATAACTCTTATATTAATTAGGTATGATAACTAACAATAAAGTATCATAGGTTAAAAAACTATTGAGTTGTGGAAATATGAAAAAATATAAAAAGTTATAAAATCAATGGAAATATGAAAAGTCATGGGAGTTTCAAATGCATGTGGTGCTTTGAAATATGCCTCTATTATAAGATATATAGATGCTATGCATGTATATGATATATGACATTATCAACATCCATGTTTTATTTTTGAGTAAATTACAATTTTGGTCTCGCATCAATTTGCAGTTTCTATCCTAGTCTTAGAAAATTTATATTCCTGGTCATCATGTTGGAAAAATTCATTAGTTTTCGTCGCCGGTCGATATAAAAAGACAATCTTATAAACCTTTTCAATATATTTTTTATTTTTCTTTGTCAAAATTGCAATAACAGTTTGGTCCCTGGCATTTCCGTGGTTTTGGTCCCTCGCAAGGCATTTATTACGGTCTAAAATCAAAAAGCGGTCATCGATCGTTATTTGAAATAACAGTTTTAAAGGTGGTATAGTGTTTTTTATATTACATGTATATAATTAATATTTATATTCTAGATTCATCAGGAACACTTGACTTTTTGTTAATTAAAATGATCTTCTATATTAAGAATCATATATATATATATATATATATATATATATATATATATATATATATATATATATATATATATATATATATATATATATATATATATATATATATATATATATATATATATATATATATATATATATATATATATATATATATCATAATAAGGAATATACACAACACAATGACCTCAACACACATTCGCAATCAACAACACATTCTTTTTCAAAAATTCCAAAAAGTAGTCATTAGGTCAACATAGTGGTAGTACCATCGCTATAGCGGTATAAAATAGCGAAATATTGCGGCAAATAACGGTCTTTCTCGCGCTAATAGCGCTACCTTTAAATGCTTTAAAATAGCGGTAGGATGTCGTTAAACGCTATAGCGTGCTATTAACTGCATATGTCCCAGACAGATTTGAAAAAGACTATTTTACCTTTTTAATTTGTTTTCTCATTTTTAATATCTATTTTAATATATTTTTATTTAAAAAAACCACCGGCCCATCTCTTCCCACCACCACGCCCCCCCCCCCCCCCCCCCCCTTCCCTCTCATGCTTATTCCCATTCCCCCCAAAAAAATCCTAAGCACATCTTGTAACTCTGCCCACCCCCTTTCTTCTTCATGCAGTGCTTATCCTCATTCCATTGGAGTGTTAATGAATAGTTCTCGCAGTTCCTAATATTTTTATGAATTTTATTTGAACCAATATATATATATATATATATATATATATATATATATATATATATATATATATATATATATATATATATATATATATATATATATATATATATATATATGGTCTCGTTCCGGTGAGGACTCTTTTTTCGGTGAGGACTCGTAAGGACACCTTAAAAAAATTGAAAAAAATATAAAAAAAATACAAATAATAAAAACGAGAATAGTACTATATCATGATCCAAAAAAATTGGAAAAACAATTTGGATCATTGAAAAACAGCAATGATCCACAAAAAATTTTATTTTATGGATCATTGTTTCATTATAAAAAAAATAATGATCCAAAAGTTCTTTTCGAATTTTTTTTCACCAATATAGTACTATGATCCATTTTATTATTTATATTTTTTTTTATTTTTTTTCAATTTTTTAAGGTGTCCTCACGAGTCCTCACTTTAAGAAGAGTTCTCACCCGATCGCTTATATATATATATATATATATATATATATATATATATATATATATATATATATATATATATATATATATATATATATATATATATATAGGATCAAATATATCCATACAAGTATTGTGTACCTTTGAAACTCAAACTGGACCACTCATTTAAAACACATTCTTTTAAGAATGTATAAAATTTAGTTCATTCTTTTAAGAATTGTTAGAACTCATTATGTCAAAAACTTATTCTGTTAAGAATGTGTTTTTTTCATTGTTACGAGAATGAAATCTAATGGCCAGGATTTGGTTACAAGGTAACACAATAATTGTCATTCTTATTATAACCTAGCCATATATATATATATATATATATATATATATATATATATATATATATATATATATATATATATATATATATATATATATATATATATATAGAGAGAGAGAGAGAGAGAATATCATAAAAACCCTTAAGTTTGGTAGAAATGTTCGGTTTTATCTTTCTGTGCAGCAAGTATTGAATTCTAATATTGAATCATGAATACAAATATAATAAAATAATATTTGTGATTTGAAGATAACAACTTTGAAATCCCGAATTATTTACATCAATTACTTTAAATTCAAATTAATTTATAACTTATATAAGGTAAAAGGATATTTATTGAGATTTAAATTAGTGAGATTTGATTTGATTGTTTGCATGATCATGGGAACGAATTGTTAAAAATAATCGGATGCATTAGAAAATGACACTTGAATTGCTGAATTTTAGGCATATGAATAATTCGAATGTGGGACCTTGTACTTAAGGGCTAGTATACATATTTCGTGGGGTTAAGGGCTAGTCTACACGTTTCCTGATTTGGTAGTAAAGCTGATCAGATAAACCTAAGCTCTATGCTAATGAATTGCTGCCTTCCTCCAACAACGGTATGTAAAATAAATAAAATAAGTTCTATTGTGACTTGGCTTTCGATGTGCCGTGGTATTTATGGTTTCTTCTAGTTTGTTAGGGACCAAAATAAATAGAGGTAGGTGTTAAGTTTTGTGGAGCCATGTGACAATAATATTAAAGTTCAAGGGTAAATATTGTAAATTCATTTACAATTCAATTACAAATTGAATTGATGTGTCTGCCGTGGTTGGTGAAAAGGAAAAGGAGGCGCATGCATTCATATTATATTATATATGTATGTGAATTGAAGACGAACGATTACGGCTCTAAAATCCTATAAATAGGATTGTTATCTTCATTTGTAAATTGCACCAACAATTGTAATTGTAATCTTCATAGAGTAAATATAAGAAAACTCAGTTGCAGCCCGTGGATGTAGGATTGACACCGAATCCGAACCACGTAAAAATCCTTGTGTTATCTTCTTGCTTTATTTTCGTGAGTTTGTGTGTGTGTGATTGTGTTTCCGCTGCGTGTACCCTGTCCGATTCCTAACAACTGGTATCAGAGCTTCGGGTTTCGGAGGAGGTCTCGGTTTTAGAAATTAGAGTATGCTCTGTGGTTGCAGTTTTGTCTGATCTTCCACATCAGAAACTAATTTCTATTAATCGTATTGAAGGTGTCGCGGTACTTTGAAGGGTACTGTTCTGTCATACAAAAGTACTATAAAATATTTGTCTCTTGTTTGTCGTAATGGCTGAAGACAAGGTTGTAATCGAGAAGTTCAACGGTTCTGACTTTAGTTGGTGGAAAATGCAAATAGAAGCATTGTTATGTCAGAAAGATTTGGACGTGGTACTTGGAGACAAACCGGAGAAAATGGAAAAAGCTGCTGAAGATGCGTGGAACTCAAATGACAAGAAAGCTAAGGCGGTTATTACATTGTCGTTGGAAAGGAGCGTCGCTTTCAACATCATGAAGGAAACCACGGCGCGTGGTATGATGGATGCTCTGACGAACATGTATGAGAAACCGTCGGCGGCTAACAAGGTGTTCTTGATGAGGGAGCTGTTCACTACAAGGATGAATGAGGAAGGTTCAGTTACGGTTCACATTAACAATCTAAATTCAATTCTGTCCAAATTGTCATCTGTGGGAATTAAATTTGATAACGAGACTCAAGCTTCACTGCTACTAGCTTCACTACCTGATAGCTGGTCTGGAACAGTAACCGCTGTTACAAGTTCAGTGGGGACCAGTGGTATGACTTTTGAAGGGGTTAGAGATTTGGTTCTTGGCGAGGATGTCAGACGCAAGAATCAAGGTGGATCTTCTTCTTCTGAGTTATTAAATATCGGAAGAGGTAGAGGGAATAGCAGGAATAGTGGGAGCAGTGGGAGTCGGGGAAGAAGTTCGTCTAGAACTTGGAAGAATGTGAAGTGCTGGAACTGCCAGGAGGTGGGACATGTTAAGAGTCAATGTCCAAAGAAAGAATTGAACATTGCTGGTGCTGAGGGTGTGTCTGAGGATGATGCACTGATACTAAGTATGGAAAGTTCTGTAGACTCTTGGGTCATGGATTCAGGAGCTTCGTTTCACGCCATGGACAACGGAGAAACGATGGTGAATCTAAAAGAAGGAGATTTTGGGAAGGTACGATTAGCAAATGACGAGATGCTTCAAGTAACGGGCATGGGAGATATTGATCTGGTTACTTCATTGGGAACTACATGGAACCTGAAGAATGTCAGGGTGATTCCGGAGCTGAAGAAGAAATTGATTTCTGTTGGTCAGCTGGATAAACAAGGACTGGAAGTAAGGTTTGGTGGTGGTAAATGGAGGGTGGTCAATGGTAATTCGGTGATTGCTCAAGGTATGAAGCGTGGGTCATTGTATATGGTTGAGGTACCTGCTGAGGGAAGTATGACCGTCCCTGTTAAGCATGACAAAATCTGGTTCGCTAAATCTAGTGCTAAGAGAGTTCATTTTGCAAACATGAATTCTGGAGCCAAGGGGATGTTAGCTGAACGAGTCGGAAAGTCTAAACCATTCAGGGGATTTTGTGACAATGGGAGCACGGGGTGTGTTCCGGGTACAGTTACAAAGAGCCGTTGGGTTTTGAAGACTAAGACTGAAAAATTCTCTCCTGTTGGAAGTTTGCAAAGTTTGGAGAGTGTTAGTGGTCCTCGGTGTATCTTTAGAGCTGGTGGAGTGTCCAAACCGGTTGAGACAGAGGATGAGTCGGTGGTGGGATTAGCCACGGCTGAGTTGGAGCTAGTGGGAGCTTCAACTGGCCCTTCTAGTACTTGAAGATGAGGGGCGGCTGCAACTAGGAAATTGACTGAGTCTTAGCTTGTTCTTGGGAACTGGAAGCTTGAAAGACTGATTTGGTTGAAGATTACTGGAGTTACTGTATTGTTCATGTCTCCAAGTGGGAGATTGTTAAGTTTTGTGGAGCCATGTGACAATAATATTAAAGTTCAAGGGTAAATATTGTAAATTCATTTACAATTCAATTACAAATTGAATTGATGTGTCTGCCGTGGTTGGTGAAAAGGAAAAGGAGGCGCATGCATTCATATTATATTATATATGTATGTGAATTGAAGACGAACGATTACGGCTCTAAAATCCTATAAATAGGATTGTTATCTTCATTTGTAAATTGCACCAACAATTGTAATTGTAATCTTCATAGAGTAAATATAAGAAAACTCAGTTGCAGCCCGTGGATGTAGGATTGACACCGAATCCGAACCACGTAAAAATCCTTGTGTTATCTTCTTGCTTTATTTTCGTGAGTTTGTGTGTGTGTGATTGTGTTTCCGCTGCGTGTACCCTGTCCGATTCCTAACAGTAGGTTGGGAGTTAAAGCTTGAGGGTCACATGTCTAAATCCTATGAATGGTTACATCGACCCACAGTTGAATGCGACTTCTGAAACATATGAAACGTAGGTGATTGATGGCCCTTTTAACTGTCAAGATGTGTATCTTATTCAAGTCATTTGAATGTTTCCTAATCTTTCATGACAGTACTCTTTTAACCACATAACTTACAGCAAAGGACCTAAAATTGAAGAAGCATTCCTATTTATATCGACTCACTTGTATGATTATATTTCCAAGTAGAGTACGTAGTATTTTTGTTGACTAGCAGCCATTCCTGTATAACCTCCTAGGAACTTCTCCTTAGGGCTGAACTGTCGGTTCTATAAAACCCAATGCTCGTAATTGTCTCTTCATATATCATATGATACCGTCTGTCATATCTCTTTCTCTCATTATCTATTTCATAGTCCAAATCTTGTACAAGTCATGTTATTCACAAAACGTAATAGTTTTGTGAGGTTTGTGGTCCTCTTTTCTCTCTCGCTGATCATCAATCTCTCTTCTGGAGCCAACATCATATCTGAAAACCAGTCTCTCTGTGGAGACAACACGATCATATCCCAAGGTGGACAGTTTGAGCTGGGTTTCTTCAAAGCAGGCAACTCTTCCAACTATTACATAGGCATCTGGTACAAAAACGTCACTTCAAATCCTCCAACCATAGTTTGGGTGGCAAACAGAGAAACACCCATCACAGATAAATTCCGTTCAGAACTAAAAGTTATAGATGGTAATTTAGTGGTCTTGAATGAGTCCAAGTTCCGGATTTGGTCAACAAACATCACCACTACCACTTCGAATTCTGCAATAGCAGTTATTCTTGACGATGGAAACTTAGTTTTGAGAGATGGCTCAAATTCAGTTGAACCTGTTTGGCAAAGTTTTGACCACCCAACTCATACTTGGTTGCCTGGTTCTAAACTTGCTTATGATAATAAAACGAAAAAGAGTCAGCTGCTTACATCATGGAGAAGTAAAGAAGATCCTGCTGTAGGGCTATTTTCTGTTGAGCTTCAATCGTCTACTAAAGAATACGTAAGCAAATGGAATGGCTCCCAAATATATTGGACTAGTGGTCATTGGAATGGGAAAATATTTGACTTATTGCCTGAAATGAGTTATAATTACATTTATAATTTCAGCTACCATTCCAATGAGAAAGAGAGTTACTTCACTTATTCATTGTATAGTCCTTCCATCATATCTAGATTAATATTGGATGTTACTGGTCAACTTCAGCAACTAACATGGTCGGAAGCTACTGCGGAGTGGGTTATGTTTTGGACTAAACCTAAAGACGTGTGTGAGATCTATGGTTTATGTGGGGCTTTTGGTACTTGCAGACCGGCTGAATTTCCGTTATGTAATTGCTTGACTGCTTTTGAGCCTAGATCAGAGAGTGAGTGGAATCAAAGTGATTTCTCTGGTGGGTGTGTGAGGAAAACCGATTTTCAGTGCGGGAGAAACATCGAAAAGCCTGATTTTCTCATGATTAGAGTGAAGAAACTGCCACCAAATAGCTCTGTGGTAGTTGGGAGTGCTGGAGAATGTCGTACGATCTGTTTGAACAATTGCTCCTGTAATGCTTACTCTTTTGTTGATAATCAGTGTTCAGTTTGGGATGGAGATCTCTTGAACCTCTTAGAAGACAGTACTAGTGGGAAAACAATCTATGTAAAAGTTGTTTACAAAAATCCTAAAGAGAGTAATCTGATTACTAAGGGTGCTGTTGTTGTGGGACTTGCGGTTTTGGTCTTGGGTCTAATTTCTCTTTTAGTATATAGAAGAAATAGTAATAGGGTTGGAAAGACAACAATGGAGGGATCGTTGGTGGTCTTTGTCTACAAAGATTTAAAAATGGCCACCAAAAATTTCTCTAACAAATTGGGAAGAGGTGGGTTTGGCTCGGTTTTCAAGGGGGTACTGCATGATTCGTCGACTGTTGCAGTGAAAAAGCTTCAAAGCATCAGCCAAGGAGAAAAGGAGTTCAGGAGCGAAGTCAGCACAATCGGTACCATTCAACATGTTAATCTTGTACGCCTTCGTGGGTTCTGTGCAGAAGGTAAAAAGAAGTTGTTGGTTTATGATTACATGGCACATGGGTCTCTAGATACTCATCTTTTCCGTGGAAAACAAGTTCTAAACTGGAAAACAAGGTATCAAATTGCAGTTGGAATTGCAAGAGGGCTGGTCTATCTTCATGACAAGTGCAGAGACCGTATCATTCACTGTGACATAAAGCCAGAAAACATTCTTTTAGATGCTGATTTCAGTCCAAAAATTGCTGATTTTGGTCTAGCAATGCTTGTTGGTCGAGACTTTAGTAGGGTATTGACAACTACAAGGGGGTCAATAGCGTATGTAGCGCCAGAATGGTTATCGGGGGTGGCTATCACAGCCAAAGCAGATGTTTATAGCTATGGAATGATGCTTTTTGAATTAGTTTACGGCAAGCGAAATGCAGTGCCTTGTGAAGATTCAAGGAATACATTCTTCCCTAGTTTGGTTGTGGATGTTCTTATGGGAGGAGGTGATATCCTTAGCCTACTAGACACCAGGTTAAACAGGGAAGCTAGTGTTGAAGAAGTCGCAAAGGTTTGCAAAGTTGCGTGCTGGTGTATCCAAGAGGACGAAGAGAGTAGACCTCCAATGAGTATGGTGGAACAGATTCTTGAAGGGGTTTTGGATGTGAACATGCCTCCCATACCCCAATCTGTCACATCAATTGATGATAACGCTGAGCATGCTGTTTTCTTCACGTATTCACCCTCCAGTGGGAGTTCACTAATACATAGCAAGTCCTCCCAGTCGAAGACCTCGTATTCTTGGAGGTGATTCTCTTTATGTTCTCTGTTATATTGACACCAGACATTGTATTGTTGTAGAATAAAGGAGTCTTCTAATTTTTGTTGTAAATTGATCACTGTTATTGTGAAAAAAATACGAGGTACTTTAGAGAAATAATCGTGTTCTTTGCATTCGCGTAGTTGCAACTATAGAAATCTATAAGTGCATTTCCTGAGAAAAATGTCATGGAGCCTTAATTTGTACCGGAGCCTACCTACTAATCTAGGAAACTATGTAAGCAAGAAAACTATATACCTTGGTCTTACAACTAAATTACAGATTAATATTAGCTAATTTGCAATAAATATTCAACAATCCCCCAATCTCAAGCATACAAATTGTATGTTCCAATCTTATTACATATATAATCAATCTGCAGATCTGCAGGGAGACTATCTACATATGTCCGCTAGTTGATCATCTAACTTGGCACAACTAGTAGCAATATCCCTGGAAGGAATTTTCTCTTTAATGAAATGACAATTGATCTCTATTTGTTTGCTCTTTTTACCAAAAACATGCAGGATTTGGTGCAATATGGGGAGTTGTTTGATTATCACATCAATTACATCTGTGGAACCTTTATAAATTTTAACTCCTCATGAAGAAAATGTTGCATCCATATAATTAATCTCACTCGCGGTTTTAAAACATGATTCGAAATCCGACTCAACAGTTGATAAATCAAGAATAGTTTATTTCTTGCTCATCCATGAAACCCGATAAAAACACAATAACATATATTTAAGCGTCTCTTAAATGGATAACTTACACAATTAGCATATGTAATTTTGTATCGACATTTACTTGAGTATTTCCCTTGCTCTCTCATAACATAGGCTATTTCTTTGAGTTTTCTTGATGTATCTCAGAACTCAGATGCCTACATTCCAGTGGCGTAATAAGAGATTCGCTAAAGACACTAATTAGGAACGCATGTGCATATATATATGTGCATATTTGTATGAGTATTTTTGTATGGGATGTATGTATATTATAACGACCCAATTCATACATCATTCGAATACACAACAATATCAGAGATAAACGGAAACACGTACCATTTTTTTCTTTCTTTTACAAAATATATGGTTCAGTGTATAGTTGGATGTCACAAAAAATATACAAGAGTTATGGCAAACAATTCTTACATATACAATACTATACATAATTCATCAGCTACACTAGCCTCCATGTCTCTAAGTCACTGGAGAGTCTTCTAGTGTGAAAGTCCAAGCAACTTTATTACTACTCTATGTCATCTATTCCTCGATACATGTCACCGATCACACAACAAAGGAGAGGTAAGACAATTGTCTTATGAGTACATAATACAAGCGTCGGTATCAATATTTCTACAACTATGGAAAGTATATTCCCCCGATCCAATTACAGTATCAATCACTTGCCATTTGGGTCGGGCCAGACCTTCCCCATAGTGATCTGTAAAATAATAGTATATTCCTTACTTAAACCAAGTTAATGCCAACAGATCCATCCCTCACTCAACAATTTAATATAAAAAATAACAGATATGGAGAGTACATTCTCCGAACACTTCGATCTCTCTCTCTCTCTCTCTCTCTCTCTCACATTAACCATTTAGCAAGCATGAGATTTACCATTCCCAAACCATGAACTTGTCATAGATATAACCATAAAAGTCACGTTAGCGATCTACCAACTAGAGTATTTGTCATTAGGTAAGGTCGGACCTTCACCCGCAATGGTCTTTCAATAGGAGTCATCTTTATCCACCAAGTCCAGACCTCGTCTTAGATACAACAATGGAATTCAAATTCCAAATTTACCAACCATAGCTTGCAATCGGTAAGACCGAAACTTTACCCTCAATGGTCTTTCAATGTGAGTTTCGTCCCCATCCACTTATAGAATCACGGGTGTCTCGTGCCCTATCCCCACCAACGATGTATGTCTAACCATATACTACACACAATTCTCAATAGCTATCAACCTAGAACTAGGTTCTAGTCCAAGTCAACATCACTCGAAATTCTATTCATAATACAATATTCTATCGCTAAAATGTACTATCACGTTCTCAATCTACCAAGGTCGGACCTTGTCATGGATTTATAGGCATCTCGTGCCCCACCCACACAAGAGATGTATGCCTACACATGCTCTCAACTCAACTCAACACAACTATGCATAGTTCTCGTTAACTGTTAACTTGGGAAACTAGGTTCCAATCCAAGATAGTATCATTTGAAGTACTAGATTTCAATATGAGCACACATCAACAAGAGATATCAACAAGGACATGTATTCAACATAGTATGGTAGTATGTACTCACCTTAGTGATACTGTAGACGTCACAACTCCAAGCTAATCAATCAACTTCTTCTCTCATCTTAGAAGCTGTCAAAACCGTATAAAATTCTTGATTATCACAACTACGTATCATTCATTCATTCATTCATACATTCCACTTAATGCTTCCATTAAGCCTATATCGTTCAACCAACTACAATAGATTCATTTCACCATAAATGTTCTTTTGTCAATCCTATGCGTCGCGTTCCTCCTCCGAACGCATCTCGTTTAGTGAATCATGACCAACCACATCGGGTTTTCGAGGTCTACATGTCGCATTCTCTATCTTAATGTGTCGCGTTCGACGAGGATCTGGTTTGTCCCGATTTAGCCCAAACAGTCCTTAACACAATCATCTAGACATGACTTAATCACATGTCTTAACCTCACCATCAAGTGATAACATCAGTTGCACTCGTATTATTATTACAACCTCTAGGGTTTGTGATTAAAACATGGTTATTGCTACAATCATGAAATCAACCATCATAATCATGTTATTATCTCCTTTTTCTTCCTAATACATCAAAAATATCATATATTTCATCATTCATAAATTAGGGTCCATAACCCCCAACACACTTCAACACATAGACACAATTTAACCAAGGAGATTAAGAGATCACCTTCAAGAATCAAGTAGTTAGAGCTTAGTCCTTAAAATCCTCATTGATTCTCTTTGATTCCAACTCTCAAAAGCATAGGGGTTTCTATTCTTTGAAGTGTATGGGGTAGAATGCACCAAATGATCGAATTAGGGCTTTAAATCACAACTGGTTTGTGCGACCAACGCGTCGTGTTCTACAATCAAGCACGCCGCTTCATTTAAGCTCAACATGTTGCGTTCTAGTCTCATCATCCTAATTTCAAGTGTGTTTTAATTCTAGCATTGTACTAACAGATGAGTCGCGTTCACTAGCATTACATGTAGCGTAATGCTAGCATTACATGTAGCGTAATGCCGATTGCAGCAAAACACTTGGCTAACTTTTCACGTTTTGCCCATTTACACCCATCATCGCTTACCAAGTGTCAAAACTCATTTTCAAAGATTTTGATTAATACATATGATCAATTAATCAGGATATTTCATTGATATCTCATCATATTCACCAAATTGACCAAAATACCCTTTTTGGTTGATTTAAGCCCCTAACGTAAGAAGTAAGACTTACAATATAACATCTGTGTTTTGAGCTTAGAATAAATGGCTAATTTGGTAAAATTAAATTTTTTGAAAATTAAAATAAATTCAAAAAGATTAATAAAACATAAATAAAAAATTAATTCTAAAAAATAAATAATGTTAATATGCCAATCTATTTGAAGTTGCGATTTCATCGATTAAACATTGTTTGTATTATTATTTCACATAAATACATCATCAATTATATTTATACATTAAAATTTTGGTCAATTATATTAAACATTGACGAGCAATCTATTAATTCGATAAGCATGGATTGACTATTTTAAATAAGAAAAATTGTTCATAATTATGGTTGATTTCTAATTTTTTTTCTGATGAAATAACATTAAATAAATGGGTAAGAATTTATATTGAGATATCCAGATTTTATATGACCATATTCAAAGGTATTCTAGTAAATTTATAGAAAAGACAAATAGTTACTGGAAGAGGGGGCATTTTGGGGACTGTATACAATAGGACAAATGCATTTAAATAGAGGATGTTTTTGGTAATTTTATCATGTACATTCCTTTAACAACTCTTAGATGATGTTTGTTTTGTAAGAGGTAAAATGTAATTCTATCATATACATTCATTTAACCACTCTTAGGTGGTGTTTGTTTTTTAAGAGGTAAAATATAATTTTATCATGTAGATTCCTTTAACAACTCTTAGGTGGTGTTTGTTTTTTAAGAGGTAAAAGTTATGCAGTCTGCAAACCACATCTGTAGACATCTGCAAAAGAAGAGGTGGACCAAATGTCTACAATCTGCAACAAGAAGACCGTTTGTTTTTTAAAGTCTGTAGACTACTAAAATAATAAACTATTTACCAAATTATGTATTTTTGTATATCTAACATTTTATTTCTCAATTACTTTTTCTAAAAGATTATATATAATTTATATAAAAAATTACTTTTTTTTAAAAGTCAGAAGAGGTTAAAATAATGCAAAAAACAAGAAGATGATGACGTATAGACGTTTTCAGGTCTGCTGTCTACGAAGGCTAAGTCTGGAGCCATCTGTGGGCTGCAGACAAATGCAAACATAAGAGGCCAAGAATATTTGCAAACAAAAAACAAACACAGACTCATGTAGCATCCTGTAACAAATCCTTCTATGAGAATATTAGAGACGGAGTTGTCAGATTGTATTGATCCCCGATAATCCAATGGTGCTCTTCTCCGGTGGCCAATCTCGGCGTTCGTATAGGACAATGAATACAATAAAAAAGAAAAATAAAGAGCTCTAGAGGGGATGTTGTGGCGAAGCTTCATCAGAAATACTCATCCATATTGAGAGGAGTGTGCTGAATAGAAAGGGGGCTTATCGAGAGTAAAGGCTGAAGTGGTGAGCTCAAGGGGGAGAAGCCATGGAATCAGTTCTGATCAGGTTGCACAACCGAAACGAAGAAACCTCCCCCTCCCCATCTCATATTTTGACTGCTATCCTCCAGCGAGTTACAGAGAAGAAACCGTGGTTGAGCGGAGGGTTTGTTCGTGGATTTTTGTTACGTGTGTATGTGTGTAGTACGCGTTTCTCTGATGCATAGAAACATCTCTATACATGCTGTACCCGTTTGGGAAACACCATGGAAACGGAAACGCCGGCGAAAACGCCATGGAAACGCTTCCTCAATTCAGAAACATTTCTTCAAGAGTTTCCGATAAGTTTCCGTCAAGTTTCCACAAAATTTTCGGATTTGCTCCCTTAATTAAACCGATATATCACTAGGAATCAAGGATTAGGATTATACAATTGTTTCCTTAATCAAAACATAGCCTATTCCTATATATCGGCAATTGGAAACATAAAATTGACTATTGATCATCGAATTCATTATTCAATTCAAATCGAAAAGAGCTTTGGTGTTGATCATCGAAATCACAGAAATATTGGGTCGATTAATTCAGCAACTCCAGACTTCCGCCTTCCGCTTTCTGTGACTGACTAGTATCATTCTCCTTAATCCTTATCTCCTATCGATTATGAGTTCTCATGAAACACAAGAATCATCTGAATCAATTGAACAACCTCCATTGTGGGACAATGTTACCAAACTCGAAAAACTTGGTGGTGGATTAGGAGGCTCCTGGAAGTTTAAGTGTAATTTTTGCGGTGAAATCCGCTAAGGATCATACTCTAGAGTTAGAGCACATTTGCTTGGTCTCAAAGGTAATCTACTAATCTTTGCAAGTTTGCATTATGATTTTCGGTTCTGTAGTTTTTTTTTCTGATGATAGTTTTGTCAATTGGTCTTTTGAGTTTTGACTTTTATAGTAAAACTAATCAATTCACAGACCAATTATCAAAGTTGCAATTATACACTGTCAATGATCGTCTTCTTACTTTTGTTGGAAGATCAAAACCCAGAGACATAAACATGAAAATGCAAACCTCGCAGACATAGTTTCTGCAAGTCTGTAGACACGCATGAGAAGGGGAAGAAGAACGTTTTTTGAACACAAAGTAATAATTTATTAAAACAATCAAGGACTAGTTTTACATCTGATTACACACATATATATATAAGAACCGAACCAACATGTCTTTTCATTCTAAACCATCGTGATCCTTCTGTCCTGATTAAACCATCGTGATGCTTCAATTCTTGCAACCATCGATATCCTTTCAAGTTGGCAGTTACTTTCTAACATAACTGCTAACACACATTAATTACTAAATGATTTCTAATAAATACTAAATCCTAAAAGACTAGATTACCCTCATTTCAACACTCCCCCGTAATCTAGATCACCTATAGAAACATTCAACACCTTGAAGCATTCCATGTACTTCAAGCATCATTCAACATCCATACACACACAATCATTATTTTCTGGAATCTTTTCATCCAGATTAATAAACATACAAACAGCAACATCATAAACAAACTTGTCTATCATCATTCATGAACCTTTTTTCCTTTTGTCTCTGTAAAAAGGAGGTTCAACACCATTCAAACAAAACATCATCAACGAATGGAGACGAATCCGTGTTATCACATGCAGTCCTCTTCATCTTCTTGTTCTCATCTTCTTCTTCTCCTCCCACTATAATCTTTCATGTTGTTTTCTGTAAAATCCTTCAAACTTTGAGCCTTGATGCAGTCCTGTAACACCCGGTTTTTAATAAAACATCTTCATTTAAATAAATATCAATTTATTCAATAATTAACATTTTGAAGATATTTAGAAGTCATTTTAAACATCAATTCACCGCATGAATCCCCAATTAAGCAGCATCAGTATGTACACGTCATGCCTGTCCGTCATTTCCACCTGTACAACTTGAAATGGTAATTTAAAAGGGAAAGGATAAGCACACGGCTTAGTGAGTTCCAACAACTACACAGCATATCAGCTACACATACTTTACCCCTAACAGGAAAAATACAACCACACGTCACATAATCTGCTCTACCCAGTATATTGGATTATAACCTCCTATACGTATCTGCTCAGTAAATCTAATTCCCCTGCTCAGCACTTAGAGCCGCGCATACCCTGTACGTCGAGTCATGCGTATCTGCTCAGTGTCTTGTGCTCGTATCTCTATATTACTCAATACGTCAAGCCCACACACACCATAACCCAACCCATACAATTATAACAGATAATATACACACAACTTGGTACTATTTACCAACATCTTATAAACATCTTATAAGCACACAAAATACAGTAAAGGACATATAACGTCCACACAATGTAGTGAGAAACTCACCTGGTTTTTTACTAAAGCTTTTGTCTTTTTCTGCCTTGTACCCTCTTCCAACATTGACTGTTATCACAGTACAAAATCTATCATTTATAAATCTTCCATTCACCCTTTTTAATAGTTCTAAAATAACACTTCATGATTTATCAAGTAAAGAACAGCCAGGTAGAAGATTAGATGGGGTGGCAGGATCCTTTCAGCATTTTAGCCTTTCGGAAAATCCAACAACCAGATCCCATGTAACCGTCCTAGGCACCGTTCTCGTAAGTAAATCAATTAGCATTATTTCGGAACAAGGTCTCCATAGCCTGGGTTATCTCCCGGCTCGAACTTGGTTATTTGATATAAGTCAAAATGACTAGCAATCGTTCCCTTCATATTATATGCAAAATACTATTATAATTGTACTAAAGGTTTGGAACTTACTTTCCGTATGTCGAGATGACGATCGCTACCCGAACCTATTGATTTCCCTCTCTTATAGCACCTCTTCCTTACTAACACACTCCTCTATAGTATATAAGTGTTTAGTATTTGTTTTGCCCAAAAATGAGGCTTGGAGCTCCTATTTATAGGCCTCTGGACCCTCTTCGCGTCGCGACGGACCCCCTGTCGCGTCGTGACCATTACGTAAGCACTTACCTCATCGCGCACTTCTCGAGAAGCTTCTGCCAGGCCTCGCGTCGCGAGCACTATTCACGTCGCGTCGCGAGCACTATTCACGCCGCCGGAGTTACTATTCATTTTTTTTTGAAAAACGGTCGTTACAGTCCCCACAGAGAATCATGAACCATATGCTCTGATACCACATGTTGGAAGATCAAAACCCAGAAACATAAACACGAAAATGCAGACCTCGCAGACATAGTTTCTGCAAGTCTGTAGACACGCATGAGAAGGGGAAGAAGAACGTTTTTTGAACACAAAGTAATAATTTATTAAAACAATCAAGGACTAGTTTTACATCTGATTACACACATATATATAAGAACCGAACCAACATGTCTTTTCATTCTAAACCATCGTGACCCTTCTGTCCTGATTAAACCATCGTGATGCTTCAATTCTTGCAACCATCGATATCCTTTCAAGTTGGCGGTTACTTTCTAACATAACTACTAACACACATTAATTACTAAAGGATTTCTAATAAATACTAAATCCTAAAAGACTAGATTACCCTCATTTCAACACTCCCCCGTAATCTAGATCACCTATAGAAACATTCAACACCTTGAAGCATTCCATGTACTTCAAGCATCATTCAACATCCATACACACAATCATTATTTTCTGGAATCTTTTCATCCAGATTAATAAACATACAAACAGCAACATCATAAACAAACTTGTCTATCATCATTCATGAACCTTTTTTCCTTTTGTCTCTGTAAAAAGGAGGTTCAACACCATTCAAACAAAACATCATCAACGAATGGAGACGAATCCGTGTTATCACAACTTTAACTATAAAAGGAAGAGCCTGTGAAGTGTGAACAAATATCATCTAATTGATCTTCTCAAATTCAACCACTAATAATAAATAGAAGAACTTCTTAACATGAAAAGCATGATTCGGTTACATTCATCCCATGTTGAAAATTGTATTGTGAAATTAATAATTTATAGTTCAGGGTAAAAGAAAATATATGAATTTAACCATAAAATTGTGAAAAGCCACAAATTTCAAATTCACATTGTAACTCAAATTGTTTAGTGGATAGAGATAGACATACAAATAAAAATTTGTTAATCATTGCAGCCTTACAACTCCATGTTTATAAATGTAAAACGTACTGCTTAAATTCATATATTTTCTTTTACCTAAAGTACTAACTTAGTTTAATTTTTATATTATTTGTTTGTGTTATATTACCTAAAAAGAGCATTGAACACATGGACAATGATGTACCCTTCAAGAAAACACTGTCATATTTCATTCCTCTTTTAGAAAACAATTTTTGTACAAACCAGAAGATATTATCACATTCACCAAAAGGGTTGCCTTATAATTTCGAAAGTTTAATTTTTATATTCTTTGTTTGTGTTATATTACCCGTCTATAACTTAGATTGCTTTCTCTATTTGCAATATAGGTTTTGGGATTTCTATTTGCAAGAAATCAACAGCGGCTGACAAACTTAACATGAAAAAATTAGAAGATGCGTATGAAGAGAAGAAAGCCAAGTCACAAGAAAAAGATGTCGAGTTGCCATGTGAAGCTGGTGTTGGATTTAAGAAAAGAAAAAGTATTTCAACACCTGTTGAAAGAGCTTTTGGTGTTGAAATTAGGGACCAATTGGATCAAGAAATAGCAAGGATGTTTTATACCGGAGGTTTGCCTTTTAATCTTGCAAGAAATCCACACTATGTCAGGGATTTTCAGTTTGCTGCTAACAACAAAATCGATGGTTATGTACCTCCTGGTTATAATAAGCTAAGAACGACATTACTACAAAAAGAAAAGGATAATGTTCACAGGCTATTGGATCCACTTAGGTCTACATGGAAAGAAAAGGGTGTAACTATTGTGAGTGATGGCTGGAGTGATCCTACAAGAAAGCCTCTAATCAATTTCATGGCTACATCAGGTAATGGTCCTTTATTTCTAAAGACAGTGAATTGTTTTGGGAAAGTAAAATATAGATTTTTTATTTCTGAATTGATGAAAGAAGTCATCAATGAAATTGGTGATCGAAATGTTGTGCAAATCATAACCGACAATGCAGCAAATTGTAAGGCGGCTGGAGCGATTATAGAGAGTCGGTTTCCTCACATTTATTGGACACCATGTGTTGTTCATACGCTTAATCTTGCTTTGAAGAACATTTGTTCACCAAGGAATGTGGAAACAAATCAACTACCTTATGAACACTGCAGCTGGATAAAAGAAGTTCACGGAGATGCACTTACAATAAAGAATTTCATCATGAACCATAACATGAGATTCTCGGATTTCACCAAGTTTACTCCTCTTAGGCTGCTATCGGTTGCCGACACTCGCTTTGCCTCCATCATTATCATGCTCAAGAGAATGAAACTAATCAAAATGGGTCTTCAAGCTATGGTCATAAGCGATGAATGGTATTCTTATAGATTAGATGACACTGACCAAGCAAACTCTGTGAAAGAAAAAATATTGAATGATGAATGGTGGGACAAAGTAGCATATATTCTTAGTTTCACTGAACCTATATATGAGATGATTCGAGTTTGTGACACCGACAAGCCATGTTTACACTTGGTGTATGAGATGTGGGATGCGATGATTGAGAAAGTGAAGATGGAGATCTACAAGAAATAAAAACTTTTGGCATCTCAAAGGAGTTGCTTTTATGATGTTGTGCATAGTATTTTAGTGGCTCGATGGGCGAAAAATAACACTCCCCTACATTGTCTAGCTCACTCTTTACATCCAAGGTATTTAATTTTTAATTATACACTTGATTTTTATTAGATACTTATGTTTTAACTTTTGAATGTTGTAGATATTATAGTGATGCATGGTTACTTGAGGCTTCTATAAGATGTGCTCCACATAGGGATGGGGAACTTTCACAAGAAAGGATGAAATGTTTTTAAAGGTTGTTTCCTAATGATGATGAGCATAGCAAAGTCCTTGATGCGTATGCAATGTTTTCAATGAAGAGTGGTCCTTTTGAGGATTTAACAAGCATTTCAAAGATGGGTACTATGGAACCCAAGAATTGGTGGGCTAACTTTGGTGCTCAAACTCCTTTACTCCAGACTTTGGCTTTTAGATTACTTGGACAACCTAGTTCTTCTTCAGACTTTGGCTTTTAGATTACTTAGACAACCTAGTTCTTCTTATTGTGCAGAGCGTAATTTGAGTACTTATGCCTTTATTCACTCGCTTAAGAGGAACAAGTTGACTACAAGTCGTGCTCAAGACTTGGTTTACATCCACAATAATCTCAGACTTTTGTCAAGGAATCCGAATGATGATGCAAAGATGTGGGATGTGGTGGAGATGGTTTTGATTCAATGGAAGATGTAGGGTTTTTGGAGTTTGCCGATCTATCACTAGATGAACCGGATTTTGAAAATGATATGATTAGTGATAATTAATTAATTTTGAATGATTTAGTATTTTTGGAGTTTAGCAATTTACAACAATATATAACTATTTTGGAATTTCTTTAATATATTTATATTTTTTTAATATTTTTATATTGCCGTTTCCGTTTCTTAAATTTTTAAGTTTTGCCGTTTCCTGTTTCCGTTACCTATCTGTTTCCCATTGCCGTTTCCGTTTCGGTGCAACTTAGACGCGTTTCTCCAAAAATGAAGAGGAGAAAGAATGGGGAAGTAATGGTGTTCATCACAGACTTTAGGTATGATCACTACTCCGGGGACCCTCAGGATAACTACGACGAGGTAAACATGGCGTTAGACGAAGATGATTCGCGATGAAGATGGTTTCACTGAAACCCACGAGTTTAGTTCATGTTCCCTATAATCTATGGGTGGGGTTTGTCTGTTCCAATCAAAGTCTGTTCACCATTTTAAGATCAAGAACCTAGATGCCGATAATAGTCTAAACTTGCATCGAACGTGTTTGTGTGAGTGTTTACTGGAGTGAAATAGAGATTGGGGCATACCCCATTGTTCGTGTGTCTGGTGCGTTAGGAGGAGTTGTTTGGGACGGAGTTTGTCGCTGGAGAATATGATTCGCCGGGTGATGGTGTCGCCGGAGCTGGTGATCGCCGTCAATATTGGATCGAGGAAAGCCATCTGAATCGGACCAGGGCAAGCGTGCCCCGTGTTTGGGAAACAGTTGAGGTAATTTTGATCGAAGTTACTTTTCATATTAGATTACAACCGGTTAAGTTTGAAGTGGGCTGATCCAATAAATTGTTATGGACTATGGGGATTTTACATGAGTTTCGTTTGGGCTTAATAGCATTAGATTGGGTTTTGGGTGTTGGCTGTTGACCTGTTGGGTGGCATATTCTCTTTTGTTTATATGAATTTTCTAAAAATTAAGGAAAATTGAAAATAATAATAAAAAATAAATTAACATATCTATTTGGTTAATTATTTGAATATTAAGGGACTTAAAGAACTATTACTTTGACCTTATTTGAATGAATATTTTTACCAGGACCCAGGTTTTAAATAAGATGAAAATAAATAAGATTAGTTTTAACCTTATGACGATAAAACTTTAATATTTTAAGTTAATTAATCAATTATTTTAAAATATAAGTTTATTAAATTAAACGTAATTTGATCTATTATTGGAAATAATATAGATTTTAAGAGGAGTTTATGTCATAAAAATGTATGTTAAACATACATGACTTTTTGGATACAAGAATTGGTTGGCGAATGAGATGATATTTTAACATGATGATTTAAGCATGATGGATCGCTTAAAATGATCTCTAGACTGAATGATTAAGCCTAATCCTCGTATTGACATAAGATCAATTATCATATGAATATTAGTTAAGTTAATGAATGATGTCACTTTTAGATCGGGCATTTATCTTTATACGTTGGGTCATAAGAAAAATGGATGAAAGAGAAGATGAAGTCTCGGACTTGATATTTCCATACATTTCATTATTCACTATTATATATATATATATATATATATATATATATATATATATATATATATATATATATATATATATATATATACATATATATATATATATATATATATATATATATATATATATATATATATATATATATATATATATATATATATATATATATATATATATGTATATATATATATGAAAGGTTTTCTGCAACTATGAACTAAAAATCCTAAGTTCACATGCAACCTATTTAGATCTAAGTTTTTCTTCTAGTTAAACATATAACAATTCCTAAAAGGCCAGAAAGAATTAAACTAAAAGAAAGATCAAGAAAAAAAACCAACCTTTAGTGAATCTTGGAAGCAAAGCAACAGAAACCTCTTGCCTCAAATGCAGTCACACCCTTAGCTTGGAATGTTGGCCGAAAATTCCTTTAGAGAGAGCCTCAAAATCGTGGCCTATGTAGGGTTATGAGCCTCCCTATTTATAGGCTCCAGTGGATGGCCAGATAAACCCTAAGAGATAAACCTTTTGAATTCAAATCAAGATAAACCTTTTATCTTATCAATTCAAACAATTATCTTATATATATATATATATATATATATATATATATATATATATATATATATATATATATATATATATATATATATATATATATATATATATATATATATATATAATCGCCAACCACACACTCACTCAAACTGTCACTTACTCAACTATTGAATAATTACAGTTTTAGTCCCTACACCTTTAATTAATTAATTTAACCACCAAAATAATTCCAATTAATTCTAGAAAAATTCATAATTAATTATTATAGTTTTTAATTAATATATTATCACTTAAATATATTAATAAAATATTTATTTAATTTCTATTGATTTATTAATCATATAATAAATCAATTTTTCTCTCTACTGAACTTTCTATCAAATCTCCTGCTATGAGGGCAACCCAAATGGACTATGCCACTATTAATTAGATAAATACTAATTATTAGTCATGGCTTAGACACCTAATCCAACAGTCTCCCACTTGGATAAGTCTATGACTATAATTACTAATTTAACCTCTAATTAATCAGCAAATTGTAGCTTCCTAGAAACTGCTGCCGAACTCTGACCCAGTCAGTTCTGTCCATAGATAAGTGATCATATGATCCTTTGTCCAACAAGATATTTTCAGACACGAGACATGGATTGAGATCAATCTCGGTCTGATACTCTGTTTCCCGATTTCTGATTCTACTTATGACTTTAGAACTTCTAATTGAACACATCAATTTAGTCCAGGCTGGCCAGCATTTTAGTCAACTTCAAAATCATCGAGAGGCCAACAGATATCTGTTTCCCATCAGGGTCAAGGAACGAATAAGCTTCGAATCATATGCTTATATCTTTTACCAGTCAAATCATTCACAACAACACATTTTATAACATCGAGTTACCGATGCGTTTTCGTATTATCAATGAACAATTTCCTTGTAAATTATAACTCATATCTCTCCACTTCAAGATCATAGGATATTATCGTCTCAACATTGCTTGTGATATAATCCATGAAGCAATCTATTGAGCGTGGGTTTATCCAATACTCAAATCTCTATTTCTAAGTACTCATGAATGTTGTAGCAATCCTATTGCTATGTCTAACTCCTTAGACAGTCTACAAATCAATTCATGACAGTCTTGATTCAATACTTACTTCCCAAAGTATGAGCGACTGTGGACCTTTCTGAATAATTAAATTATTCGGGAAGTAAAACATGCGAAAGCGAAACATAAAGATCTGACCGGCAGCTACTCTTGCTTATTACCGAGTCTCCACAAGGTAATCACCAGGTCGGACCTTGTCATAAACTATTATCGGTTTCATGATTTCTTTTAAACTTTCAATTCTAATTTTACAGCTATGTCTTTATGAACCTTACACTCTTTCAATGTTTCCAAAGTATCTTATACTTATACACTTTAGTGCAGATGATCCAATCGGATACTCATCCGATAACATCTCAATATGTTATCCTATCAATTTCTTTCCTAACTCCATTCTGGTAATGTGTACTGTGACTTCCTATGGTTCTAGGGTCTTTAGTCAACTTGACTGCACCCTAAGACTATTTCGAGGTGTTATGATGTGCCGGTGAACCACACACGCTCCATCAGAATACCAACGAGATTCTTTAACCATGAAGTCCTTTAACATCATGGCCTGATGTTAATATTTACCACTTTTGAAAATCTTTCAAATTAACCCTATCACTTTCACCCCTATCATTTCCCAATGAATTCTTACTTGAGTTCAAACAATCCATCCAGTATTCTCAGCCAGGCAATGTCCTGAATCCAACTTACTATGCCCTAAGCATCAAGTCATCAGGACATGTTCATGACATTATGATCGATCCAAAAAACTTGTGGAACCCGATCCCTACTTATTCCAAAACCCTTTCGGAATCCATAGATTAGTTATAATCCTTGTGTCATGATTTTCAAGAAACTATTTCCTTTCGGAGACTCTTCTCATGCATCTTGAATCTTATCAAGATCATGTTGACTAGGTTTATGCTGGCGATTTCATCTATCCAATAGATGACTGTGAATTACGTGAGTATGATACACCTTCTTAATTTCTTTCATGCCAAGTCATCACACTTTGCAATGATAAGAAAAACTTTCCTAAGTCTATGCATTTTGAATCTCATCAAGATCATCTTGGCAGAATCAGGATCTATCTCATAGACGATTACAACCACCTGAGTATGTCGTATTTCTAGTAAGGCTTTCATAGCGATCCGTCTCTTAACACCAAGTCATTACACTTTGTAATGAAAAGAGACGTTTCCTAGAAACAATATGTATCCCACTTATGGAGATAACGATGACTCCCACTGGCTTTGACATGGTTATAGACTATTCACAAAATCCAGGACTTATGGCACATTTTGAGAATCCAAACCTCTCTGATATTTTTATGGAAATCTTTCAGCCCTTTCTCAAAATCCAATCCTTTGGCATATTTTGAGAATCTGAATATCCTTTTCTACGAGATGCCCGTAGGGAAATCCCGGGCCTATTTACCTTTGTACCGGGACTCTCTTTGTGAGTCTCTATTAGTGTACCGGTGATCCACATGCGCTCCACTAACGATTCACAATGTACCGTACAGTATCCTTTCGGATTCCATCATGTATTGGGGTTACTTCTCCCGGAATCAATTACTTGACTCTGAGTATCGTCTCACTCAACCAGATGTTCTGAAGGTATGTATCTGTCCATGTTGCTTTCTTTTGATGATTCAGTTACTCCCACTGGTTTTTAGACCAAGTGTAAAATCAATCAAAATTTTCACATAGACTGTGTCTCGCCCTGAGGTTCTCTTGTTTGGCAGCAACCGGGCTCACCAATGCTTCCAAGTAGTTGGATTGTAAATCCGTACCAACTATAGTGTTTTACCACCAATCAGTGTGTCACCCCAATCATAACTACTTATGATGGTGATCAATACTACTGGTCAAGAGAAGATTATGTCAGTTGTAGAACAGAAATCTGATTTCTGCTCCAAGCCTAGTGATGACTAAAGGTTCTTTCACTTGGCTAATCCTGAACTCATTCAGGACTGTCCCAACTCCCACTGTTTCCTTAGAACATGAGTTCTTTCTGAAAGAGCTATTCTTTTAGAGTTGCAGCGGGATAGCCAACGAAACGACATTGCTGATCAGGTTCAGGCTAGTCATGAGGTTCAGACGAACACTACAGGACCCTAGAATTTCAATGTACAAGTGGGATAATCCCAGCTTTACATATCAGACAGTGTCTGCAAGACCTACTTAGTCTAGGATTTGGTCGGAATATGGTTTATATGGACTGACTGGTATAGGGTTCAACTTATTTAAAACTAATTTGCAATGTATCTCATACATCGAGGATCGAACTGTTTCGACCAATGCTCCATTATCTTCCTCAAGACACATTATAACCATTAATGCTCTTGGAAGAGAATGAACTATGAAACCTTTTTCTCAGTTTATGTTATCCCTCAGGTTCTGTGAAACTTGTACTTCCTTTGAAGTCCTTAGACTTTTCAAGGTTTTAATTCAATTGCTTATCCCGATAAGCAATGTCATATTCATCATACCGAATGATGAATATTGTGAAGTACAAACAATTGTGTTCTATGTCTTTTACATATCTATGTAGACTAATGACTTTGTTAACTTTGTTCAAGACTTGCAATCTTCAGTTGACTCTAAGTCAACTGATTCCAAAATCCTATCCTTTGGATCTTTGGGTGATTCATTTCTTGCCACATGTGCTTTGTCAAGAACTTAATCATCATCTGACTCTAAGTTAGATGATTCCAAAGTCCTGTCCAACTGGACCTTTGGTTGATTCATTTTTTTTACACATTAAGAAGTCAATTCATCAAGTGACTCTAAGTCAAATGATTCCAAGGTCCTGTCCAACTGGACCTTTGGTTGAATTGATTCTTATAACATTTGTATTAACAATCATAATGACACAATTACTGATTTCAAAACATTTCTGATCATCATTCAAGTTATTACTAAACATACATTCAACACATTCATATAACATTTCAAGGACAATTTTAGACAACAGGTGTTGAAAGAAAAATGACAATTTTATTAAAACAAAATCATTGAACAATGTAATAGACAATGTCGAAATGCAACTAAAGACTAATAACAATATTCCAATATCTATCTAAACTTCAAAACTGCACGAGCTGGAGATCCAATCCAAATGTGCTCCTATGCGCCAGAGTCCCGTGCCTTCTTGATTCCCTAAGCTTTCAAAAGAGTTGGAGCGTCTTCTAATCTTTCCGTGACTGTATCTGATTTAGCGGATTCCCAGTTTGAGACATGTCTAGTCGATCTCGACCGTTTCTTGTTACGTCTCTTCATTGGACTTAATCCAGAAGTAGCTGAGCCATTGGAGCTATGCCTGTCCAAGAGTGACTCGTATAAAGTCAACAGTGGACGCATTTCCATGAGGGTCTTTTTCTGGTCTTCCTTTCTATACGTCTGAATGAACAGATCGTACTTATTTGTCAGCGAAGCGAGAAGGATGTTAACACTCTCCTATTGACTCATGGGATGACCAAGTTGATATAACTCGCGTATGTACCCTTCAATCTGAAGAACATGCGAATTGATGCTACTTCCTCCCTTTAGCTTGCACTCTGCAAGTCTTCTGAGGATTCTAGCTCGTTCCTCTTCAACTGGTTTTTGGAACCTTTCCTCCACCAGTTGCATCAACTCATATGGCCCCAAGGATTCAAAATCCTTGCGGAACTCGGGGTCAATGGTTGATAGCATGAGGTCACGAATCTCTTCGGATTCATCATAAGAACCTTTTATGATGACTTCACTACAAGAAAAACAGCTTTTAATGACTGACGAACGATGACATACATTTTTTTATGACTGACAAAAACGTCCGTCATAAAAATTATGTCATATTATGTGAAAATTTCAAAATTCATGACTGATATAAATGTAAGTCATCTTTTACCGTCATAAAATGAAAATAAAAAGACGCGGGATACCATTTTCAATTTTGTGAAAAACGTTGTATGCCTTATTTCCCGCTATACAATTTTTTTCGTTTAGCTTCAAAAGGCCCGCCTTCTTACTTATCTCAAACAAATACACGTTTAGGGTTTTCGTTTCTTTAGAGCCAACATCAACTCAGCCGACATCCATCCTCAATTTTTACCGGCTGATCTCACATTGTTCCGACTGTCACCGGTGACCTGCAGCCACGAGTCCGCAAATGGAAACACCGACCGGTTTTGACCCACTGTTTTCTTCTCCGATTTTTACCCAGTGTTTTCTTATCCGACCATGACCCCTCGACAGCAACAAAAAGATCTGACAGTTCCCTACGTAAGAGTAAGATTCTAGGGCGCCATCGACATTCCTTGTTGTGCGATTCCACCAGGTACACACTCATATCCTTGTTGTGCGATTTTTGGATTTTGCTGAACCGTCTACCTCACCAAAATCACACTAATGCTCTTGCACTTGCCATTCTCGTTCAAAATTGCACCTGATGTCTTTATACTTGCATATTATTGAGATTTTGTGTGTTAGCTGGTATAGATAGTGGAAATTACCATGAATAGTTGCAAGGTATGTTTCGTCTACTACCTGTTCGATGAAATGCCTGAGAGAATCTGATTAGTGCATAACAACATTCGAAGTTGGATTAGTGCAAGGTATGTTTCTATTATTTGATCATTCACGTAATAGTGATTTTGAGTTTCATTAATTGCAACAGCATTCAAAGTTGGATTAGTTGGAACACTAAGAAAAAACACCTAGCAACAGTTACAACTAATGCAGTCAAGCACATAGGCGTGGTCAGACTAATGTTTTTCAACTGTTTTTTTATTTTGTTGTTTCAGGGCACTTCAGATGAGTCTCATTGGAGAAAAAATTGAATGAAAGTTTGCATCGTACTTCATCTACTATAGATGGAAAGTATGGCTCATTGAAGGATATCATGGTATCTTTGTTTATTAATTTTTGGAATTCACTTTTGGTCGGTTAACTTATTTTCTTCCTTTTTCTTTCTTTGATTACAAAAGTTCATCATATGCTTTCTTGTGCTTATCCTGGTGGTTGTCAATTTGTACACCACATTTTTTGTAGTGATATTGAGTTCCTATCAAATAGCTTTATTAATGATTACTGATTTATTCTAATGCAGATTCTATGTCATGAACATGAATGATCACTGTATCGTTTTCACATTTATATATTCTTTCACGGTTCAATATTATCTTGTTTTCAACATGTTAACTTATTTCTTGTTTGTAATTTTTTTGCAGAAATGGTTAGTGGCCGGGAAGCTTTGTTTTCATGTAAAACTCACACCAATGAGAAGAATCTTTGGTGTTGAAGTGAACAAACTTGTGGACATATGGAAGATGAATCTTGCTAGTCTTTTAATTTTGACTGATTATTATAATGTAATTGACAAGCTATACTCTTTTTGTAATGGATCTTTTTTCGTATATATGCCATATTTTTATTATGAGAAATTTAATGTGATTTATTTAAATGTTAGTATATTTAGAAGAATATATATTTTTTATATAAATGCAAAATCTGGAGATACAAAATGTCACACAATAATTTTTAAAAACTTTTAAAAAATTTACGACTTACAAATGGCCAGTCGTAAATATTTGTCATAATTGTATGTCATAAATGTTTGTCATAAATGTATGTCGTAAATTTATGACAGACAAATGTCTGTCATCTTTCATTTATGACTGGGCTTTCAATGACAGACATTTGTCCATCATCTATACCCTTTAATGACTGACAATGTCAGTCATTAAAAGCCTTTTTTCTAGTAGTGCTTGTTCCGGTGGAACTAGGATCGGATACTCGGTGAGATGTAGCTTGCCAGCAATGCCGAGACCCAGTCTCCAATTACGAAGCCATTCTTTACAGTTGAGGCCAGTCAGCCTTTCCATATTAAGCAGGTGCATTCTGATGCTTTCAGAAATGGGTGAAGGAGGAGAAGGAGGAGAATTAACACTTGACATCTATAAAAGAAAATAGAATTTATTAGCTTAATTGGTCCTTTTTAAATAATTACCCAATATGTTATTTAATAAGGCTAGGATCCAAAATACCCCAACTATGGTATGAAGAGGGATGCCGTAATCACAACATAATGGTCATTAAGGTAGATAAACACTTATCAATTTCATCTTATGAAATTCCTAGATCTGTTGAGATTCATTAAACTCTTCAATGGCATGTTTAATCTCGGATGTGCTCCACTGTTTGTGACTGGGATGCCGAGGATCACAAACTGGATGTGAATAACCATGCAAATTAGCTTGGTACTTTCAGGTTAATTATCATCTCTAATTGATGTGCCGGTAAACCACACACGCTCCACCAACAATGACAATACCCGGGAAACCCATTGCATCCCTTTATGAACCCCTATTGGCGTGCCGGTAAACCACACACGCTCCACCAATGTTTCATAAAGTGCAATGTGCAATTTCATGGATTAGCACCAAATTACATTTTTCCTAAAGTAACTAGATTTGGGTTTTATTAAGTGTTCTAGTACTTTGAATCATTATACTTTTAGTGATTATTAGGCGGTCCTATCAAACCTGTTCGGCTAACGACCTTCCACTAATCAGGCGAGCGGTGGGCGAGAGTGTTCACCCATTAGACCGCCATTTTATAGGCAGTCTCCTTATACCCACTTTATAGACCAGCTTCGTGAATGAGGCCTACTAATGATTTGACTAACCATTTTTAATCTTATACATATAATAATAACTTCCTAGTTATAATATATATAAGATGTAATTTTTTTTAAACCTTTAAAAAATTGTTTCTGGTTTATCTTTTAATTTATTGTCGATTTAAACTATTAAATTTCAAATTAAATTAAACCTTAAAAAAACGATTTTAATTATCTTTTAATTAATTAATTAAATTTGATATTTTAAACCTTTTAAAATATTTTAGGATTTATCCTATTAATTTTCGCCAATTTAAACAATTAAATGCTAAATTAAATTAAATCCTTGAATTATCTTTTAATTACTAATTAATTAAATTAATTCAAATGTAGATAGGTTTTATCAAATTAATTAAAACCTATCCTTATCCCCTAATTTTCGATTTTTTTGGATAAATGTTTTAAGGTTTATCTTTTAAACAATTTAAAGTTACCAAAAATAGAATACCTTCTAAACCCTAATCATAAAATCGCCAAAAAGAGGGGAGTGGCTAGGGTTTTCAAAACCCTAACCCTAATGTCGATTTGCCCAAAATTAGGGTTTAGAAGCTATAAACCCTAATTACAAGGAAAGCAGTTATAGCAATTTAACAAGAAAAACAACCAAACGCTCTGATACCACTGAAGGGTTTTATGCAAATCTATGAACTAAAAATCCTAAGTTCACATGCAACCTATTTAGATATAAGTTTTTAGTTAAACATATAACAATTCCTAAAAGGTCAGAAAGAATTAAACTAAAAGAAAGATCAAGAAAAAAAACCAACCTTTAGTGAATCTTGGAAGCAAAGCAACAGAAACCTCTTGCCTCAAATGCAGTCACACCCTTAGCTTGGAATGTTGGCCGAAAATTCCTTCAGAGAGAGCCTCAAAATCGTGGCCTATGTAGGGTTATGAGCCTCCCTATTTATAGGCTCCAGTGGATGGCCAGATAAACCCTAAGAGATAAACCTTTTGAATTCAAATCAAGATAAACCTTTTATCTTATCAATTCAAACAATTATCTCTTATATATATATATATATATATATATATATATATATATATATATATATATATATATATATATATATATATATATATATATATATATATATATATATATATATATATATATAATCAATTATATATATTTATATATATATATATATATATATAAAATCGCCAACCATACACTCACTCAAACTGTCACTTACTTAACTATTGAATAATTACAGTTTTAGTCCCTACACCTTTAATTAATTAATTTAACCACCAAAATAATTCCAATTAATTCCAGAAAAATTCCTAATTAATTATTATAGTTTCCAATTAATATATTATCACTTAAATATATTAATAAAATATTTATTTAATTTCTATTGATTTATTAATCATATAATAAATCAATCTTTCTCTCTACTGAACTTTCTATCAAACCTCCTGCTATGAGGGCAACCCAAATGGACTATGCCACTATTAATTAGATAAATACTAATTATTAGTCATGGCTTAGACACCTAATCCAACAATATATATATATATATATATATATATATATATATATATATATATATATATATATATATATATATATATATGAAATGTCATACAAAATTCATGTGTTCGTTATTTTGTTTAATTCGTTATATATGTAAATATTAATTGTTTGAATTTAATTTTGTTATTTGATTTACTTTAGTTGTGCTCAATTTAATTTATTAATCATGTTATTTTTTTAGTTTTTTTAAATTTTTTGATATGAATGCGTACAACTTTAATATATAAGCATTTAAAAAAAATTGTTATTTATTATTTGTCAAGTTTAAATATAAAGATAAAATAGTCATTTATTCAGATTCAGACAGCTTATTAAAAAAAGTATATATATCAGCAATACTGTATATGTTCAAATATTATTATTTATTCAATAATATTTATCAATTCAGGGCTTAACAAAAAAAAAAAAAAAGTTCCTTGTTTCGTCAAAAACGTCAACAAAAAAGTCATAATTATTTTATGGGTAAATTGCATAAAAGTCACTAACTTTTCCAATTTTCTCGATTTTGACACTGCATTTTTTATTTTTGCAATTAAGTCATTATGTTTTCTGAAAAATTGCAAATCTGACCATATATCCTGGTAACCTGTTGTCATCCAGTCATATGGTCATTTTCGCAACTTTTTGGAAAACATAATCACTTAATTGCAATTTTCTGAAAACATAATGACTTAATTGCAAAAATTAAAAATGCAATGTCAAAATCGAGAAAATTAGAAAAGTTAGTGACTTTTAGGCAATTTACCCTTATTTTATCGGAAAACCGTTACTAGCGGTAGTTCATCCTAAATCTATTACTGCTCAATTCTGTGAAATCCTTGGGAGTAGTCATGAAAAAGTCAAAATATTTCGTTGCAATTCCGTTTGTATATACCGACGGTTTATTTCATCGCTATTCTACATATTTTCGCTGGGCATCCTTCACGGATAATCATGGACACTTTCTGCTTACAGAATCAATTTCGTCGGAGACACTCTTATTTTCTAGTAGTGGCAGTTCTTGGGACCCATTGCTAAGTCTCAGTACGGGCAATCAAGTTAAATAGCAGATCAGATCCACGACTCAACAAAATTTTGTTTAACATGAGGATTTAAAAACCACAGACCGTAAGAAGCATAAATTGGGTTTACTACCTCCACTTAAAAGTAAATTTGCAAGTAAAATAAAACCACACACATAAAGTAAGTCGTTACTGTGACTTTGACAAAAGATGCACCGTTAATAAAGGGTCACACTAAGAAGTAAGAGCCACTCATTTTCAAGATTATGGCGTCAATATTCTTTAGCAGGTCAAGTCAAACTTTGTAGCAACCAAAGTCAAGTTTTATTGGGGATAAGATTTGAAAAGCATATAAGCATTAAGGTGATCATCGATCAGTGTGGTGGGTAGCAATTTCACAATAACGATGATCTACTTGCGACAAAAAGTCAATGACTCTTTTATTCTATCACGATAGTGACTAATGGAATGTAAGAGATACAATAAAGTAATTTATATTCAAGAAGACGAGCTCCTCGACTTGGAGGAACTGTTGTGTACTTGTGAACTCCCATTTGAGGGTGAATCCGTGAAAAAAACTATATGCTCCGTGTTATCAACAAATAACGTCACAGATCGGGGGACTGGAGGCATGTTCACATCCAAGACCCCTTCAAGAATCTGTTCCACCATACTCATTGAAGGCCTACTGTTTTCCTCATCTTGGATACACCAACACGCAACTTTGCAAATTCTTGTCACTTCTTCAACACTCGCTTCCTTGTTTAACCTACTGTCTAGTAGGCTAAAGATGTCACCTCCCTCCATAAGAACTTTTACAACCAAACTAGGGAAGAATGGATTCCTGGAATCTTTAGATTGTTCTGCATTTCGCTTACCAGAAACTAATTCAAAAAGCATCATTCCATAGCTAAAAACATCTGCTTTGGCTGTGACAGCCACCCCCGATAACCATTCTGGTGCTAGATACCCTCGTGTCCCTCTTATAGTCGTCAGAACCCTACTAAAGTCTCTTCCAACTAGCTTCGCTAGACCAAAATCTGCAACTTTTGGACAGAATTCAGCATCTAAAAGAATGTTTTCAGGCTTTATGTCACAGTGAATGATACAGTCTCTGCACTTCTCATGAAGATAAACCAACCCTCTTGCAATACCAAGCGCAATCTGATACCTCGTTTTCCAGTTTAGAACTTGTTTTTCATGGAAAAGATGGGTGTCTAGAGAACCGTTTAACATGTAATCATACACCAATAACTTATTGTTACCTTCTGCACAGAAACCACGAAGACGTACAAGATTAACATGTTGGATGGTACCGATTGTGCTGACTTCGCTTCTGAACTGCTTCTCTCCTTGGCTGATGCTTTCAAGCTTTTTCACTGCCACAGTAGACGAATCACGCAGTACCCCCTTGAAAACGGAGCCAAAACCACCTCCTCCCAATTTGTCCGAGAAATTCTTTGTGGCTATTTGTAAATCTTTGTAGACAAATGCCACTAACAATCCCTCCATTCTCGTCTTTCCCACCGATTTTCTCTTTTTTCTGTAGATTAAAACCAAAATTATACCCAAGACAAAAACTGCACCTCCCACCAACCCAACAACTGCACCCACCGTGACCAGATTATTCTTTTTAGGATGGGGAAGATCTTTAGACGCAACTTTGACGTAGATTGTTCTTCCACTAGCATTGTCTTCTGAGAGATTTAGGAGATCTCCATCCCAAACTTTACACTGATTATCGACAAAAGAGTAAGCATTGCAGGAGCATTTGTTCAAACAGTTGGTACGACATTCTTCAGCACTCCCAACTACCACAGAGTTATTCGGAGGAAGATTCCTGACGGTTATCATGACGAAATCAGCTTTTTCTACGTTTCTCTCACATCTCAAATCGGTTTTTCTCAAACACCCACCGGCGAAATCACTCTGATTCCAATCACTCTCTGATCTAGGCTTGAAGCCAGTCAAACAATTACAGAAAGGTAATCCAGACTGCCTGCAAGTCCCAAAAGCCCCACACAAAGCATAAACCTCACACTGCGTTCTAGGTTGAGACCAAAATAAATTCCACTCTTTGGAAGGTTCCAACCATGTTAGTTGCTGAACTTGACCAGAAACATCCATTACAAATCTCGATATAATGGAAGGATTATACATAGAATAAGTAAAGTAACTCTCATTTTCATTCGTATGGTAGCTGAAATTGTAACTGTAATTCAACCTCATTTCAGGTACCAAATCAAATATTTTCCCATTCCAAGCCCCACTTGTCCAGTATTGTTGGGAGCCATTCCACTTGCTTACATACTCTTTACTAGATGGGAGAAGCTCCAAAGAGAAGAGTCCTAAAGCAGGATCTTCTTTGCTTCTCCATGATGTAAGGAGCTGGGCCTTTCTATTTCTATTATCATAAGCAAGTTTAGCACCAGGCAACCAAGTATGAGCTGGGTGGTCAAAACTTTGCCAAACAGGTTTGACAGAATTTGCGCCATCTCTCAAAACCAAGTTACCATTATCAAGAATAACAGCTATTGCAGAACCCAAAGTGGTGGTGGTGCTGGTGACATTTGTAGACCAAATCTGGAACTTGGACTCATTTAAGAGCACCAAGTTACCATTTAAGATTTTTAATTCCGACCGGAATCTATCAGAGATGGGTGCTTCTCTGTTTGCCACCCAAACTATGGTAGGAGGATTCGAAAGGACCTTCTTATACCAGATTCCTATGTAATATTTGGAAGAGTTACCTGTTTTAAAAAAACCCAGCTCGAATTGTTCACCTTCGGATATGATTGTGTGGTTTCCTGACAGAGACTGGTTTGCAGATATGGTGTCGGTTCCGGATACGAGAGTTATGGACAGAGCAAGAAACACAAGGACCAGAAACCTCACCAAACTCCTACTTTCTGTGAAGCACATGACTTGTATAAAACTTGGACAAGGAGATAGATAGAGAGGGAGAGAGATGACAGATATCATATCATATGTAGAAACATATTACCAGTATTGGGTTTTATAGGACTGACGTTAGGGCCCTGTGGCGAAGTTCACAAAGGTCGTGCATGGTTGGTGCTAGTCAACAGAACTAGTACTCTAACTTGCTAAAGCCGCTTGGAATAATAATCATACAAGTCAGTCAATATAAATTTAAAGTCTTGCTTTATTCTAAGTCCATTCTTGGTAATTGTAAAACTAAAAGACTGTCAACAATGACTTTTCAAAATTCCAAATAATTAAGCAAAATGCACACGTTAACAGTGTAATGGTTCATCAATCAACTATATTTCACATGTCTGAGAAGTCATATCCACCCTTCCATCACAGAAATAAATGCCAAGTCAAAATTTCAAAATGGTGGGACTTGACATATACTTGCTTCTCCATCTGCCAGGCAAATTTATGCTGGGGACTACAGGTCATTGTTTACCATTATATAGGTATAGCAATGCAACCCTCTAGCATTAACTTAATCGAGTTCGACAGATGAAGCTCAGGCTCGAGCTCGTTTAATAAAAGAGCCTAACAGTAAGCTCGAGTTCGGCTTGGACCCCTTTAACTCGAGCTCGAATTGAGCTTTTAACAAATTGATCTCGAGTAGCTCGTCTCGTTACACCCTGAATGGACTGTGTTATATGACACGATGTTCGGATGATATTAGTAAGTGCCGCGGGGGAGGGGGTTCAAGGTGCTTATACGGTGAATCCAAAGTTTTTTCTTAACAAGTTCTTGAAATCCTAAACTACAGTAGGATATATATATATATATATATATATATATATATATATATATATATATATATATATATATATATATATATATATATATATATATATATATATATATATATATATATATATTAAATAAGAACCACTAATAGGTTGAAAACCACTCATTCACAGTTTAATAATGTCGTATTTTTTATTTTTAACACTTGTTTTCTATCAAAATAAAATTACCAATTACATAAAAAATATAATTATCATTCATTTGCTATTAGATACTAATATTAAAGTGTTTTGAAGAAAAAAAAATTTACGTTATAGAATTCACATAATAACTATAAATTTTTATTAAATTATGAATGCATAATATTGTAAAACGTGTTAAAAATAAAGAAATTTATTAAGTTTGATTTATTTTAAGATTATAAATAAGTGTGAAAAAAAAACATGATTTTTAATGTGAGTATCGGTTCTCACGGTTCCTAAAAAACGAATTTATGGTGTTTTGGTGAGAAAAAATCCGATTTCTAGGCGATTGCTACTGAAAAACGAGGACTGTCGGCGCCACCGACCTCCTCCCGTTGTCTCTCATCAGGTTTATCAGATCTCCGACTTTAGACCTCTTCTTCTTCACGAGATAAACCCTAAATTCCCATCTATTTTTTCTGTTGTTGCAGAAAAACGAATTTATGGTGTTTTGGTGAGAAAAAATCCGATTTCTAGGCGCCACCGACCTCCTCCCGTTGTCTCTCATCAGGTTTATCAGATCTTCGACTTTAGACCTCTTGTTCATAAACCCTAAATCCCCATCTATTTTTGTTGTTGCAGAAAAACGAATTTATGGTGTTTTGGTGAGAAAAAATCCGATTTCTAGGTTAAAATCGAAATATATTATGATGTTGTTTGTTATTTGCATATCAAATTCGTTTATTTGCTGAAAGTTATTAGTTTTTTATATTGATGCTGAATTTTGGAAATCTGTTATGCTCTTGATATGAAAATTTAATTTTATGAAGTGTTTGCAGATATTGAAATCTGATTTGTGCCTATTCATCTAATTTTTGGAATGAACTTGATATTTTAGAATTTACTTTATATGCCATCAATATTTATTTAGCAAAAAAATAATACATAAGGATAAAATGGTCATTTTTACCATTTAGCACAACAATTAAGAGGTGCCAGCCAAATAGCACGTAAAAAATTTAGATCTTAAAAATTCAGACTCTTTTAGAAATTCAGACCTCTTAAAAATTCAGATCTTAAAGATTAAGATCTTACCAAACAGGGCCTAAGATATTTTAGGTAATTAATAAAGAAAATATTATTAAAATTCGTATTATTTATTACATTGGGGCAAAATAGGTAAAAGTGAAATGATATAATCTTGGAAAGTAGTGATATAAACCAAAAAGGCAGGGATAATATTTAATCAGTCATCATTTCTTAATTATGTTGCTACTTTTGGTGATTTTTTTTAATAACCAGTTACTCTATTTTTAGAAATAAATATACATGAATAGAATGAGAGTATTATATTAAGATTTTATAAACATCAAATTTTATTTTAATCATATGCATAATCGCAGATTTTGTTTTGAACGAGCCAAAGATTGACATTTACATTTGAACGAGCCAAAGTTAAGTTGTATATACAAAATTCATAAAAAAAATAATAATAACATAAAATTCATAAATTTACAAAAAAAGATGCATGTACAAATTCAAAACTAAATACATATGGAATATGTATGTCTTCAACCAAATTTCTTTTGTATAATAAATTCATTATAGAATATTACATACTTTTATTTTAAATGAGCAATATCTTCCTCTATTTTTGTCTTAACCAACTAGACAAGTCCCCTAAGTGGTATGGGAGGAACCGGAGGTTCATGTATGTATCTGTTTGATTGTGAATACAATAAGTACCAATCTGTTTTAATAACTAAATCTAGACAATTATACATGTATGTATCTCTTTGATTGTGAATACAATTAGTAGCAATTATGTAATCTCTAAGTGTAGATTATTTGTTCAAAAAAAAAAAATTAAAATTTCCATTGTGATTAGTAAATGCTTTTCGTGAATATTTCATAGATGTATGTCATAAATTACGACACATAAATGTATGTCATCTTTCATTTTTGGAAGAGCTTTTTATGTCATACATTTGCATATAATATGTATCCTTTAATGACACGCAATGCGCGTCATTAAAGCCATCCTTTTTAGTAGTGGTCATGTGTTCATAGTTGGGGGTATAACAATTAATGACATAATAGTTACGGGTGCAACAATTAGTTGGATGACCATGCCCATAAGAGTGTTGCTCTTTAAATCATAAAAGCATAATATATACATGGCCCATCGTATAAGTTCGAAAGAAGCTTATTTGTTTGAAGAATTTTCTAATCAGAGTTGAGCATGAATTATGAAATTGCAATTTTCATTGTTATAATTATAGTACAGTTTAAATGAATAATTTAGTGTTTCATAGTAGGACTAAACACATCCAAATGATATAACGCTTTATTTGAAAACCGATGACCAATGGCACATTATCCTTGAGAAATATTTTTAGCACAAAGAATCCAACATATATGTTTAGCACCAAAATATTTTTAGCACAAATTAGAATCCAACATATGTGTTCACCAAGGTGCTCACAATAAGAAGTTAAAATGTGGTCAATTGTCCTTCATGATAATTGATGAGACTGCAACACACTAGAGAGAAAGAAGGGGTTTACAAGAGGAACAAGTCTGGTAATGAAATTAATTGGGGGATCAACCTCTAAATGGTAGATTTTGAGTTGTGGAGATTGATGCGTCGTAAGTCTGATTTCCGCTATTTAAACATACTGCACCCGTGGGCGTAGCATGCTTATTCCAATCGTTTAAATCACGAATTTATAAATTAGAACGAGAATAAAAATCAAAATATGGAAGTTGAGTTATCTCAAAAGGAAACAAGCCAACAAACAATTACACATTTGAATATCACTTTTAACAGGAAAAAGATCTGATATGCATATAAAAAAACATGTTTAATTTGTCTGAATTTAATCCATATAATTCCTAACTACATCTTATATCAAACACACATTCCTGCAAATATGCCAAAGAACACTACTGCTCAAGGTTAAGCATTTGGTCAAAGTTGCAAAGAAGGAAAAATGCAAAGAAAATAAATTTTAAATCTCCAAAATAGTTTATTCTTATTTAGTGTAGAAATCTTACACTACCAGCGATCTATTTGCAACAAAATCTATGATTCATTTATTCTATAAGGATACAATATCTAATGTGAACATAATAGTGAAAATAAAGAGAGAGATTTAGGGATCGGAGGCATGTTTACATCCAAAACCCCTTCAAGAATCCGTTCCACCAGACTCATCGAAGGCCTACTGTCTTCCTCATCTTGGATACACCAACACGCGACTTTGCAAATTCTTGTTACTTCTTCAACACTAGCTTCCCTGTTTAACCTACTGTCTACTAAGCTAAGGATATCGCCTCCTACCATAAGAACATTCACAACCACACAAGGGAAATACAAACTCCTTGGATCTTCCGATTGCTCTGTGTTTCTTTTACCACGTACTAATTCAAAAAGCATCATTCCATAGCTAAAAACATCAGCTTTGGCTGTGACAGCCACCCCCGATAACCATTCTGGTGCCACGTACCCTCGTGTTCCTCTTATACCTGTCAAAACCATACCAAAGTCCCGACCAACAAGCTTTGCCAGACCAAAATCTGCGATTTTTGGACAGAATTCAGCATCTAAAAGAATGTTTTCTGGCTTAATGTCACAGTGAATGATGCAGTCTCTACACTTGTCATGAAGATAAACCAATCCTCTTGCAGTTCCAAGTGCAATCTGATACCTCGTTTCCCAGTTTAGAACTTGTTTTCCACGGAAAAGACAGGTATCTAATGAACCGTTTGCCATGTAATCATAAACCAACAACTTATTGTTACCTTCAGCACAGAACCCACGAAGGCGTACAAGATGAACATGTTGGATGGTACCGATCGTGCTGACTTCGCTCCTGAACTGCTTCTCTCCTTGGCTGATGCTTTCGAGCTTTTTCACTGCCACAATCGATGAATCACACAGTACCCCCTTGAAAACTGAACCAAAACCACCTCCTCCCAATTTGTCGGAGAAGTTTTTTGTGGCTATTTGTAAATCTTTGTAGGCAAACACCACCAACGATCCCTCAATTGCTGTCTTTCCAAGCGATATCCTCTTCTTTTTACAGTATAAGACCAAAATTATACCCGGGACAAAGATCAGACCTCCGATGATTCCAACAACAGCACCCAGAATCACCAGATTACACTTTTTAGGATGACGAAGATCTTTAGAAGCAACTTTGATGTAGATTGTTTTTCCACTCTCGTTGTCTTCTGAGAGATTCAAGAGATCTCCATCCCAAACTGAACACTGATTATAGACAAAAGAGTAAGCATTGCAGGAGCATTTGTTCAAACAGTTGTTACGACATTCTTCAGCATTCCCAACTACCACAGAGTTATTTGGTGGAAGATTCCTGACTGTAATCATGACAAAATCAGCTTTTTCGACATTTCTCCCACATCTCAAATCGGTTTTTCTTAAACACCCACCGGCGAAATCACTCTGATTCCAATCACTTTCTGATCTAGGCTTGAAGCCAGTCAAGCAATTACAGAAAGGTAATCCAGATTGCCTGCAAGTCCCAAAAGCCCCACACGAAGCATAGACTTCACACTGTGTTCTAGGTTGAGACCAAAATAAATTCCACTCTCTGGTAGTTTCCAACCATGTTTGTTGCTGAACTTGACCAGAAACATCCATTACAAATCTCGATATAGTGGAAGGATTATACAAAGAATAGGTAAAGTAACTCTCATTTTCATTCGTATGGTAACTGAAATTGTAAATGTAATTCAAACTCATTTCAGGTACCAAATCAAATATTTCCCCATTCCAAGACCCACTTGTCCAGTATTGTTGGGAGCCATTCCACTTGCTTACGTACTCTTTACTAGACGGATGAAGCTCCAAAGAGTAGAGTCCTATAGCAGGATCTTCTTTGCTTCTCCATGATGTAAGAAGCTGGCTCTTTTTCGTTCTATTATCATACGCAAGTTTAGCACCAGGCAACCAAGTATGAGCTGGGTGATCAAAACTTTGCCAAACAGGTTTGACAGAATTTGAGCGATCTCTCAAAACCAAGTTACCATCATCATAAATAATTGCAGATCTCAAAGTGTTGGTGGTGCTGATGACATTTGTGGACCAAATCTGGAATTTGGACTCATTTAGAAGCACCAAATTACCATTTAAGATTTTTAATTCTGACCGGAATCTATCAGAGATGGGTGCTTCTCTGTTTGCCACCCATACTATGGTAGGAGGATTGGAAGCGACCTTCTTATACCACATGCCTATGTAATATTTGGAAGAGTTACCTGTTTTGAAAAAACCCAGCTCGAATTGTTCACCTTTGGATATGATTGTGTGGTCTCCTGACAGAGACCGGTTTGCAGATATGGTGTTGGCTCCAGATGAAAGGTTTATGGACAGAGAGAAACAGAGGAGGAGCGGAAACCTCAGTAAGATATTACCTGCGGCGAAGCACATGGCTTGTACAAAATTTGGACAAGGAGATAGATAAAAAGAATGAGAGATGAGATATATCACATATATTATCAGTATTGAGTTGTTTAGAACTGACATTTGAGCCCTCAGGTGAAGTTCTTAAAAGCGATGAACGATATATTGTTACTCAACGAAAATAGTACTGTAACTTGCTACGAAAGCCTCTTGGAATAATAATCATACAAGTCAAGTCAACGTAGATTTCTTCATTTCTAAAAGGATCCATCATGGTCAAGGTCCTACAATAACTTTTCACTAGTTTTATTTAACAAAATTCAATTATTAAAACCATTTACTTTGGTTAATCCTTTTCATAACCCAATTGTTCATTCAAATCAGTTGATTTATTTCAATCTATTAAAACTATATTATCAAACTCTTTCATATAATTTGTTGTTATTAAATACACATAATTTTTCAAAAAAAAAAAAAAACATTACTTTATATTACTATTTAAAGGTTAAATATATTACAATGCACCATTATAATTCATCCACAGAAATTACTGAAAACATAATAATAAATTAAAATATGATCAAAAGAGTAAAACGATATTTCTATTGATCGATAGAAAAAAACCAAATAAACCATGTTAATGATAGTGATAACCTATTTTTAGGTTGTTTCAAATAAAATAAGCTTTTAAAAATCTCCGTTGGAAATGCTCTGTGTAGTCTTTCTTATAAATTGTAAAGTTGAATAACTATCATTAAAATAAAGACTTTCGAAACTTCTACATAACTTGAAGTTATATAACTGTTCTCAATATCAAATCAAAAAAACAGGTACTCGGGTTTTTTACACGTTTCCTCTATTTCCAAACACAACCTCAATCTCATCTGCTCTCATTTGGTATTGAGAACTGAGAAGCGATACTTGATGAATAGTATCGTATTCTACACCCCTTCCACCATGAACATGTGCTCTTCACTTTCTTCCTTCTCTCTATTTCGCCATTGCTACCCTAAGTTTTTTCTTCACTGCTGCCTTTAGTCCATAGAAAGAAAAACACATCGCTACATTCGACAACTGCAATCCGTCAACCTATGGATCGTTGCCTCTATTCCGCCCCCAAATGGTTAGCAAACCCTCAAAGAAACCCTTATTTTGTGTTTCAGTTCCTTATTTCAAAACCCTCGAAAATTTTGAATTTGAATTTGTTCGATTCTGTATCCAAACCCGCCTTCGCATACTCGATTAAAGCGAGACTGTTCCAGCATTCACCGCCGATTCCGCTCTACAGATGAGATAACATCCACCCCTATCGCCGGCACATCATACGTGTCCACTCCTGTGGCGGAGGACGACAACGAAGCTGTGGATTCAGATTTTTGCCTTCTTGCAAAGACATACTTTAATTGCAAAGACATGTTTTATCTGACCAAACGGGAAAGAAAGCTTTGTTCTTGAGATGTTATGCTCTTTATCTGGTTCGTTTTCTGCTTCTCTATATCCATCAATTACATATCTTTTCGATTTGGGATTCTTTAAATATACCACACGTTCCTATTCGCGAAATCACTTGGGGCATTCTTTCATGCCCACTAGGTGTTCGATTAAATGCGAACAACATACACGTTGAAGAAGGGCATAATGGCATTCGTCCAAAGAAATTTCAGACATGAAGTGGAATGTTTACGGGTACGTAGTACTCTTTGGTCCATCATAGAAGATTACATTGCTAGAAACTTTGACATATTCTCCTTTTGGTGACAGCTACACCTCCGTGGAAGTTAGTAACTAAATATCCTGATCAATATGAGATTGTTACCTTGGATGATTTCCATCCAACCAGTTAAGTTCCTATAGTTATACATTTTTCATGGAGTTGATTATGTGTTTCCTTTCCCCAACATGTGAAGTTATATGTTCTTCTATTAACATATGTTCACAAGTGACTCGTTTTTTAGTTTTTGTATAAATGTTAATCCATATTAACATATGTTATGAACATTTGAGTTTTTTTATATATATTCATCCATGTGTAGTTATGAATATTCAAGTTTTTATATAAATGTATATATACTCATAAATGTTCGGTTATTAAGGTGTTTGGTAAACCTAATAAGATAACCGAAACACGACGGAAAAATCCAAAGCCCGAAACTTATCGGATTGGGTTTGGGTTTCCTCGCCCCGACCCGTTGACATTCCTAGTACCACGCCTCAGATCAAATTATCTTCAATTATTTTTATTTTAATATATTATATATCATTATCTTAAATTATATTAAATATAAAAGTAAAATTATTATTTCTATTATTAAAATATTATTTAATTTATTAATAAATTTAAATAGAAGTTATATTATATTATTAATATCACTTCGACATAAATTTAAATGAGCGTTTATAAACGTAAATAAACGAATCAAACAATCATTCATGTTTTTTTAATATAAACGAATAAAAGAACGTAAACAAATGGATATATACAACTCGTAAATCTAAATCAATGAATGAGCATAAATGAGCAATAATGAACGTAAATAAATGAGTCAGCTCATCATTCGTGTTTATCAGTAATGTTTATTAAATAAATGAATAAAATAACATAAACAAACGAGTATAAACAAATCGTAAATAAGAATTAACAAATGAGCATAAATGAGAGTTTTTTTTTTTTTGAACAGCAAACTTTTATTAAAGAAACAAACAAACAATCAGCGGGACGCTGACCAATACAAATAAAGGACCAAATACACAAAAAGATAACCAACTAACCTAACAGGCCAATCCAAACAGCCTAGGAAAGGCATAAACAGAAAGAAACCAACTTATTAACAGTGTCTTGAAGAACTAAACTACCCAACAAACCAAGAAAAGTACCACGCCAAAACTTCACCAACATAGGGTAAATAGATAACACCAAAGGAGCCTGATGACCCCAAATGTACCAGCTCCAACTCACCTGGACCAAGCATAGCCCATTCTAGCCAATCTCAGGGGCAATATTGTCCAGAATGTATCAAATTATAGAAACTCCAGTTCTTCTTAATTATCAAAAAGTGTATCAAGAACCGCAAACCATGTTAGAGATTTCCGAACAGACACAAGTCGAGGTTTGACCCGGAGAATTATATGCGCCAAAAATTAAATCGCCAAGCCAAGGAAGATTTTATCGCCTATCTAAATTACGAGCTGATTACATCATGACCGAAAGCCTCCATTGCTGAGAGCACCACACGAACTCATACGCCTCCTTTAATAAGCAAGATTCTACATTCCAGTTACATGTAAAGTATTCTCCTTCGGTTTGAATATTAAAAGATAACCATAAACCATTGCTATCACCCGCATATATAAGATAAGAGTTGCATATATAAGATAAGAGCATCTAGAAGAAGGGACGAAAAAGAACACACACACGCCAAATTCCCCCCCCCCCCCCCCCCCTCCCCCCCTAATTTGAGAAACAAGAAAATACGCGAATGAAAGCCATAAGCTGTAGCCAAGAACCTAAATAACATCTACCCTTTAGATCTAGAAAAAAGAACACATGCCAAAACACACACCCACATTAGACTACATCTCGGCTAGCACCAAAACACCAAGAAAGCTTTGAAAGAACCCAAGTTTTACCCCCAAATTTTACTGCCCAAAGATGGCTAATCAAATGTTAAGAACTAAAATCACCACCTGTTTGTAAGAACAAAATAGATATCTATATCAGACACTCACTCCCTCAAACTATACATTCGCTCCCTCAAGCTATAAGGAACCAGAACTAAACGGGGAACGAACCCAGGAAAACCAGTCAATTTTATCCATTTTTCCTCTATATCTGGCCCAATTAAAAACAATGAGCTGAATATCATCCACCACAACTGTGGGATTCTTTTTCTTCTTCCGGAATATTACCTCATTTCTCGCCTTCCAGATATTCCAGCATGTAGCTTGAAAAACTGCATGAATGAATGTTTTTGGTCTCAGAGTTTTTGCATAATTTTTCCAAAGAATTGACCATCCCTACGATATTGTATTGGATCTCCATTCTAAAACCACACCAGTTGAGAATCCACGACCATATGACAAAAGCAAACTCACAATCAATGAAAATGTGGTCAATTGATTCTTCTTCCTTATTACAAAGAGGACATTTTACATAAATGAGAATTAATGAACATAAATGAACAAGCTTATCATTCGTGTTTATTAAACGAATGAATAAAAGAACGTAAATGAGAACTAACAAGCAAGCATTAATGAATGTAATTAAATGAGTTAGTCAATCATTCGTGTTTATTAAATGAACGAACATTCCACTGAACAGTTCAACAACAAATTACCTAGACAAAAAAGATTTATAAAATTTTAAATATACATAAAGGAAACAAAATAAAATTTTTGTTAGAATAAGAAGATAAAATGTTTAAAGCTAAACTGATAATTAAGTGATTGAGGTCTTTAGAGTTTTTGAGAGAGTTGGGATGTAGAGATGACGGATGAGCAAAATTTTTGAAAGAGAAAAGAGGAGTCTCAATATTTAAATGGGTCGAACTCCTTTAAAAAAGCATGTGAGGAAACGAACAAACAGGAACCAAGAGCCTATCTGGATAATATTTGGCGACTTCAATGTTGTAAGGAGACGAGAGGAAAGATTTAATTCACAATATTGCTCGCGTAGTGTTGTTGTGTTTAACATATTTATTCAATAAGCGGGTTTACATGACTTCAACATGGAGGTCAGTGATTCACTTACTTCTGCCAAGTCAAGGCAAAGCTCAAAGCTCAGTAAATTAGACTACTTTCTCATTTGATCGAGGTTTTTGTCCACTTATCCATCTGCTTGACTGCCCATCCTCATGAGCTCTCCGATCAGTGTTGTACTTTGAATGTTGTAGTTTGAGCTGGGACAGAGAGAAAGAGAAAACTTGTTCTCGTTTTTCATTACTGATCAAAGAAGGAATACAAAAGCTTATATACAAGCATTAGTAACAAACTAACTAACTATAAACAGAAAGAAGAGATAATTTACATAAATGCCCTCGACAGTTATAAAGTTAGTTTGACACCCCCCTCAAGCTGGAGGGTACAGTTGTAACCCAAGCTTGGAAATAGCATGTTGATGACGAGGTCCATTTAAGACTTTTGTAAAGACATCTGCAAGTTGATCTTGAGTGGCAACATGACTTAATGAAATAAGACCTTGTGTAATTTTTCTCGTACAAAGTGGCAATCCAACTCGATGTGCTTTGTCATTTCGTGAAAAACTGGATTTGTGGCAATATAAACTGCTTCCATATTATCACACTTCAAAGGGATGGGAGTGACAGCATCGACTTGAAATTCATTGAATAATCGACTTAACCAAGCAAGCAAGTTCAGAACATACCCGCCTCATGGAACGGTATTTAGCCTCAGCTGAAGACAAAGAAACATGGACTTGTTTCTTTGATTTCCAAGAAATAGGATTACCTCCAAAAAGAACAAAAAAGCCACTAATGGATCTTCTCGTTAAAGGGCAAGCTGCCCAATCAGAATCACAGAAAGCTTGAAGCTTGTAGTCATCTTTGTTATTGAAGTATAAACCTTTAGTTAAAGAACCTTTCAAATAACGAAGAACATGTAAGGCTGCATCAAGATGTGCTTGTGAAGGTGTTTGATTGAATTGACTGTGGTATTGAACGGAGAAGGCAATGTCAGGCCTAGTATGAAGCAAGAAATTTAGTTTTCCAATTAACTGTTGATAAACAGTTGGATCGGACCGTGGTGAATCCATAATAGGAGTTAGCTGAACCTTAGAAGGTAACGACATATTCACAGTAGTACAATATTGCATGGAATACGTTGCTATTAGGTCTTTGACAAATTTATGTTGATGAAAAATCATTCCTGAGCTGATCGAGTCAAACACAAGACCAAGAAAATAATGAATATTACCCAAATCCTTAATCTGAAATTGATCATGCAAGGATGATTTAATTCGTGCAATTTCTTGTGGATCATCACCCGTAACTAAAATATTATCAACGTAAACAGCAATAATCACAATTGAACTATTGGAATTTTTTAGAAACAATGAATAATCATTGGATGATCGACGATAACCACGAACAAGAAGAGCTTGAGACAACTTGTCGTACCATTGTCGAGAAGCTTGCTTCAAACCATAAAGGCTCTTTTTGAGGCGATAAACAGATGAAGGAGAAGAAGAGGGATAACCAGGAGGAAGACGCATGTATACTTCTTCATGAAGATCGCCATGCAAAAACGCGTTATTGACATCAAATTGATGTACAGTCTAGTGCTTTTTGATAGCAAGAGATACTAAACATCTGATTGTACTGAATTTAACTACAGGAGAAAAGGTTTCGTGAAAATTAATACCTTCTTTCTGTGTAAATCCTTTGGCCACAAGTCTAGCCTTACGTCTTTCAAGAGAGCCAATTGGATTTGTATTTGACTTTGTAAACCCACCGACAAGCAATTGGCTTCTTTCCTTTTGGAAGTTTGACGATATCCCATGTAAGACCCGTATCCTGATTATAACATATACTTAAAATAACAGTGTTAGGAATTATATGATGTTGGTAGTTATAAAGCTAAGAAAAACTTTAGTTACAATTTCATATGAAAATCAGCATTTTGTGTCGTTTTTAGAAAAATTATAATTAATTCTAGGAAACTCGTTTGGACCTCAAACCAATGCACAAAGTTTACAAATTGAGTCTAGTATAATTACCAAAAATAATAGTAAGCTTGAAAATGACATTATCTATGGTAAAAAATGCAATCTTTACTGATTAGTTCGAAATTGACAGATTAGATAGTCTGTTTTCAAAATTTGATAATAAATCATAGAAAAATCATATAAATACGTAAAATACATCCCTGTAAAGGTATTGAGATAAATTTCTGGAATATCAAATAAAAACGTGAATTTCATGGGTTTAAAGTCGGCTAAACCAGTCTTGAACAGACTGATTCTAGAAGGTATTAATTTCAACAAAGTTATATTATTAAAATCTGTTATCAAAAGTGTCATGCCATTTTTTATTCAAGAATTCAAGTACAAATACCCCTCAAAACATCTCATAAACCACACAACATAATCTCAATCCAATATATAGAGGTTTCTAAGCACTAGAGTGTAAGCAAGTGAGCGGAAGGAAGCTCAAAAGCCTAACGAAGGAGTTATAGATCTCGACGACTGGTCATAAGGTAACTACAAACCTTACTATAGCTTAATTAGGTATTGTAAAATAGTTTTTGTTAAGAAGTAGAATATTTAATAAGTATAAAATATGTTATATTATACTCATTTCTAACAATAGTAAACAAAAACCTTAAAATGTCGTTATTATAACAATTCGTAATTTCCGAAAATAATACCGATTGATTTACTTACGAGGACGGTGACTAGGCCGATTACTTGGGATCTGGTTGTTGGATTTTCCGAAAGGCTAAAATGCTGAAAGGATCCTGCCACCCCATCTAATCTTCTACCTGGCCGTTCTTTACTTGATAAATCATGGAATATCATATTGGAATTATTGAAGGGTTTAATGATGCGACTATAATATAGTTAAGGATTAAGAAATGATAGATTTCTTATTATGTTAACAGTTAAAGTTGAAGGAAATACAAAGCCGAGAAAGATAAACGATATAGTCAACTATAATCAGATGAGTCTTCTCACTATACTATAGGTGATATTGCATGCGTAGGAAGGAAGATAGGTTAGGCTAAGGTGGTCTTACCTGTTATAATAATTGTATGAATTATTTCTATGATAATGATTGTTTGTGGACGGAACGGGAACAGCCCGTGAGCCAATAGGCGGAACGGGAATAGCCTGCGAGTCATTAGACGGAACGGGAAAAGCCTGCGAGCGATAAGACAGAACGGGAACTGCCCGTGAGTCTTCAGCGGAACAGGGATAGCCCGCGAGTCTCACAGACATATGAATGGTTATGATGTGTTGTATGTTATATGTGATGGATCGTATGGTATTTTGAGGAACTCACCAAGCTCCGTGCTTACCCTTTCCCTATATAAACTACTGTTTCAGGTACATCAGGTACCATGGATGGCAAGGCGTGACGTGTATACACTGTGCTGCTTCATTGGAGGACTGTTTTTGAAAGGATGTTCCGTTATGTTGTGATTTCATTAACTTTTGTTAATCCTGGGATGTTTTCATTAAACTTATAAGTTATGGAATTTTGTCAAAATTAATTAAGTGGCTTTTCATATATTAAAGTGTTCGTTTAAATTTTTTTTAATTTTACCCTAAAATTTTGGGATGTTACAAGTTGGTATCAGAGCACAGCTTGAGAGAATCAGGCTCACTTAGTGAGTTCTGGACTCAAGTTGAGGCTTAAGAGTTTTCTTAAAACATTTTTACGAAAGAAGGATGTTTTATGAAGGGTGAACTGAAGACACAGTGTGTACCGCCAGCCGACGCCAGTATGAGAAAAGGGTTAAGTATTTAATATTGTGGATGTTAAAAAAAACATATGGTATATGTTTGCTGAAATGCCTGGTAGAGATCATACATTGTTGTATTATTATCTGCTATTTGCTAATAGAACTGTATGCTAGTGTCGATAGGTTGCTTAGAGATTTCCACTAAGTTGTATACAATATGGACTGAATAGTCATAGAATGTGTGAGTTGACCTTATTGCATGTTCCTTGTTTGGTTGTTGCCTTAGGGAAGATTCTCTTATTTGAAAGACTGTTTAGTTCGATATTGTATACAACTATGTTCGCGAAACAACCTGTCATCACTGGAGGAAGTTCCGTCTTAGTTAGAATAGCAGGGTGGGGGTGGGATTCCAAGTATTCCTAGAAGGGTTAACATATGCCTTATAAGGGCATATGTGTTAAAATTATCGGTGAGAAGCGAATTGGATATTTCGAGACGGGTCTTGGAACGAACATGGATAGGTGTGGAAGGTAGTAGTAGAGCTCCTACTATCGAAAGCACAGGATCCACGTTCGAGTCGGGAGTTCGTCACGAAGGATCCAAGGAGCTGAGTATGTGAGGGTCTAGCATAATTAACTTAAATGCTAGTGTAATGTGGTAAACTTTTATCCATTCAATTTTTGAATGTTGATTGTGAGGTTCAGTAGGAACAATTAAGATGCGATCATACCAGTTTGGTTGGACCGATCATGCTTAAGTTGATTACTGAGCTTAAAGACTGTTGAAAGGGAGAATGCCAAAATACTATTGTGGTAGCTATTTTTCATGCAACTAATGGGCGCACAAGTCAGACAGGGACTAGAGGATGCAAGGGTGAGTTTTCCAACTCACGGTCAAAGAGGTGCAAGCGGCGCCTGAGATGATGGCGGGTATTTTTGAGTCAACTCTGTACATGCCTAGTGCTGTGTAATACTGGGGCTACCTACCCTTGTATTGATCTTGCTTGAGTGATTGATCAGGTCGTGTGGGTTGAGAGTTTGGATCACTCACTCGTGATTGAGGTAACTGACAATAGAGGTGTTGACTAGGGTCGCAAGCGGATGAGTAACATATGGTGGTTGATGTAAACGTCTTTACATTATCGAAACATGTTTATTGAGATAGTGTTTGCCCCCGATGCAAGTTGTTGGCTGAGCAGAGTGGGCTTGTTTTTCGTTCGAGAGTAAGGGCTCGTAAAAAATATTTATAAATCGAATAAACAGACTTGGACTTTAGTCCAAGTGGGAGAGGAATACAAAATTAAGGGAACAACATGAATATTATATTGAATCGATGAAATTATTAAAATTATAGTAACACGTCAATATATTTAATTCATTACTACAACTTTATATTAATACATTAAGAAAAGTTTACAGAACTACTAACCTAAACCAGAGAATCAGAAAGAAGCGAGAAAAGATCTTCTACACTCCAATCTTTGTCATCATTAGGTTGACTTGTACCTTCCCGAGGATTTGGAAGTGGTATGCTTTCAGTTATTGGAGGAGGAGCTCCAAGGTATGGGGTCTCGATAGGGTTGGAACCTGTAACCCCATGATTAGGGGCTAAATATTGACTCATTTGGGGCGTGTGTAAGTAGGGCAGTGATGAGGAAGGCCTCTAATTCGGAACCAGTTGGGGGTAGCTATAAGAAGGAGGAAACCAGGCTATGTCACATACAAAGCCTCAAAAATTCTCCTCACTCGAAGACTCGAGTAAACCAGGGTTAATACTACTCATACCAGAATTAGATGGTAGAGATTGCTGATGTGTATGAGTTCTTGATGAAGTTTCCCCCTTTTCCTGAATTTTTCTTTTCCTAAATACAACCTTATGAGCAGCTTGTATTAGCTTCTTTGTGCTGCTGTTAGACCCGATTGTGACCCTTCAATTATCGCTTCTTTTTCTTTTTTTAGGTTGGGTATTAAATCTTCCGATAATTCTGTTGCCTCAATAAATTCATTACCAAATTCCTGTGGCACAAATAACTTTAGTAATTTCAACCTTATGATATAAAGGAATTAAAAAAATGTAGTTCTTTACCTCAGCACGATCAATAAGGGTTTGCAAACTTGTAAGTTGCCGTTGGGGCCAATGATTGATACCTAATTCTCTACAGCGTTTTTTTAATTGTGTCGTTCCAATGTTGAGTTCCTTCGTAGCTTTCTCAATTGGTTCGTTAAAGTGTTCAGCTATTATTTTCCTACTTAATAAATGTCTGAAACCTCTTCCACTGCCACCTGCTATGTTTTCTGAACTAGAAGGTTTAAATCCAATTGTATTGTTATCATTCTGGATACTTTGAACATGATCCTGATTTTTTGACCCAAAGATGGACATTGATTCATCAAAATTAGTGGCCTCTATCGGTAATAATTGTTGGTTTTCAACTAAAATCTCAGGATTCTGAAATCCTTCTAGATTCCTTTGAATCAACCGAAGATGATCTTGATATTGAAAACCAACCCCAAACTCGGGATTCAGTTCAATATTTATGTTATGAGTCCTCTGTAATTGATTCTCATCCTGAATACCAGCCATGAATTCTTGATTCATGGGGACAAACTCACTGCTTGTTGGGTGCACGTCCATGAATGGATTGTACTCAGTTAGACCATCCACAAATGGGTCTACAAATAACACATGTCAAATGATAAAACAAAATAGAATACTTATAAATGGATCATTCAAAAGAATTTAACCTGGTAGAAGGCATGGAGTCTGATCAAGTGCAAAGTCAGATGCACGCACCGGATCATCTGAGTTAATGTTCAACTCGGGAAAAATTTCCGGCTCATCGTGGAGATGCTCTATTGGTAGTATATCTGGAAGACTGTACCATAATTCAAAATCAAACAAAACATTAGAAAGGTAATCGAAGTATGGATGATAGATGTCTAGAATGTTAGAGTCACCGAACTCTATTAAGAATTCTTGGTTTGAAGTACCCTCTCCTTGCGGAAAACCAGGTCCAGGGTTCGACAGATCGCCCATTGAAGATATGTTTTCCATGACTCGACTTTAAATATGAGTTTGTTTACGAACAAACTAGTGATAAAAGAGGATGAGACTGAAAATGAATGATACTACATACCTGTATATATAGTATCTTGCAGCTGGAACCGAAAGGACACACGGAACTGAAAGGACACCTCACGTTTTAATTACCGAAATTCAAACTAACTACAGTAGATGCGACTTTCCACTACCCCAAGTGACATTTTTTTCAAAATTCTCTGCTTGACTCTGGTGAGAACGAGATAATAAAGAGACTTTTGAAATAAAACAAAATTTTATGTCTCCATATAATGGAAATAGTTTAAAGAGTGTTCAGTACTTCAAAAAAAAAGACTTACAAAAGATGATGTAAATTTTATATTTCGGTGGAACACAAAAATTTGGAGATTCTACAAAAATATACTTATTTAGCCAAAAAGTATTTAAAAGAAATGTTGAATTGAGGCAAATGTGTGTTGAAATATGACGAATTCATATAAATACGAAATAGTGTTAAAAATTAGGTGTTGCAAGTTAACTATGTTAACTATGTATATAGGTAGATTAGAAAGTACTAAATATGTACTGTAGATAGTAGCCGGTCAAGTCGATGTGTGGGACTGTGAGAAACAGTTAGAGTTTTTTTTTTACATCTAGAGTAATTAGAAGAAAAGAAGTATGGAGTGAATGAGAATAATAAGACCTTAAGCATTATTACAGAGGTATGCGAATGTTGAAAGGGAAAGATAATTAAATCTTGTAAAGGTTCGGCAATAAGACGAGGAGGATTTTTGAAGGACATAAGGACTCGATGGGAAATACATAGAGGAGTTCGAGAATGCGGATTTCGGGACAAAATCCAAATAAGTGGGGGAGACTTGTAAGACCCGTATCCTGATTATAACATATACTTAAAATAACAGTGTTAGGAATTATATGATGTTGGTAGTTATAAAGCTAAGAAAAACTTTAGTTACAATTTCATATGAAAATCAGCATTTTGTGTCGTTTTTAGAAAAATCATAATTAATTCTAGGAAACTCGTTTGGACCTCAAACCAATGCACAAAGTTTACAAATTGAGTCTAGTATAATTACCAAAAATAATAGTAAGCTTGAAAATGACATTATCTATGGTAAAAAATACAATTTTTACTGATTAGTTCGGAATTGACAGATTAGATAGTCTGTTTTCAAAAATTCATAATAAATCATAGAAAAATCATATAAATACGTAAAATACATCCCTGGAAAGGTATTGAGATAAATTTCTGGAATATCAAATAAAAACGTGAATTTCATGGGTTTAAAGTCGGCTAAACCAGTCTTGAACAGACTGATTCTAGAAGGTATTAATTTCAACAAAGTTATATTATTAAAATCTTTTGTAAAAAGTGTCATGCCATTTTTTATTCAAGAATTCAAGTATAAATACCCCTCAAAACATCTCATAAACCACACAACTAAATCTCAATCCAATATATAGAGGTTTCTAAGCACTAGAGTGTAAGCAAGTGAGCGGAAGGAAGCTCAAAAGCCTAACGAAGGAGTTATAGATCTCGACGACTGGTCATAAGGTAACTACAAACCTTTCTATAGCTTAATTAGGTATTGTAAAATAGTTTTTGTTATGAAGTAGAATATTTAATAAGTATAACATATGTTATATTATACTCATTTCTAACAATAGTAAACAAAAACCTTAAAATGTCGTTATTATAACAATTCGTAATTTCCGAAAATAATACCGATTGATTTACTTACGAGGACGGTGACTAGGCCGATTACTTGGGATCTGGTTGTTGGATTTTCCGAAAGGCTAAAATGCTGAAAGGATCCTGCCACCCCATCTAATCTTCTACCTGGCCGTTCTTTACTTGATAAATCATGGAGTATCATATTGGAATTATTGAAGGGTTTAATGATGCGACTATAATATAGTTAAGGATTAAGAAATGATAGATTTCTTATTATGTTAACAGTTAAAGTTGAAGGAAATACAAAGCCGAGAAAGATAAACGATATAGTCAACTATAATCAGGTGAGTCTGCTCACTATACTATAGGTGATATTGCATGCGTAGGAAGGAAGATAGGTTAGGCTAAGGTGGTCTTACCTGTTATAATAATTGTATGAATTATTTCTATGATAATGATTGTTTGTGGACGGAACGGGAACAGCCCGTGAGCCAATAAGCGGAACGGGAATAGCCTGCGAGTCATTAGACGGAACGGGAAAAGCCTACGAGCGATAAGACAGAACCGGAACTGCCCGTGAGTCTTCAGCGGAACAGGGATAGCCCGCGAGTCTCACAGACATATGAATGGTTATGATGTGTTGTATGTTATATGTGATGGATCGTATGGTATTTTGAGGAACTCACTAAGCTCCGTGCTTACCCTTTCCCTATATAAACTACTGTTTCAGGTACATCAGGTACCATGGATGGCAAGGCGTGACGTGTATACACTGTGCTACTTCATTGGAGGACTGTTTTTGAAAGGATGTTCCGTTATGTTGTGATTTCATTAACTTTTGTTAATCCTGGGATGTTTTCATTAAACTTATAAGTTATGGAATTTTGTCAAAATTAATTAAGTGGCTTTTCTTATATTAAAGTGTTCGTTTAAATTTTTTTTAATTTTACCCTGAAATTTTGGGATGTTACATCCCATGTATGATTATCATTCAAAGCTTGAATTTCTTTAGCCATAGCTTCTTCCCAAACTGGGATTCCTTTTGCTTCATGATAGAATGTTGGTTCTTTAATAAAGGTTGTTGTATGAAAAGCAAAGGCATTGGGTAATAAGGAAGAAGATTTAGAATGAGGTGAATTATCATGAGAAATACACATATTGGTTATAGTGTGATGACATGTATTGGAATGTGAATATGAAGTAACAGTTGGGCATATGTAATCTTGAAGATGAGCAGGTGGGTTTCTGTTATGAACTGGTCTTGAAAAGGGAATTGGATTTGGCAAAGAAGAAGGAGAAGGGACTGTAGAAACTATAGGTGTGGACAAAAGGGTATGAGTGTCCTTTCATCTGATGAAGGAAAAGGAAGATAAAATGGGACTGTAGAAGTGACAATTGGAGAAGAAACATTATGTAAAGGGAAAATATGTTCAAAGAATTTCACATCTCGTGATATTATGATAGTTTTGGTGGTGAGGCTTAATAATCGATAGGCCTTTTGACCAAAAGGATATCCAATGAAGATGCATGGGTGTGCCCTTGGTGAAAACTTATCTCTGCCAACTGGAACAGTGGAAACATAGCACAAGCATCCAAAGGCTCGCAACTGTTGTAAAGAAGGCTTTACTCGAAAAAGAGCTTCATATGGGGACATATTATGGAGAACTTCTATGGGCATGCATTGATAAGATGAACAGTCGTTTTAATGTATTCTCCCCAATAAGCAATACCTATCCCTGACTGAAAATAAAGGGCACGGGCTGTTTCAAGGATATGCTTATGTTTCCTCTCAACAATTCCATTTTGTTGGGGCGAATAAGGGGAAGACCGTTGATGAATTATACCATTCTCTTTAAAGAAAGAAATACCTTCATGACTTGAGCCTAACTCAAAAGCATTATCAGTTTCAATCATTTTAATATCAACCTTAAATTGAGTATGAATTAGAGAAATAAAGGCTTTGAGAGTTGCAAAAGCATAGCTCTTATGGCTGATTAAATGAATCCAAGTGTGCCTGCTATAGTCATCAACTATAGTAACAAAGTATTTGAAACCATCAAAGGTAGCATGTTTGTACGGTCCCCAAACATCAACATGAATTAATTGAAAAGAAGCACTAGTTGTAGATAAATTAGTAGGGAAAGGCAATCGATGTTGTTTAGATTTAGAACAAATTTCACAAGAATCAACATCTGGATTACATTTTGGAAAAGATAGAGACAACAAATGAAGTTTAGACACAGGAATGTGTCCTAAACGTTTATGCCATGTCATAGTTGATGAATTACAAACAGATTTTACAAAAGAATTGACAATTGGCAATGAAGAAAAACAGAAAAACTATAAGAGAAGTTTTGCTGAAAATGATTGTAATCAAAGACATAGAGGTCGTTGATCCATTTAGCAAACACTCCAAGAGAAAGCTTATTCTGTAAAGAAGGGTCCTGCAAGAGACATAGCTGATCAGTGAAGATAGAAAATGTTTTTAGTTGTTTCGTCAATTTTGAGATGGAGACAAGATTATAATTGAAGTCTGGAACATACAATACTCCATGTAATATGATTGAAGTATGTAATTGAACATCGCCTATCTAACAGACACAAGTATCCTGACTATTAGGCATGCCAATCGAATGAGGCTGATTGATAGGGTTAAGAAAAAGAAAAAACAATTTATTAGAACACATATGATCTGATGCACCAGAGTCAACAATCCAAGAATGATGTTTATGAAGATATTTGGATGATTTTTCAACGTTAGCAACAAAACTTTTAAAGGAAAAGGATTTACCCTCTGGATTCATGGAATTATCGGTAATTGAAGCATTAGCTTGAGAGGTTGGATGGAGATTATTGTTGTTTAAGAGTTGGATCAATTGACTGTATTGTTCTTGAGTAATGTTGCTAGGCGATGGCGATGTAGTAGCATTATGAGCAACAGACTTCGATTCTTCGGATTTGGATTTGGTAAATTTGAATGTTGACGAGAAGCCAATTAACCGATAACATTGAGACTTGCTATGACCTCCTTTTTTGCAATGAGTACATACAAGGGATTTCTTAGATGAATTACCAGAAGAAGTATTAGAAGGCGTTGAAGTCGCATGCATTGCAATAGCTTCAGTATTGACAGTAATTGGATTGTTGATATCGCGTTGACGTTCTTCATGAATGAGTAACGAATAAGCAGTCGCAAGAGACGGTGGAGGTTGCATCATTAAGATCTGGCCTCTGATTACTTTGTAACTATCATTGAGTCCCATTAGTAGTTGAATCAACCTCTGTTCTTCAAGGAATTTGTAAATCTTAGCACTAGCTCCACATGAACAATTTGGAACTTCCTGTATGACATGAAGTTTGAGCTTTGTGTAATATGTAGAGAAATCATCACTGTTTTGAGAAATCGAGTACAACTGCTGTTGGATTTGGTATATCAAAGCACTGTTAGACTGTTCGTATCTCTAGTTTAATTCCTTCCAAATTTCATGTGCCGTTTGTAAGAAAATAACACTTTCAGCAATATTCTTCTATAGAGAATTCAAAATCCATGAAATAACCATGGAATTAACTCGATACCAAGCTGGATAATCAGAGGAGTCAACGCTTGGTGGAGTGATGGTTCCATTGACAAAGGAAAGCTTATTTTTCGCAGCAAGAGCAATTGTCATTGAACGTTTCCAGGATGAAAAGCCAACACCATTGAAAACGTTTGAAACAAGAACTAAACCAAGATTATCGGATGATCCAAGATAATCCGGACTGGTGATGTTAAGAACACCAGACCAGATTCAGATGAATCAGTGGGAGTAGGAGGAACAGAAGGCATGATTGAAGATGAAACAATGATTCAAAGAGATTGAATTGAGATGATTTGCAGAAAAATTGATCTTAATCTAATACCATGTTGTAGTTTGAATGTTGTAGTTTGAGTTGTGACAGAGAGAAAGAGAAAACCTGTTCTCGTTTTTCATTACCGATCAAAGAAGGAATACAAAAGCTTATATACAAGCACTAGTAAGAAACTAACTAACTATAAACAGAAAGAAGAGATAATTTACATAAATTCCCTCGATAGTTATAAAGTTAGTTTGACAATCAGTGCCTTGTATCTTTCATTGTGATATTGCTGATTTTGTGCCTTCTTTATTCAAGTTCTTGAAGTCACATCTTTTAAAGGAGGACAAATAATTGTAGTAAATATTGTATAGGCTGAATTTAGGGGATACAGGAGTGCCGACATATATTTAGTAGCTAAATTACGGTTTACTAAGGAAGCAATTAGAAAGTGGGGAAACGAGGCTTATCGAAAAGAAAACCGTGAGATGATTCATCTCCGATCTAATATGCGTAGGTTACACTTCGTTGCAGAATATGGATCTCTTACATACTTGGAGCTATATGAGCGAAATAGTGGCTTCCAACAAATAATGGAATTCGATAGATTATCAGTGCTAGATCTAAAACAGAAAGCCTGAATCAAACGGCCGTCCATGGGGACGAAAACTCGAAGTTCTTTCACGACTTAATAAACATTAAGAATAGGAGGAACCAGCCAAATGGGTTACTCATTAATGCTGTCTGGACTAATGACTAATTTCGAACATATATAAAACGAGATTCATAGAATTTTTTCAAGAAATACTCAAAGAGCGGGAGGGTCTCAAGACCGAAACTAATTAGCTCTCAATTCAAAACCATTAGCCCAATAGAAAAGGCTTCTCTTGAACCTCCATTCTCCTTCCAAGAATTCAAAGCAGCCATATAGGCTTGTGGTAGTGAATGGGCTCCCGAACCGAACGAGTTTATATTCAAGTTTCTGAAAAGCTTTTGGGACACAATCCAGGACGATGTAATGAAGTTGGTGGAATATTTTCATGAAATTCGGTACCTTGGCACGTGGATGTAATTCTTCACTTATAACACTCACTCCTAAAATTTCAGACCTCATCTTGTTAAGTGACTACCATCCGAGACTACGCCCGATTACCTTGATCGGGTGCCTTTATAAAATCATTGTCAAGGTTCTTTCACCTAGACTTAAAGCAATTATTCGAGTCATAATGGATAATGTTTAATGAGCATATGTTGAAGGTCGAAATGTTCTTAACTGTCCTTTAATAATTAACGGGATCTCCTCACTACAAGAAATAGTCACAATACTAACGACACCTTTAGTGTCGACATATGGTATTAGCGGCGACATGCAAAACACGCATTTGGTGTCGCCGCTAAAGGTGTCGTTGCTATTGCCATGGTCAGCGATTCGTGGCACCCGTGATCTATGTTGTCCATTCCATGCACCATTCAACGGTCAAGACAAATTAATATGTTTGTATTTTGGATGAACTGTTTCAAACCATTTAAATAGTTCTGTATAATATTTGAAGTTTTCTGTAAAAGATATTTTAGGTATTTACTGCTTTAAAAAACGTATTAGTGGCGACACATCATCACTAATATCGATGACACGTACTGCCGGTGACACGTCATCACCGGAATGATCCTGGCATTAGTGGCGACATCAACTAATAGTGGCAAGAAGTATTAGTGTTGACACTATTACCGGTGACTTCATAGCAATAGTGGCGTAGTATTAGTAGCAACTTTCTAACCGGTGACGATCCACGTCTTTAACGGTGACTTTGGTCGTTGTTGATACGTGTAAACCTTGTAGTGCCTCTTGGGTAAAAAGATAAAAAGGTCGATTTTCGAAAAGCGTTTGATTCAATTAATTGGGAGTGCCTAGATTCCATGCTCACGCAAATGAGGTTCGGCATCAAATCGCAATCATGGATTCACGGGTGCTCGCTTCCTCAGAGGATTCAGTTATTGTAAACATGTCCCAACTAAGGAGTTCGACATATCGACGTGTGTCCGAGAAGGGGATCCTCTATCCCCGTTTCTCTTTATTATAGCAATGGAAAGGCTAAACGTTACCTTAAAAACTTCATGTGAGAAAGGAATATATAGTGGTGTCAAAATCCCTAACAGTAAGCATTCTATAGCGCATTTATTTTATATTGATGACGCTTTATTCATCGGTGAATGGACCCCCTCCATGTAATACCGTATTACTAAATTATAGAGATTTTGTGTTAATCTTAGTGTAATCAAGATTAAATAGGTCATTATGAGTTAGGATGGTTAAAAACTCAATTGAGTAAAGTTTAGACTTGAAAAATGCCAAAACAGAGCTACACGGGTCGTGTAGAAAACCTTAAGAAACCAAACAGTAACCCTTCCAGACCTACACGGGTCGTGTATGGCAACACGGGTCGTGTATGGCAACACGGGTCGTATGAGTGAGTGCAGGTTTCTGGATAGCTTACTGTGGGTCTCACACTGGTCGTGTGAGCCCACACGGGTCGTGTGACGTGCACAAACTTACTTTTTAAGTCGGATTTCTTTCATTTTAGGGTAAAATCAATTCGTCCAAACTCTCTCTAAAACCCTAGAAACTTATTCCTAAACCTCCAAAGTTGAAATTAAGGCCTATAATCGATAATTGAAGATAGGGTTCGATTTCTTGCGGTTCAAAAGGTAATTCCCCTTGTTTTAGCTTCAAATTGATGGTTGTATTCCTTGATTTGAGATGGTTCCAGGTGGTATTTGTGAACCACCTGTGAACCACCTGTAACTAAGCATGAGTTGAGTAAATTTCTTTGATTAATACGTGAAAGTGAGTTCTAATCCTAAGCTCTTGTCTCGGGTGTGATAATTATTGCATATTTGTGGTCGTTTGAATGTGGTGTTGCAGAAATTATAACTATAACTTAGTTTCTCTTACCCTAATTGCCTATCCTGTTGAGATGTGTTGATATTGAGATTGTTGAGTATTGAGTTTAGACCCGAGCTATTGTGATACAGCTAAGGCTAGACAGGAGCACGGAACACGCGGTTCAGGAGTTCCACAGAGTGACCCGACATCAGGTGAGTGGTTATTTATTAGATGAATTATGCCTGGTTGAAATGTTTATTGCAGATAAGAAGTATGTTATGTTTTGATTTGGTGGAGTATAACCAAATTTGAGTGTTTGGAATAAAGAGTTATAGTATGTGTGACATATTAAGGACTGAGATAGTCCATTGAGATCAACGTAAATGAGATATTGGATGATACAATCCGATTAACCATTAATTACTCACTAAGCTCTCATAGCTTATAAATTGTTTGTTACTATTGTTTATGTTAGGTTCTGGTAGTGGTGACCGCGGGAAGCGTAACATGGATGGATAAATAGACTTGGACTTTGGACTTGGACTTACTTGTTGTTTTGAAATATGTAATTAACCCGGTTTTTATATAACGTTTGTAAACACTTGATGTAAATAGTTTAGGACTTAAATTATGCTTTTGGTAACAACTTTGTATTACTTGTTTCTTAACTTAGATTACACCTTTTAATTATGTGTAAATTTTGAGTAAATCAAGGTGTAATTTAATTGTGAGGAACCGGGTGTTACACTCCAACATCAAAAACCTTGCTCGCATTTTGAAATGCTTTCATGTGTCGTCGAGGTTAAAAGTTAACTTCCATAAATCCAAAGTTTTTGGTATTTGTACTTCTGGTGATGCAACAAGTCAATGGGCTTATATACTTGGATGTGAAATGGGATGTCTACCATTTAAATATTTAGTTGTTCCTGTAAGGGCCAACATGAATTTGAAGAAAACCTAGAAGCCTATTATATCAATTCAATTTTAAACTATTGGCATGGAAGTCCAAGACAATGTCTTTTGGTAGTCATTTAAACCTCATCAAATCACCTCTAGGCAATTTACCTATGTATTATATATCCCTCTTCAAAGCTACGATTACGGTGTTGGATAGCCCCGAGAAGATTTGCGGGAATTTTTTGTAGGGGGTCACAGAAACAACTCCAAGATACATTAGGTCTCATGGGACAAGGCAGTAGCACCCGAAAAGCATGGCGGGTTGGACGTTAACGTGCATTGAACATAGCCTTAATTGTGAAGTGATGGTGGCAACCAAGAACAAACCACCCTTCTCTTTGGTGCAAAGTAGGTAAAGGTATTTACAATCTCTCGAAAAGACCACGAATTACTTGTCAAAAAAGGTGATACCCAAAGTATGGAATAATATTGTTGGAGCTAGAAAAAGACATTCTACTGGCCGGGATGTGTTACAATGATGTCATTAAGAGGGTGGTTGGATTGGGTGAGGATACCCTATTTTGGCTAGATGATTGGTTGGGTGTGGGAAATTGTAGGTCAAATATCTTAATCTATATAATATGGACAATAACAAGCATTCTATAGTTATAGTTATAGATAGAATAACAGTAGTTGGAATTTTTTAGAATTGGAAATAGAACTTGAACAAAATTGATTTGCATCAGGAGGTTCATCATACCATACCTTATGTTTCCTCCTAATAGTTCTTGAGATTCTTGGAAATGTAATTAGCATCGAATGGAATATTTTCAGTAGAGGCCATCAGGAAGAAACTTGATTATACATAGCTTCGTCTCATTAGCACTAATATTAAATGGCTGCAGGAGATCCCATTAAAGCCGCTTGTTTCATTTGGAGGGCCAATTTGGGTAATATTCCCGACGTATTTTACTAATCTACAGAGGAGTAAACATCAAATCCCCCTACTTGCAGCTACTGTAACTTGGAAGATGAATGTGTCGATCATATTTTGTACAGATGCCCATTTGCACGCCTAATAAGGGATCGCATCTTCAGATGGTGTGTCATGGAACACATACCAATTCTCACTGTTGGAGAACTACTGAAGTACGCAAGCACATAGGGTCACTGCCCCAAGAAAAAAGAATGTTCGTGATAGTTTGCTATATTATGTTATGGTGCAATTTGAAGGCAAGGAACGATAAATTATTTTAGAATACCGGAAGTGCTTCTGAAAAGATTGTAGATAACATCAAAAGTATGGTCTTCCTATGGATCAAATGCATGGGGCTTAAATGGAGGACTAACGTAACTGGGTTGAGTGGTGTTTATCTCCTTTCTCTGTTGGTGTTTAATGTACTATGTCTAGGAAGACAATGTCTAGGATGCATTGACATGGTTTTTGAGGAAGTTTTTGAAATGCTTACATTGAAATTTTGATAAATTTATGAGGGCTACCTCTTTTGAGCTCCCCACTTAGATAGTAATCCCACACGTACTCCATAAGCGTTGTTGCCACAACAACTCTATAACATATGATTGAACTCGAAAAAGAATAAGACAATGTATAAGTTGTTTCAGATAACATACAAAAAGTATATGGAGTTAGACTTCCACAAAAGTATGAATTTATGTCGTCTAGTACGTAACACGTGTAAAAAACTAGATGAAATCAAATACGTACCGTTCCAATGTACATTATAAAACGCCGATGTATAATGTTGTCTAGTCCATGAACTAGTTAACCAAACATGCACAATAATACTCAATTACTGTACCACTTAAATTTTTTAGACCATCATGTAGAGTGTATTGTAAACACCGACAAACGAGGGTAATATCAAACATACATACATATGAGTGATTTGATTTATTTCTATGAATTAATTTTTTTTCATTACATGCAATGGAACTTAGAAGGTATCTTACCAAATACACGTAGGATAAATTAAATATATATGAGAGTTACAAGTTCTTCTATGTAGTCTTCTTTTCATATGGTGAACCACTTGTTTGAAATACGTGACCATAACAATAATGTTTTCGTGGATACAAACATAAATAAATATTATTGTAAAAAGTGGAATACTCTGATATTCGTTGTGGTCACTTGGTAACGACTTTGTTAAGCTTAGATTATAGTGAATGTAGTTATTTTTCATGGTTGTGCTTCACTAGTGATGTATATCAGAATGCATACGACTAACGCATGTCAACCTGTATCGGCGGCACTTCTCTTGCTATGTCAATTGGTGCGTCAAAATCACGTTCATCCTCATATATGAATTCGATATATAAATATTCAATTTTGATAATTATAATTAATTAATACCATTTAATATATAATATGATTGTAAATATTTGTTATTATATTTAATGTTGAGTCAATAATAAGATTGAGTCAAAGATGCGGTTCTGATTTGTCGCATGATTTTATGCCAAGATTTTAGCTAGTCGGTTATGGAATGGGCCTGTCCTTCCATACTTAGTTTTAGTATTTATAGCCTGCTTGTACCCTAATTAGGGTTAACTTTTGTAATCTCTTTACGGCATTCACACAGAATAGTTCTCATCGAATTGTTCTTGAATTGCTTTTTAATCATTCGACATCAGTTCATCATATTGTGTGTTCGAGTTTCTTGTTTATCATTCATATTCTGCATTGTATTGAATCCAGATCCACTCTTTTTGTTTCAACAATTGGTATCAGAGCGGGAGATTGTGTATCTCATTCGATATCACATCTGATTCATATTCAAACAAGATCTCATGGCGCACGAATATCAACATACTCAATCATTCAATCTGTCCAGCAGCATCGGGTCTACTACCAGGATTCCAATTCTTTTCACGCAAGAATACGAGGTATGGGCGCTGCACTTCGAAGATTATGTTCTAGGTATTGAAGAACACGGAGCAACAATCTGGCAGGCTATTACTGAAGAACCGTTTGCTCATGCAACCACAAGAAGAGTCATAAAAACTTTGAAAGAATATAATGCTCTACTTTTCACTCACACCGATCTACGTCTTGATGAAAAGAATAAACTCATGTGTAACATAAAGGCGTTCAGAATAATTCGATTTGCTCTTCAAGCTGATACTCTTCGCTTAGTTAGTTCATGTGAAACAGCGAAAGAGATATGGGACAGGTTAAAGGAATTATATTCAGGAGATGCTCATCTGGAGCACTCTGTTCAAACTACTCTTCTTTCCGATTTCGGATCCTTCGAACAGGCCCAGATGAAACACTAACTCAAACTTTCAATCGATACAACCACCTTCTCAGCAGACTGTTGAAGTACAAGATCGCTCGAACAGTAATTGAGCAAAAAGTCACCTTTTTTAATAGTCTTCGATCGGAGTGGAAAGCCATTGTCTCAACGATAAAGGCACATGAACAATTCAAAAACTATACTCTGGCAAAGGTGGTGGGCATCCTTAAATCCCATGAGAAAGAGATTGCTTCTGAAGCAAAAACGACTGCCAGCCTGGGTTCTCTCGCTCTTGTTACAAAAGGAAAGAATACTGCTGACGATGATTCGGAATCTGACTTTTCCGATGATGATCTGACAAGGGAAGAGAAAGCCTTAATGGTATCCAATCCGAAGAAGTTCTTCAAGAAAAACTTTTCCAAGTTCAAAAACCGAAGTCGACAAAGTAATTTCAATTCGGAAAAGACACAAGAAGATAATCTAAGGAAACCAAAAGCTGAAGAAGAGTAGATACTAGTAGGCGACTCTGGTTATGACTGCCACTTCTGCAAAGGCAAGAACCACTTAATTAAGGATTGTTTGCTCCGAAAGCAAAAAGAAAAGAAGGAGCAGGTGAAAGATGAAGCGTACTATGTCAAGAAAATTGCAGATCTAAAGAAAAATGACACTTCCACAGCCAAATCAGCCTTTGTAGTAAAAGAAGATAGCGAATACGGTGCAGTTGAGGTCTGGTTAACGGATTCAGAGGACGAGGAAGTGCGAAACCCAACACATGGTAGATGCTTTATGGTGAGAGAAGACGGTTCGGAAAGCAGAGGATATTCTACTGATAGGTGTCAAAAGTCAGCAAGTTGTTTCGCTGCCAAGCCTGTTTTTGAACAAGTTGAGGAATGTGATGCTGTGGTCAATAAGGTACACTCTATCCTCAAAACATTAAATATCTGCTCTTCCAGTTATGATAATGAATTAGATAATCTCAGGTTTACTATTTCCAGTTTAAGTGATAGCTTAAAAAGGACACGCTTAAGTAATTCTAACATAAATGACCAATTGAGCAGGATATCGAATAAGAATGAGGAAAGGCGAATGAAAATCGAGGCGTTGGATAATGAGTTAGTTAGAGCCAAGGACGATATTATTTATGTTAAGAGAGAAAACTTGTTGCTTTTGAAACAACGGAACATTTTTTGTTTAATTGCAAAACGTCTTTACAATAACATTACACAACTGCATCTTGATTGTGATATAGGCAGGGGTTTACATAAAATGATTTTACCCTTTCTTGAATTGAAAGAGGATGAAATTGATGCTGAATGCTACAGATGTGAAACCATTGTTTCATCCGATGAGGTTTCGGACGCTTATCGAATCGGACTTGACAAAATTGAAAGTTATATTCAGTCCAAAGATCATAAAAGCATGGTTAAAGAATATTTTTCTGAAAACGATCATGAGGAAATCAAAACAGCTACCTTAAAGAACTTTCACTCATTATGCTCTAAATTGAATTCTGATAATACTCCCGTTAATGAGAATATTTCTGACTTTGATGAAAGTGAAATGAGTGAGATATCTGTTGAGGATGAAATTGACTGTTCGGAATTTATAAACAGTACGGCTAAAATCAATAAAAATCTTATTTCTAAAAACTTGGTAGCTTTTGCAAGAATCATTGAAAATAAAGGACCACAATCCTTAAATGAACAAGCAACGGTGTTTCCAAAAATTCAAACTGTTCCGAATCAAGTTTTTATGAAACAAGGCCTAAACTCAAAAGATGTTTCTGAACTAAAAGTCCTGGTTGATAAAGATAATTCCGATGGATGCGATACGTTCTTCTGGTCTGAACCGATCGACAATTCAGATGAGACAAAAGGCCTCTCAGAAATGACCTCTTGGCGATCTCAAGGAAAATACATTTCAGGCTCCGTGAATCGAAGAGATTCATTCTCTCAAGCAGGGACAAGCAATTCAAAATCGCAACAACCATCTTCTTTCTCTAAAAACCAAGTCACTCGTATTCATAAGTCTCCTGAAGAACTCATAGCTAAACGGAAACAAATGAATGTCAGATACAAAAAGAATTTGAAAGAACGAAAACAATTTTGGAGAAATAAAAATGACAAAAAAAAATTTGGTTCTACTTCAAAATCTGTTCCTAAACTCCCTTCTGTTCTGATTCCGAACATCCCTACCTCTATGTCTAACGACATAAAAGGGAAAGCTAAGATTGTTGCTACCTCAGAACCCAAACAAATATCAAAACTGAATATGCTCAACAAGACTCAACAGGCATCTTCTTCTGAATCGAAACCTATCTCCCAAATATCCAAACCCCTGAGCAAATCTGAAATCGTTCCAAATCAGAAAGCACAGTATTTTCAACATTCGAATGTTTTTGTTGCTAAAATGTCTCATTTTGCTAAAGAAGCATGGGTAACAACAAAAATGAAAGTGTTTCGGATTGAGTCTAAGAAAAATCAACCCCCTGTGAAAAAGTCATTTTGGGTTGAAAAATCATGCGTATTTCCTGTCTTTCAGAAATTCTCACATAGACCCACATTGGTTTGGGTTCCTAAATCTCTCTAACTTGTGCAGGTACTACGTGACGAACAGTATGATCGAGAATGGTATATTGACAGCGGCTGTTCGCGTCACATGACAGGGAGAAGGGAGGAATTGCGAGAATATCGGTCGCTACAAAATGGAGGAAGAGTCAGCTATGGCAATAATGCAACTGGAAATATCAAGGGTTATGGCATGATTACTAATGGTGAAATCACCATTCGCAAGGTTGCATACGTTGAAGGGCTTCAGCACAACTTAATCAGCGTTTCGCAATTAGTTGTCGGAACTGGGCTCAAAGTCTCATTTGATGAAGATGGTTCCGAACTCATTGAAAAGAAAACTAAGAAGATAGTTCTAAAGTCGAAACAGAAAGGAGAAATGTTTCCCTTGGATATGCGTCCCATCCTTGGAAAACCTGCTGTGTGCTTGCTCACAAAAGCTGCAAATGATGATAGCTTGCTTTGGCATAGACGCTTATCTCACATGAATTTCAGAGATATCAACAAATTGGTACTTGGTGATCTTGTGCGAGGATTACCTCTACTAAAGTATGACAAATATCGTCAATGTGATGCATGCGAACTCGGAAAGCAAAGTAAAAAGAGCCATTCAACAATTATCAACACAAAGATCCTCGAACCATTGGAACTATTGCACATTGATCTTTGTGGACCATCTGCAATCGAAAGTGTTGCTCACAATAAGTACATTTTGGTTGTGGTGGATGATTTCTCTCGGTTCACATGGGTATTCTTTCTCAAGCAAAAATCCGAAGTTGCATTAAATATGATTAATTTCATCAAACAAGTGGAAGTACTTCTCCGAAAGCAAGTTCGGATGATCAGAAGCGATAATGGCACGAAATTCAAGAATCGGATTCTAGACGATTTTCTCGTCAGAAAAGGAATTTCTTATAACTTTTCTGCCCCTTATACTCCTCAACAAAATGGAGTAGTGAAAAGACGCAACCGTTCCTTATGTGAAGCAGCTCGTACAATGCTCTCTTTTGCGAAACTACCATTGTACTTCTGGGCTGATGCCATCGCTACAGCATGTTTTACCCAAAATCGCTCAACAATCAACAAAAGGTTTTCTCTTACTCCTTACGAGATCCTCAACAAAAGAAAGCCGAATGTAAAATTCTTTCACGTTTTCGGATCCAAATGTTTCCTTTTTAACTCAAAGGACAAACGAGTCAAATGGGATGAAAAAGCCGATGAAGGAATTTTTCTGGGATACTCGCTCACTTCCAAAGCATACCGCGTTTTAAACAAACGATCTCGGAGGATTGAAGAAACGTACTATGTCACCTTTGATGACAAGTATAATTCCAGAACAAAACATCCTACGACACAATCACAGGAAATCTTCCCTGAGTCCAATAAAACATCAATTCCTCTTATGAATCTATATGAGGAATTCATGAATTTGTTCGATGAACCGGATAATGCAAAATCATCAGAAGCAAAAGCCAAGGATAATCAAGGTGATGAGTTGCTAAAAATCATAGAAGATGCAGTAAATGAAACCGAAAGTTCAAATGCTCACTCTGTTGAAGTACCAATTCCGACTTCATTTTCGCCTTCCGATACTCCAATTCCAACTCCCACTCCGGATGAATTCACAGAGTCTGTAACAAATATTTCTAATTCATCTGTCCAGGGGGAGAATTATACACCATTTCAGGGGGAAGGTGTGTATTCTGATACAGAATCAAGCACACATACAGTCGACGAAGGAAACTCCAATCTTGATGGTACAGGAACCAATGCAAATTTCCAGGGGGAGAATGAGATTGAAAATGACAACGTGGACACTCAATCAGAGGTTCAATCGGAAGCAGAAGAAGTTATTCCAGAGATTAATCCTGAATATGATCCGAATTATCCTCCAATGTTAAAATGGACAAAGGATCATCCACAATCTCAAATCATTGGAGAAACATCTGCTGGTGTTCTCACTCGAGCTCAAGTCAAAGAAAAGCAAGCTGCATTATTTTCAAAGGTGGAATTTTGCATATTCCATTAGTTCATTTCCAAAATCGAACCTAAAACAGTCAAAGTGGCACTTGATCATGCTGACTGAGTCCAAGCTGTGCAAGATGAGCTAAATGAATTTGAATGTAACAAAGTCTGGAGATTGGTTCCGACTCCTGAAAAAGCATCTGTTCTCGGAATGAAGTGGGTATTTCGGAACAAATTAGACAAAGAAGGAAATGTCATTCGGAATAAAGCAAGATTGGTAGTCAAATGTTACTGTCAAGAAGAAGGGATTGATTATGAAGAAACGTTTGCACCAGTTGCCAGACTGGAGTCCGTTCGGATCTTTCTTGCATATGCAGCACACAAGGGATTCGACGTCTATCAAATGGATGTTAAGTGTGCATTTCTGAACGGAGAATTAGAAGAAACAATCTATGTTGAACAGCCACATGGTTTCGTGGATAGCAAAAACCCTGATTATTGCTATGTGCTGGATAAAGCTGTTTACGGCTAGGATTTAAATTTTTGATTGTTTTGAAATTTTTACACTTTTAACCCATGGCAAAAAAGTAGCCGTTTTTTTTTTTAAATCAGATTTTTAAAACCTCTTTCATCCCCTATCTATATATATATATATATATATATATATATATATATATATATATATATATATATATATATATATATATATATATATATATATATATATATATATATATATATATATATATATATATATATATATATATATATATACATCTAAATCTCATTCTTTTCACACAATCATTTGTTCCAAAACTCTCTAAAAATGTCTTCAAGCAAAAAAGAAAGGTTCAAAATCTTCCAAAAAACAATCTTCCAACACTCATATCACTCCACCTCCAAACCCTTCATCAAACCTAGATACAAATGCTTATCACCCTATAATGTTTTCACCCCAACCCGATGAGCCGTTGTTTTCACCGACATAAAACCAATTCTTAGCCAACTTTGTCTACAAATTATCCCAAAACCAAAATGCTTTTCCCACACCATCTCAAAATCTTTTCACCACACCTTCTCCACCACAAGTACAATCCCAAGTTTCAGAAACACAATTCTTCTCAACTCAACCACGACGTCTTCTTGCATCGGACTTGGAAGAAGAAGAAGAAGAAGAACAACAAGAAGTAGAAGAAGACGAAGAAGAAGAAAAAGAACCACAACAAAAAAACCATCAAAAGGTCGTGGAAAACGGAAAACCCCAGTGACATAGAGATCCAAGGTAGAGCCTTGGAAAGTTGAGGAGGTGATAGTTTTGGCAAAAACATGGGTCGACATATCGGAGGATGCGGCTCAAGGAAACGACCAAGAATCCCAAGTTTTCCAAGAAAAGATTTGGAAATTATGGTGTCATCGAATGGGTCGTACATACCGTACCCACCAGTCAGTATATTCGAAATGGCGTAATGTAAGTAAAATTGCCAAGGAATTTGAGGCAATTTTTTCTCAATGTAAACGAAATTGGCCAAGTGGTGCCAATTTAGATGATGTGATGGTGGCTGCTCGGCAGCAATATATCGACAAAAATGGCACCAAACGTCCTTTCAATGTTCATGCGGAATCGTTTTTTAGGGTAATCCGAGACAACGAAAAATGGAAGGAACAAACATCCTTTCATCAGTTCGTCGTTGGAATAAATACTACCAAACGCTTCAAAACATCCACATCCACACACTCTCAGTCTTTTGATGCAAATGTTGGGTTCGACATGAATGAGGAGCCGGAGGCTGACGTTCTTCTGATCGGTCGTGATCAAGCAAATAGGAAGATGAAGGGAGGTAGTTCTGGTACTAATAGTAGTCAATGTAGCGCAGAATTGCAACAATTGAACGATTAAGTCGCCACTTTGCAGATTTTACATGAAGAGAAAGTTAGAACCAAGCTGCTGGATATTGTGACGAGAAACATCTCTGATCTACGAGGGTTCGAGTATCAAATTGCAGTTCAAACGAAGAAGGATGCGGCTAGGAAATTGGGATACACGTTCGACGATGAGTAGATTAGGTTTGTGTTTTAGTTTGTGTGTTTGTTTATCTTTTAATTGTTAGTTGTATGTGTGTTTTATTTTTAATGAAATATTAAATTTTAAGATTTTGTGTTTGTTTTATATTTGTACAAGGACTAAAGTTGTAATTTCTCAATGTAATTTGGTTGGCCATACGTTAGTCATTGGCCACCACTGCCTACAAAATGGCCAACAGCTGTCAACCCATCAAAACTTGTTGGTCATTCGTTGGTCATTGGTCACTTTCCGTGTAGTCTAATAAATACGGTCTCCGGATCTTTAGTGATGCCCATTGCGGCATCTCAAGCGCACGGGGATATGGAATAATGAAACCTTGTAATCAATACTTAATGATTTCCGCATAAAGTTGTTGGACATCTTTGTTTGAAAAAAGAGAAATTGTTTTTGTTCCTACCTTTTATTCCTACTAATCTTCCTACTCAATTTAAATTATGACATGTGTATTAAAATATTATTAGTTTTATAAAATATGACACTTGTCTAATTTCACATGGGTAGGAATATGGGTAGGAATAAAAGGTAGGAATCAATACAATTACTCTTGAAAAAAATAATGCGAAGTTAGCTTGATGAACTTCAAAAATATTTTTTTGAATTTTAAGAAAAATATAGTTTTTTTTTACTTTTTTTTTTAATGATTCAATGATCACAACCTTTTATATACATTTTGTAAAGGATATCATGTGTGGATGATTGCGCTTTTGCTCCTAGCAATCATAGAGGGAAAAGCATTTATTAATATATTATTTACTTAATCTTTTTTTCGTTTTATCCGTAACAATTTCATGTTTAATATTGTATTATAATTTTAAAAATAATGTCCAAGATTGAAAGCCAGAAAATAACTGAAATAAAAATATACTACTAATATACATAATTTGTATAGTGTAACTTTTATCTTATTTTACTCCGTCAAAAATGACATTAAATATATTTGATTAACATTCTTAATTAGCAAATGATTAAACTTTGATTGAAAATATCTTACATTTTTAAAAACATCATAAATATATCGATGTCATATTAAAGATCGGGACACCCATGCCTTAGTCATGAAGCAAAACACAACTTTATTTTCTTTTGATTTAAAGTGGGGAAGCTTTTATAAACATACTAACTCTTGTTTAACGCTTACTTCGATCCCGAGTTTAGCATGGAGAAAAAAAAAAGGAAAAGAAAGTTATATTTTCGTGTTTCCGACTCGAAAAAAAGCAAAAGAAATGAACATTTTATATATTCCCGAGTAGAAATGAAGAGAAAAAAATTTATAATTAAGTGTTTACTTTTACGAGTAATTTCCTTTCCCTTCAAATACTTCCAAATCAGAAGGAAAGTTAGGAGGGAATATTATCTCTCATCTTCCATTCTCTTCTTTCCACTTCCTTCCGTAAAAAACCCTGAAACATTAAAACTTTTTTCCTCTCAGTTCCATCAACTTCTCTCCCTTTCTCTCCTTAAATGAGTATTGGAAACACAGTGTAAGTGCATGGCATTACATATATGGTTATTATTAATTCATGTCTTTATAACTTTATAACCTATGAAACTTAGCTATAATATTAAACATGTTTTATGTATTATGATCAACAATTATATATAAGATTGTGCTATATATACCTCAACACACATATTCATGGGGTTACATATAGTAATTTTGTATGTGTACACACATTCATGGCCATTATTGGTGATCACTTGTTTTGAAGTAGTAAAAAATAAAGTTGATCTATTTTTTAATCTCACATGTTTCAATTTTAAGATAAAAATTCGTTAAATTGCATAATAGTACTAATATCAATATGTAGGAAATGAAATTTATTAATATCCAAACTAATGTAACTCGATAATTTGTTCACATTCATTATTTAAGATTTGCTTTTAGAAAGAGGTTCCTGAGCTTTAATGGTATACAATAATCAAGGAAAATTCTATTTCTTCCTATTTTATCCTCCTACCCACTAAATTATGACATGTGGAATCTATTATTTCTCTCTCTTAATTTCTTCTCTTGATTTTGACACTTGTCTTGATCATGTGATTAGGAAGATAAGTAGGAAGATTTTTTAGAAGGATATAGAACCTCTCAATAATCAATAATGTGAGTATGCAAAACGCCGCAGAAATCGTATATAATTGAGCCCTAAACAGTATACTTGGTTTGGTACATGCTTATAAATATTGTATATAATCTGTTTTTAGATTAGACCGCTCGATATTGAACATGAACTTTTACGACTTTTAGGTAAAATAAATGTACCTCGATCATTAGCCAACGACTAGCACAAAGTCGGAGTCCACGTTTGATACCATATGAATGGTTCCCACCTTTTTGAATTTTGGGTGTAGTTTAATATCGGAACGAACCTAATGTTGTACCCAGTTACACAACCCTATATAATAAAAAGAAATTCGGGCTCTTTTAGCCCAGACAGTGTGGCTGGATAAGGACATCGGTACGCCCTTTAGCATCTCGGCACACACCACCGGGACTCGTCAGGACTCCTCGGTGCTAATTAGTTGTTGATCCGATTTTCTAGATTAATTTGAACACAAATCCAATGACAATTAAGAAATATTTACTTGTTGGTGTGATTCTAGTGTTTGTAGGAGTAGAAGACGATGAAGCCATGCTGATATCTTGACTGGTTCCTTAAGGATTTATCCTCTTATGATAGAGAAAATAAATTGGTGGAATCAATTGATGGATGTCTGTGTTGGTGTTCTTGAGAGAAACGAAGAAGAAGAAGAAGAAGAAGAAGAAGAAGAAGAAGAAGAAGAAGAAGAAGAAGAAGAAGAAGAAGAAGAAGAAGAAGAGATGATTCATTTCTTTTCACTCTTACTTATATGGGTGTATCAAAAAGTAACTGTTTAACCCCTTATGTAATTTTTATATCACCCACATCCATCATATGTCAATATTACATAATCACGTAGAACAAAAATGTCATAATGACAATCAGGGATATAAACATATCACTGATAATATAAAATTGTACATAAATGGTCCAAAGACATTTAATAAAAAAAATATATTTCAACACTCAGCATACCGAGCTCGGTGGGGTGCAACGACAATATTCTAGCAAGTTCTCTCTCTTCTTTTTAAATCAATTAAATACCATCTAGTTGGCATCTACCTCCTTATTTAGTTTAAAATTTTTAATTTTTACCAACAATTTTCTAATATAAATATCACCAACCTACACCGCTTCTTACTAATGTTAAATCTCAAATACTCGCTCTTACCACTTGAAATGTCTTCTTTATCGTCTTCATCATCGGATGTAACGATACGATTTGTTTTTCAAACGCCATCGAGCATTGATAAAATATTAGAGAAGCCCTACAATATTTTAGCAATGAGGAAGCTGAAAGACCGAGGGTGAGAAGTCGAAAATTTATACAGAGAGATCATTAAACTCCACATCAACGTCTCATGCGTTATTACTTTGAAGAGGATGTGCTTTTTCAAGGGTACTAACTCTGATGCCGGTTCCAAGTGCACAAACCTTTGCTTAAGCGTATTGTACAAGACATGATGAGCACATGTACACTTTTCCAACAACATTCAGATGCAAGAGAAACAAAAGGGTTTATTCGATTACAAAAATGCGCAACCGCACTTCGTATGTTAGCATATGCCACCGTAGTTGATTCGTTGTCGGATAACATCGAGATGTTTGCACATACCGCACGAGCTAGTCTTCAAAAATTTTGCAAACATGTCATTAGGTTGTATGACCCACAAAATTCATGTAAGTCTACGTACAATGACATCCAACAATTGTATGTTTATCATGAAAATGTATATTGCTTTCCTAGAATATTAGGAAGTTTGGATTGCCTCCACTGGGAATGGGCAAATTACCTGAATGTGCACAGTGATCAATACATGTGTGGGATATTGAACCAATACAAGTATTATCTCGTTGATGGGATCTATCCCAAGCATTTTATATTTGTTAAAATATTGTCATGTCTAATTAACCATAGAATGAGAAAATATAAGAGAGCTCAAGAAAGGGTGATGATGGATGTGGAACTAGCCTTTTGAGCCCTTAAAAGGCATTGGCATAATCTGGAAAATTCGGCACTGTTTTTTATATGGATAAACTTACAGAGGTAATGTACGCATGTTTCATATTACATAATATGATTTTATAGGACGAAGAAAATGTATATGTCAAAATGACGAAAATAAAGTTATTTCAAAGACAACCATTTAAGATGAATATATGGAAAAAAGAGCATTGATACATAATACTGGAATTGATCATCACGATTTCTATCCTGACTTGGCGGATCATATCTGAAATGTTAACCACAATAATATTAACACATACCTTGTAGATGATTTGGATGTCCATTTTTTGGATGAAAACTTCCTCTCAGTTTTAATTGTCTTGAAGTGTTAATTTATTAAGTTTATTAAGATTTATAATATTTATTTTATATATTTTTAATTTTAGTTAATATTGAAGTTTGTGGTTTTAAATAAAATTATGTTGTTTTATGATTAATTAAACAAAGTTCGTGGCAAATATGACAAACATACCCACTCATTGACAATAAATAATAAGGGTGTGACAAAAATGAGATGATGCATGTGACAGGAAAATAGAAGTGGCAAACTTAAATGCCATAAATGTTTCTTACATTTATTTAACAGATTAGTTTGGCATGATTTTTAGATGATTATTTATAGTTTTTGTTTCTAAAATTATTTTGTACGATCGGACTATTATTAAAAACTACAATACGGTGAAAAAAAAGGACGAACGCATGATTTATCAATAGTCGTGACACCGAAAAGAAAATAATTTACGAGCTAATATAATAAGATAATTTTTTTTTGCGGGGTTGCACCCTATTAGAAAAACAAATAAATAAATAAAAATTACGCTACGTGTCCGAAATTTAACAGGTATCTGGGCCACCCCATGCACTATACTAAATCCGTCAGTGGAAAAAAATTATAATCATCAAAACTGGACTTTACAATCAAAAGTCCAAATCAAGAAACACAATTCACTTGACACTTTATAAAACACGAAAAACTAACGCTAAAAAGTATTTTATAAAAATGACATGTTTATGTGGTTTATTCAAACTAAATAGTATAACATTCCTGCAGGAACAAATCACCAAACATATAGCAAGTATGACTGCATCTAGACATTTTAGCTACATCACGCTAAGCCTCGTGATATATGCCCATCAAACCCAAACTCTTAGGCCCTCCGGTGTGATGCAAGCAAGAGTGCGAGGCTTGCACTTTTGGTGAGGGGTACACCATCCCCCTAGTGAGACGAGCTCTCACTTTTCTTCCCACACGACGTCTCCAATCTTTGCGAGCAAACACAAAGTCAAGCATATTGCGTGTACATTTAGCTTAATTCATTGTACAAAAACTAATGGGATGTGAGAGGTAACAATTTCCAATGGTGAGGGGAGGAGTGAGAGATGCTGACTGGATGTTGATATGAGAGGGAAAAAATGAAAGCTCGTGAAAGCCCACACCGAATGGCCTTACGGTACCAACTTGAAGAATGTTTTAATCCCACTATCTTTAAATTTGTCTCCAAGTAGAAACCACCATGGGACAAAATATAAATGATCATAAGTCTTTATAAGTGAATCACAAATGGGGCATACTAAAGAGTCGGTTTCCACGTCTCTCTTGTCTAAGTTAACTCCCAAAAGTAACCAATCCAAATAAAGCCTCCATGCAAAGGTGTTAACTTTTTATTCGAATAAATTTAATTAATCTAATAGCTTCTTCTCCCATAACTAAAATAAAAGGCATCAATGACTCTCCTACTTGATCTCACCATAAATATACATGTCACCTCAAGATCCTGATACCATCTATTTATTTTATCAGACAAAGCAGAAAAATGCAGCAGTCCTCGAAAGTCCATCAATTATGTAGCCTCGATGCGGACCTTAGGCTCAAGATGCTAAGCAGCCAACCACACACCATTTAAGAATTCATATTGAAACATACATGTTTTATCAATTTCCAAAGCAAACAATCTCTAAAAACGTTGTTAAAGAGTAATACCACCAATCCACACGTCTTCCCCAAACTAGTTATTAATTAATACATAACCAACTTTCTTGCAAACAAACGGTTCGACATTAATACATATGGATCGAATGTATAACATTACTCCACAACCCTTAGATTATGGCCTTTTGTGGTTTCATACCAAATCCCCCCTAAAATCAAGAAATGCTTTAATCACGAAATGTAACACCCATCATTTTAGTTTCCTTTCAGGAGAATTAGTTTGTTTCAAAATGATTTTCCAAGTTCATAAGATATTGCGGAAATAAGATCTCGAATATTAGTTGTTATTCAGAGTTTTAAATTTCATATTTTAGGGTATACAGTCCAATTAACCACATAAAATTGTGTCCTTCAAAAAGTCCAAAAACAAGCTCCTAAATCTCCAACTCTCCGTCTGCTAGTACATACCGAAATAATAAAGTTAGATTTGGAGAATCTAGTGAGTCAAAACGAGATTTGGCTTTTAAGTGGAATTTGATGGTGACAATAATCCAACTCCAAATCAAATTCCTAAATATATTTTTTTCATTGTCTCCGCGATTAATATCTTCCCAAGAAATGAAAGGGGTAGTCAAATCCGATAATTTACGATCAATTCATTCCATATTTTCTTTTTTAGAGGACAACTTTTCACATTTAAATTATGTATTAGATATACTAATACCTTACCCAGTCCATCTCGAAATCTTGGTTCAAGCTCTTCGCTATTGGATAAAAGATGCTTCCTCTTTGCATTTGTTAAGATTATTTCTCTATGAGTGTCATAATTGGGATAGTCTTATTACTTCAAATTCAAAGAAAGTCAGTTCTTATTTTTCAAAAAGAAATCACAGACTATTCTTCTTCCTATATACTTCTCATGTATGTTAATATCAATCTGGCTTCCATTTCCAAAACCAAACATATTAAATCATTCCAACATATCATTTATACGTGTAAATATGTACGGATAACAAGCATTTCTAATACCATTTCACAAAAAAAACAAAATATGCAATAAAATGCACATGCTTCTAAACCCAAACCCAAGTCCTTTATTCTCCAACAAGCCCCTTTCAACTAGGGTGAAAATGGTTAGGCTTTTGTTATGTAACCTAATCGCTTCGGTCCATTGTCGAAGCTAATCACTTCTTATAAATGACTAAAACTGGCTAAGCTAATCGCTATCATATGTTGTCAAAACTACTATCCTATAGAAGTTATTAGAGTATACATGTGACCATTAAACATGTCATCTATGGAATGGGTTTGCAAAGTCAATCCCCCCAAGCTGCTATATGTAACGACGGTTTTCAAAAAAAAAAAAAAAAAAAAAAATGAATAGTAACTCCGGCGTGAATAGTGCTCCGGCGTGAATAGTGCTCCGGCATGAATAGTAACTCCGGTGTGAATAGTAACCGAGAGATGAAGTAAGCGCTTACCTCGTGATGACATCAACGATGATGTCGTGATGACGTCGTGCTGACGTCGTGAATAGTGTTTTCAAGCCCTATAAATAGGGGCCTAACCCCTTCATTTCAAACCACAACAAACACCAAACAACCTTACGATATCGGGGAGTGTTCTGGTGAGAAAAATAGATCGGGAGAGGTAAGGAACGAGCGATAGCTTGTAGCGAAGTGCTCGAGAGTTGTCGGAAGAGTTGAACGGGGAACGAGCCAGCGAGAATACTAAGTGAGTAATCGCTACTTTATTTCTTTAATAGTTTATAAAGTGTTAAACTATTATATGTGGAAGTTATGTACTATTCGTAATTCCAAGAATAATGCCCAATGATTTACTTACGAGAACGGTGCCTAGGCCGATTACATGGGATCTGGTTGTTGGATTTTCCGAAAGGCTAAAATGCTGAAAGGATCCTGCCACCCCATCTGATCTTCTACCTGGCCGTTCTTTATTTGATAAATCACGAGGTATCATATTGGAATTATAGAGAATATAAAGCAGAGTGATGGTGTGATCCGTAGTAATGCCGGTTGAAATAATAGTTCACCTATAAACAAATATATAGGTACAAACCAAGCAGTTATAGTGGGTGTAAGAAGGCAGGAATAACCAGATACCGTATACCAAAAATCAATGTGAGTAATCTATCCCTAAGTGTTACTTTTACTGTGGGGCCACATTATCGGTTATTGTGATTGGGACCATCTTTCCGTGGGGTCACATACTCGGTAATTGTGGTTGAGACCACATATATGCTGTGACGATCGAATTAGCAGTAATTGTGGTGGGACCACATACAAATGTTGTGATGGCCTATTTGGCTGGCAGTTTTATCACACATTCAACAGGTGTACATTGAGTCCTTGAGACTCGGTATCACAGGGAGTTGTGATATGATGTGGAAGCTGAAAATTTAATGTTGTTATAACACTTATCGATTATTCACTGAGCTTGTAAAGCTCATCCTTGTTGATACTAACTGTGCAGGTGCTGTAGACCCTACTAAAGGGAAGGATCTAATTCGGGGTTAGAACTGATGACCGTAGCAGCCCGGCTTTGGGGAGATACCACTTGTACCTTTTTCTTGTAATATATACCCTGTATAATATTTTGTTGAATAAAATATGTTTTAAAGTGTGGAAAATAAATGGGTATATTTATATTGAAAGTCGGGTGTTACAAGTTGGTATCAGAGCCGAGGTTTAAGTGAATTAGGTTTCTATAGGGTAGATACCTAGACTTGAACCTTAGCAAATAGTGGAATTCGGGATTGGAAAAGGATAATTTATGTTATCTGATTAGGAGACTAATCTTTTTGTTGAACTTTGAAGATGGCAAACACCAGGAGTGGTCAGAGCCGAGGAGGTGCTAGGCAGGGAGCTTCCAGGGGAGGCAGATCTCGATCACAGGGCTCAGTGCGTCGGGAGGCGGGAGAGGCAGCAAGGAACCAACCAGATTTACGAGCTATCATTACTGATGTAGTACGGGAGCTATTACCTACTATAGTAGAGACACATAGGGAGGATACTGCTAAGCAGGTGCATGATGGAGCCCCCAGAGACGAGGGACACGCCGAAAGTGGAGTACACGTGGCAGATAAGGGTAAAGGCGTGGAGGGAACTTCGGAAGTGAAAAACAAATGTACGTATAAGAATTTCCTTAGTTGCAAGCCTAAGGAATTTACGGGAACTGATAGTCCCGTACAAGCGATGGAATGGTTGATACATACGGAGAAAGTTTTCCGGATTAGCAAGTGTGATGAGGCAGACAAGGTGGAGTTTGCTACCAACCTTTTCGCTGGGAATGCCCAGTATTGGTGGCAAGTTTTCAGTAGAGCTTTGGGTTCAGATTTGCTTGGAATGTTGACCTGGGAACAGTTTAAAGCAAAATTTACTGAAGAATACTGTTCCGAAGTAGCAGTGAAGAAGCTGACAGAAGAGTTCTTACATTTGGAACAAGGGACTCGTTCTGTGCAAGAATATACTATGGATTTCTTGGAGAAAGCTAGATTCTGTGAACATGAGGTTGATACTGAGAAAAGAAAGATAGACAAGTACGTATGGGGATTGAAAACCCGGATTCGAGAGGTTGTACAGCCACTCAAGCTGACTACCTTTCGGCAAGTAGTTGATCGGGCGGTAGAACGTGAGGCGGAGCTGCAACGCCAACAAGGTGAAAGGAGGGCCGCAGAAGCAAAAAGAAAGGCTGAGGAATGTCCGTGGATTTCTCAGAAGAAGTCCCAACAATCAGAATCTGGGTCGCGGGGTCAGACTCGGAAGGATGAAGGCAAATGGTGCGATAAATGCCGGAGGAAGCATACGGGAGATTGTCCTACTAGTCCCTCACCATTGTATTGTTTTAAGTGTGGGAAGACGGGACACTATGCTCGAGATTGCAACCAAACAACTCGAGTATGTTTCCAGTGTGGAGCCAAAGATCATATCCGATCAGAATGTCCACAGCTGAAGACAGGAGGATCCCGAGACAGGACACGGGAGGAGCAGGGAAGAGAAAGGAAGGAGGCACGAGGTGGACCAGTAGTCTCCCGAGCATTCCAGATGACCGTTGAGGAGGCCCGGGAAAAGACGGATGTTATCACAGGTATTTTTAAACTAAACTCGATCCATACATATGTATTCTTTGATCCTGGAGCCACCGACTCCTTTATATCCACATCATTCATGCCCCAAATTTCGATACCCTTAACCCCGTTGAATGAACAACTGGAGGTAGAAGTAGCAGGTGGTAGATATGTATATGTCTCTGAACAGATGCCAGGGTGTCAGCTTGAGATTAACGGGACCATTTTCCCTATTGATCTGAAGCCGATCACCACCAGAGAATTTGAAGTAATTGTAGGAATGGACTGGTTAGCATCCAATGATGCTCAAGTCGATTGTAAAAGAAAAAGAATTGCAGTTCTGGCACCAGACGGGTCGCAAATAATAATTCAAGGTGAACGGCCACGTACCAAGATGCCTGTCATGTCTTTTGCCAAAGTACGACGTCATAACAACAAAGAAGGAATATTTTACATGGCATGTGTGGTCTCGACAGAGCCTACCAAACGATCCGTTGAAAATGTCGCCGTTGTAAAGGAGTTTGCCGATGTTTTTCCCGATGAGCTTCCGGGATTACCTCCGGATCGACAGCTAGAGTTTACCATCGATTTGGTTCCAGGAGCAGCCCCTATTGCTCGTGCTCCTTATCGATTGGCACCATCAGAAATGGCAGAGTTGAGGAAGCAGTTGCAGGAATTACTCGATCGGGGATTCATTCGACCGAGTACTTCACCTTGGGGAGCACCTATCCTGTTTGTGAAGAAGAAGGACGGGTCTATGCGAATGTGTATAGACTATAGAGAACTGAACAAGATCACCATAAAGAACAAATATCCATTGCCCAGGATTGATGATTTATTCAATCAACTTCAGGGAGCATCCTATTTCTCTAAGATTGATCTAAGATCAGGATATCATCAGCTGAAGATTCGGGAGTCGGATATCCCAAAGACTGCCTTCCGTACCCGTTACGGACATTATGAGTTCCTGGTGATGCCGTTTGGGTTAACCAATGCCCCTGCAGCTTTCATGGACTTGATGAACAGAGTGTGTCGTCCATTTCTTGATACCTCTGTTATCGTGTTCATTGATGATATACTGATCTATTCCCGAAGTCAGGAAGAGCACGAGACGCATCTACGTCAAGTTTTGGAGTTACTCCGTCAAGAGAAGCTGTATGCCAAGTTCTCAAAGTGTGAATATTGGCTTCGTGAAGTTCAGTTTCTGGGACATGTTATTAGCAGCGAAGGTGTTAAAGTTGATCCTGCAAAGATCGAGGCTGTAATGAAGTGGGAGCCGCCGCGGAATCCATCAGAAATACGCAGTTTTCTTGGGCTAGCTGGATATTACAGGAGATTTGTAGAGAACTTCTCCTCTATTGCAGCTCCTTTGACCAAATTAACTAAGAAGGGCGAGAAGTTTGAATGGACTGAGGAGCAGCAAGCTGCATTTCAGAAGCTGAAGCAAGCTCTGTGTGAAGCCCCAGTACTTGCATTACCACAAGGTGGGGAAGACTTTGTGATCTACAGTGACGCTTCTAGGAAGGGCCTGGGATGCGTTTTAATGCAGAGGGGCCGGGTGATTGCATACGCATCCAGACAATTGAAAGAAGCTGAGAAAAGATACCCGGTACATGATCTTGAACTAGCTGCCGTAGTATTAGCATTAAAGTTGTGGAGGCACTACCTATATGGAGTAAAGTTCAGGATCTATACGGACCACAAAAGTCTTAAATACTTGTTCAATCAAAAGGATCTGAACATGAGGCAGCAGCGGTGGATGGACTTACTCAAAGACTATGACTGCGAAATTTTGTACCATCCAGGGAAGGCGAATGTAGTTGCAGACGCTCTCAGTCGAAAAGAGAGACCCATTAGGGTTGTGTCTGCTTGTATGAGCATAGTTAGTCGGCTACCTGAGCTGATTCGAACAGCTCAAGAGGAAGCAGGGAAGGCGGAGCATGTGAAAAGCGAACGCATGGTTAGCTATATTAACCAACTAGAAGAAAATTCTCAGCGATTGAAGACCTTTAAAGGTCGAGTATGGGTGCCAAAGCAGGGTGAAGCACGGAAGCTACTCCTCGAGGATGCGCATTGTTCCCGTTATGCTATACACCCGGGTAGCACCAAGATGTACCGGACGCTGAAGCCGTTATACTGGTGGCCGGGCATGAAGCGGGATATAGGAAGATACGTGGAACGGTGCCAAACATGCTTGCAAGTGAAGTCCAATCATCAAAAACCGTATGGAGAAATTCAACCGTTACCAGTCCCGAAGAAAAAGTGGGACGAAGTCACAATGGATTTCGTGACAAAACTTCCTCGAACGCCACGAGGACACGATGCAATATGGGTGATCGTGGATCGACTGACCAAATCCGCTCAGTTCATACCCATACGTGAAGATGATAAAGTTAGCAAATTAGCTAAGATCTATATTGATGAAGTAGTTTGTAGACACGGGGTACCATCCTCCATTATATCCGACCGAGATAGTCGATTTATGTCTGGGTTTTGGCAGAGCTTCCAAAAGAAGTTTGGATCGAAAGTTTTAATGAGTACTGCTTACCATCCTCAGACTGATGGACAGAGTGAAAGGACTATTCAGACATTGGAGGATATGCTTCGTGCCTGTGTTATAGATTTTGGTGGAAGCTGGGAGGATCACTTGCCTTTGGTGGAATTCGCATACAATAATAGCTATCATTCCAGCATTCAGATGGCGCCATACGAGGCATTGTATGGAGCACCATGTCGTACTCCGACATGTTGGACAGAGTTAGGGGAAAAGCCGTTAGCTGGACCCGAGATTGTAGCTCAAACCGAGGAGAAAATTCGAGAAATTCGAGAACATTTAAAGGTTGCCCAAAACCGCCAAAAGCAGTATGCTGATCGTCGGGTGAAACCTATAGAATTTCAGGTTGGTGATATGGTGATGCTCAAGGTCTCTCCGTGGAAGGGTTTGATTCGTTTTGGAAAGAAAGGAAAGCTGAGTCCTCGTTTTATCGGACCTTTTCGCATATCTCAAAGAGTAGGAGCTGTAGCCTACCGGTTAGAGCTACCTGAGGAGCTAAGAGGCATTCACAACGTCTTCCATGTGTCGCATTTGAGAAAGACTCTGTTTGACGAGTCCCAACGAGTGCCTTTACCTAAAATTTAAATAGATGAAAAGCTGAGGTATCCAGAGCAGCCAGAAAAGATTTTAGACCGCAAGGTGAGACAGCTACGGAACAAGAAGATTAATATGGTAAAAGTACAGTGGCGATATCACAAGGGCTCGGATGTAACTTGGGAAGCCGAAGAGGAAATGAAAGCGAAGTACCCCCAATTGTTTGCTTGATTCCGGGGACGGAATCTTAAAAAAGGGGGGAGAACTTGTAACGACGGTTTTCAAAAAAAAAAAAATATATATATATATATATATATATATATATATATATATGAATAGTAACTCCGGCGTGAATAGTGCTCCGGCGTGAATAGTGCTCCGGCATGAATAGTAACTCCGGTGTGAATAGTAACCGAGAGATGAAGTAAGCGCTTACCTCGTGATGACATCAACGATGATGTCGTGATGACGTCGTGCTGACGTCGTGAATAGTGTTTTCAAGCCCTATAAATAGGGGCTAACCTCTTCATTTCAAACCACAACAAACACCAAACAACCTTACGATATCGGGGAGTGTTCTGGTGAGAAAAATAGATCGGGAGAGGTAAGGAACGAGCGATAGCTTGTAGCGAAGTGCTCGAGAGTTGTCGGAAGAGTTGAACGGGGAACGAGCCAGCGAGAATACTAAGTGAGTAATCGCTACTTTATTTCTTTAATAGTTTATAAAGTGTTAAACTATTATATGTGGAAGTTATGTACTATTCGTAATTCCAAGAATAATGCCCAATGATTTACTTACGAGAACGGTGCCTAGGCCGATTACATGGGATCTGGTTGTTGGATTTTCCGAAAGGCTAAAATGCTGAAAGGATCCTGCCACCCCATCTGATCCTCTACCTGGCCGTTCTTTATTTGATAAATCACGAGGTATCATATTGGAATTATAGAGAATATAAAGCAGAGTGATGGTGTGATCCGTAGTAATGCCGGTTGAAATAATAGTTCACCTATAAACAAATATATAGGTACAAACCAAGCAGTTATAGTGGGTGTAAGAAGGCAGGAATAACCAGATACCGTATACCAAAAATCAATGTGAGTAATCTATCCCTAAGTGTTACTTTTACTGTGGGGCCACATTATCGGTTATTGTGATTGGGACCATCTTTCCGTGGGGTCACATACTCGGTAATTGTGGTTGAGACCACATATATGCTGTGACGATCGAATTAGCAGTAATTGTGGTGGGACCACATACAAATGTTGTGATGGCCTATTTGGCTGGCAGTTTTATCACACATTCAACAGGTGTACATTGAGTCCTTGAGACTCGGTATCACAGGGAGTTGTGATATGATGTGGAAGCTGAAAATTTAATGTTGTTATAACACTTATCGATTATTCACTGAGCTTGTAAAGCTCATCCTTGTTGATACTAACTGTGCAGGTGCTGTAGACCCTACTAAAGGAAAGGATCTAATTCGAGGTTAGAACTGATGACCGTAGCAGCCCGGCTTTGGGGAGATACCACTTGTACCTTTTTCTTGTAATATATACCCTGTATAATATTTTGTTGAATAAAATATGTTTTAAAGTGTGGAAAATAAATGGGTATATTTATATTGAAAGTCGGGTGTTACACTATAGCTTGATAACAACAACAACAAAGGAAATTTATCCCAAAAGTGCGTGCGCAAGTCACAAGTCAACCACATTCTACATGTAATGCAAATAAATGATGATAAAAACAAGTTTCAACAAGATTTACATTCCCCAAAGAAAACATTTCCAAAATTTTATTTTGATGAATGCAAATAATACTTCATATGGTTCACATAGCACACCTCAAATAGTAGCACAAGTTTCCTTCAACTTCTAGACATTTGGTGCACTTAAATAGTAGCACAAGTTTCCTTCAACTTCTAGACATTTGGTGCACTTAGCCGTCACCTAACATTAGGAAGGATTAAGTTATAAGTCCCCGAAATCCCATTAAGTCCTTAATTAAGTTCCTAACATTATGAAGGATTAAGTTATATAGATTTTCTAATTTGGGGGGTTTTTTCACAAATCCTAACTTAACTTTAAGTGAAGAATAATATATTATACCTCCTAGATGCTTTAAACTCAAAACTAAAGCTAGAACTTGAATCTTCACTACAAATCTCTTCCAAAAACCTCTGAATCACCATTGATCGTCCCTTCCCTCTATAACTCATTTGCATCATTTTAGTGAAGAAGATGAAGTGCCTAGCCTTTTATATATGTGACAATGTGCCAACAAAAACTCGTCTACTTAACAATTTTACACACTTGCCCTTAATAAACCTCTGATAAGTCAAGATAATGTATTTCTTTACATAGTACCCCCAGGAAAACATGTCTTTTACTTTTAAGGCAAACACTAATTCAAAGACAGCTAATTGTGGCACATTTGACATTTTTAGTCTCTATTTCAATATTTATCCTTAAAAATATCAACACTAACTCCTATCATAGAACTATCATCATTAACCGTCAATTAACTACTACTAACAATATTAGTCCCTTACATTGTTTTTTAGTCCCAATAACACATGGTCCAAATGCTAATAATATTCTCGCCTTATTTTTTTATCACAAATGCACGATCAAAATAAATAATTCGGCCAAAAAAATCTCGGATATCATGAGCTTCGCCTGCCCCCTAAACGTATGAAGAATCTCGATAAAATACGAGATGAATATTAAAATAAATAATTTTCGATCATCTGATTCTGCTACGCTTTCTAAACAAATATTAATAAAGTAAAATAAATACTTTGCAGCCATTGCATTAATCGATTGTATATCTGGTTCTTTTAGCTTGTACTCACAAATAACAACTCATAGTTCATCTCCGTAAAATGCAAATACTCTATATCCAAAATCAAAATAAATACCAATCATGTTATAACGTCGGGAGAACCAAATTTACAGCTATTATTTTAAATTTTTCATAGAAAAATAGGTTTACAAAATTTAATAGATATTATCTTGAAAAATTAGTCATTTCTCTACTCAAAATGTTTTTAGTCTCTTCCATAAAATCAAAAAATATATAAATAAATATAGATCAGAAAATACCAGAGACTAGAACATCAACTTCTTCTTCTTTCAACACAAAAAATAAACTTGAGAAAGATCTTCATATAGCAGTAGAAAAATAAATGAGCAACAACAACAGTTTTTTGGATAGGATGAATCAACGCAAAAATCAGAAATAACTCATCACAAAAAAATTTAGATGTGAATCTAATAAAATTTTGTATGAACACGAAATCTTCAGGATAAAATGCTAATCTAGATCATTCTTCGTATGAGCACGAGTGTGGATCTAATATCAATTGTTAGGACCCATGGAGTTAGGTAGATGCGAAATATTAAATATATTAAAAATTAACATTATAAAAAACTGAAAAAAATGATAAGTAATTTGACATATCATAGATTTAAAGAAGATAAGATGATACATGATGAAAAACGTGTGCTAGGGAGAAGTTCCATAGCACGTGCTCTCTCTCTCTCTCTCTCTCTCTCTCTCTCTCTCTCTCTCTCTCTCTCTCTCTCTCTCTCTCTCTCTCTCTCTCTCTCTCTCTCTCTCTCTCTCTCTCTCTCTCTCTCTCTCTCTCTCTCTCTCTCTCTCTCTCTCTCTCTAAAGACTACATTGGGTGCACACAACAAATGACTACATTCCCTCTCAATTTATGGAGAGCAGGGAAGACGCTTAAATACAAAGAGAATATTCTAAATTAGGTATCACTCAGTATTGCAGGGTATTTTTAGCTCCAACATATCATCATTAACTGATAACGCCTATTGATGTTATACATTTTACGCGTTATTGAGTCGGGTTTTAGTTAGTTTATCTTTATTAATTGGCTAATATCGGTCACTTTTGATGTGTTTTTAGTGAAAATGCAAGGGTTAGAATGCAATTTGGAACAAGTTAAGGAGCAAAAGAGATAAAGAAGGCAGATCAAGACCACTTAACGACCCTATCCTTTGTGGATATCGACGCTAACATGAGATAAAGACGTAATCTTTAGTTTGAATTTCAAAAGCACGAAAATTGAGGAGGAGGATGGAATAGCAAAGCTATCCTCCTTGGATAGCGACGCTATGTGGCATTTTTCACCCTATAGATAGCGGCCTACGGTCCGACTTTTGAAGCATCCCGGGGTATCGAGAGGGGATCCGAAGGATTTATGTTCGTTATTTTTTAGTTCCTTTGGTTAGTTTGGTTAGATCTGGTTGTTATTAGTTTTGTATCAACTCGGTATCAATGTATTCCGAATTCATGAATTTCCTCGATTACTTTATGTTTGGTTTGGGCTTAGGAGAATGATTCGACCCTTGTAGTTCTTTTGATTTATTTAGATTGTTAGTAGTGAACCATTGTATGGATTGATTTTGGTTTTAATAAAGAAGTTCTTTTGATTTCATTGTTTTCTAAATATGCAATCAAATATGAGTTTGATTTGGTTTTATTAAGTTTCGGTTTGTTCCCACGTGTTAGATGTTTGCTGGCTATAAAGTGACATTATAGTTGGTGTATTTATCGACACAAAGTGCCAACCACGAACTCCTTGGTTCGACCCTTACTTACCCTATCTATTGGATAGTAAGGTTTTTATCTTTGAGTTTGACCTCATCAACGACTGCGGCGTGTCATTAACCCTTAATTAACTTACTACTAGCAATATTAGTCCCTTACATTGGCTTTTCATCCCAATACTTAGTTTCAAGGTTTTGGCACGGTTAGTCAGTAGGTGCTTACTAAGAATATTCATTAATAAGCATATATTGATTCACATATGAATATTATGTGCATATTTAGTGAATATATGGATCACATGTGAATATATATTCACATGTTAATCTATATTACATGGATGTATTGATTGATGTGTCAATATTCTTATTAAGAACATACTGAATACTGATTCACAACTACGTATTACATGGATATACTTCATGTGTGAATATATATTCACATGTAAATTCATATATTTACTTGATTTTCACATGTGAATCAGTATATATGTTTATTAAGACATATTATTGTTAAGAACAAACTAATTCATATATGAAGAATATGTGAATATTACATAAATATACTGATTCACATGGAAATGTGTATTCATATGTGAATATTACCATGTATATTCAGTTTTTTCAACTTTAGGTCTGCTTATTTTTTATACATAAAAACATAGCTTATATGTTATTCAAGGTATATTCAGATGTGAATCTTAAGTATTATATTCACATATCACTCTTACGTGGTATGTTCACATGTGAATTATATGTAGTATAGAAACAAATCCTTGATGAAGCAGAAAACAAGTAAATTGTGAAATAATGAAGAACACAATTAAACCACATTATAAGGGATAAATGTATAGATGAAAAAAAATAAGTAAAGATAAGTATGAACATGAATAATGATGTTGTGAATGGTGTAAATATATCTCAGTGAAGTATATATAAATATATAAAGGAATAGAGACACCCTATCCAAATATAATAATACATAATGTACACTGACAAACGATAAGGCGGTCATGTCTCTTAATACACATCCAACTTTATTTGACAAAATATTGTACCCAAAGGTACTTGCACTACGTGCAATCATCATTCACAACATAGCACATAACATCTTTGTATGAACCCTGAGTTCAATTGACAAAATGCTTCGCATGGAAAACTCCTTCGCATCACCCAAAAGTGCAGATGAGCAAGGGGTCAGTTTGGGTCAGTTTTTGGCTAAAACCGAACCCAACTGTAAAAGTCAGTTTTTTCGATTTCAAAACCCATATGGCTCGGTTTTATTTTTTGGTTTAGGGTTTTTTGGTTTAGGGTTTTTTGGTTTGAAATTGTGGGTTTATGGTTTAAACCCATTGAAAGTATGTTGCTATAAAGTATAAATGGGGTCGTAGGTTCAAATCTATCGAAACCGTAGGTTTGTAGGTTCAAACCCACTGAAATTACATTGCTAAAAAGAATAAATGGGGTTATGGGTTCAAAGCTACTAAAATCTTGGGTTTAAAACCTTGGGTTTGTGGGTTCATGTAACGCCAAGACACGCTTTATTATATAATTATAATAAAAGGGTAAATTGGTCATTTTACCTTGGAAGGGTAAAATGGTCTTTTGGACAGAAAAGTATTTGGTTTGAAATAATATTTTGAGTTTTGGACTTAAAATGTTATAAAAACTGATTTTCGGGTCGTTTTACCGAAAAAGGGTATTTTGGTCATTTGACCAAGTCAACGACCAATTATGTAAAAATATTGTTGGTTGTGGCAAAAATGTAAGAAATGAAAGTTTTATTGTAATAAAACTTGGTTATTGTGGTCAAAGTTCAAGAAAATGAACTTTAGGACCAAAATTGTAAAATTTTGGGGTATAAATATAAGAGAGTTGACTCTCTCTTTGACTAGCCATTGTGCAGCAACGGGAGAAGGCTTGGAGAGGCTATTTTCTGCAGGAAATCATGAGGAGAAACAAGAACTTGAATCAATTGTTGGAGGATGATGATTCCAAGCAATTAAGGTTAGTAATTGACTCTTTAAGTCAAACTCTTGATTGTGTTCTTGGTTTGGTATTTTAGAAACTGAAATTTGTACATTTCAGCTATGATTATGTGGTTTAAATGGTTAGATACTTCCATTAAGTCATGCTAGTAAGAGCTTAAATCAAGAAAATGGAAGTAGGTTGTTATTTTGGATGAAATTGAAGATTTGGGGTTGTTAGAACTAAGAACCCTAATTCTTCATTTTGATTGAATTGGTTGTTTTGGATGGTTGAAAACTTTGTTAAAGTATAAGGTTTTAGCCTAGAAACAAACCCCAATCGATTAAGGACTGGATTAAGGACTTAATGAGCCAAAACTGCTTGCTACAGTGCATAATTCGCGACTGGACAGGAGCCTGTGCAGGCGCTGGGCGCGGTGCGCCCCTATCTAGGCGCGGCGCGCCTATAGACAGATTCCGGACAGGAACTTTAAAATGCTAACTTTTGCTTGGCTTGTCCGTTTTAGCTCAAATTTGGACCATAGGCTCGTTATGGTCTGAAAAGTTTGGGAAAATTTTTAGATTGAGTTTCCGACCCCTCGGGGGCACTGTAGATCGATTCCAATGCCTCGGTGAATAGTAAAATTCATAAAAAGTTAGTAAACGGAAAGTTTATTAACTAGGCATTGTTTGTAATGATATTGTATTGAACTCTAGTGTATTAGAGTCAATGTAGATGATTATTAACCTATTATCATTTGGTATATAAATGGATAAATAGGTATGGGACAAAATGGTTGTGGTGCACGCAAAGGCAAGAAACAACCGAAATTGAAACGCAGTTAGCATCCAGGTGAGTAATCTCACTGATACCATATGTGATATATGATGATTGAGTTGTTACAGGTTGAAACTGATTGTGGGACGAAATAGATAGTTCAAAGATACGTTTGAAGAGACAAGACCGAATAAGCCGCGAGTCATTGCGATGACAAGAACGGAACCGTGAGTCTAGGCAATAGCGGCTAATCCGTGAGCCATAACTAATTCTGGATTTTATATCCAATGGGTGCGGCCTACGGGCAATGATTTCTGGATTTTTGTATCCAATGGGTACGGCCTATATGGCTACGATTTCTGGATTGTATATCCAACCGGTGCGGCCTTCGGGCTATGTCTCCGATGCGGCCTTCGGGCTATGATTTGATGCGGCCTGTTGGCTATGACTCCGGTGCGGCCTTCGGGCTATGTCTCCGATGTGGCCTTCGGGCGATGACTCCGGTGCGGCCTTCGGGCTATGTCTCCGATGCGGCCTTCGGGCTATGATATTTGGTGCAGCCTGTTTGGCTATGATTTTGTTACAGGTACATGGTACAGCCTGTTTGGCTATGATTTTGTTACAGGTACATGTTGCAGCCTTTTGGCTATGATATCGGGTTATCAAACCCAGCTGGTGCAGCCTGCGGGCTATGAACTGTATATTGATAATGTTTTGGTGCAGCTTATATAGCTATGACACAGGGTGCGGCTGTTAGCCATGATATATGATGCAGTCCAGTGTGACTAAGAAATATGGGACAGAAATGGTTAAACATGATTATAGATGCAAATAACTAACGTGGCTTGTTGATTACAGGTCACTATGATTCAGCCTGTAGGGCTACAGAATAGGATGTGAAATCCTAGAGTATATATGGTCAGCCAGTAAGGCTAGGAGTTTGGATTCGATATCCAGACAGTTATATGATTGTGTTTTGATACGTGTTATCTGCAGATTTGATTATTCACTGAGCTTTGTAGCTCATACCGTTTGTTACTGTCCCTGCAGGTTAGCATGATACTGATAGGGGACAAGATAGAGTCCGTGACTTTGAAGTGGGACTCGTAGATGCTGTCAGTAGCAGCCCGGCTTTAAAGGAGTTATGGTATTTTATACTCTCCTTGATACACTTGTACCCGTATTTATTAAAATATACCCCTTGTTATGGTTTTATGTATTGAAACCTGTGTTTTAAATGAAAAATTTTTCAGGGGTGTTTTTGTTTTAAAAGCCGGGTGTTACAAGTTGGTATCAGAGCCGAGGTTTAAGTGAACTAGGTGTCTATAGAGTAGATTCCTGGACTTAAACCCTGAAACAATAGACATGATGAACTGTTAGATGTATATAGTTGTTATTATACATATATAACCTAACTATTGCTGACTTCTAACGTATAAGAAGTATGAGCAGCGGATATTACTGGAAGAAATTTAGTGCGTGTAACTTTAAGAGGCGGATCAGCCTTTTCTCAAGACTCCATCGAACGAGGGGCAACGAGACAAGTAGCGGAAAAATCCACATGACAAGCAATAGTAGCTGCTGTGGTCAGAAAGAGAAATTGGGTGCTCACCCTGATTGATATCAAGGTGAAAGAAAAGTAGCTGGGAATATAAGAAAAAGCAGAAAACGATTAGTGGACGCTTCGGGAGAAGTTACCACAGACTGGGTCCAACCTTAAAGGGAAAGGACCAAAACAGAGCCACTATGTATAATGATCAGTGCAGGAAAGGCACTAAGGAAAATTGTAGAGTTGAGACTCTACCGTTGACATGATGAAATTGCAGATGATAGGAGCAGATTGCTCGAGCTTGTTGTATAGGACGGAAGTGGTTCCAGCGTGGAACTATAGATCACTTCTTTATGAAATACTCACATGCTAAATGTGGAGTAACGGGTGATGAACCCAGGAAAGACAGAAGAAAATGAAGGGTCAAAAAGGACCAGTGGTACCATGAGTATTCCAGTAGATTGTGGAAGAAGCTCGTGAGGAGACTGATATGGTCGCAGATATCATTGTTTTGAATATAACTCGTGTATGTTATATTTGATCCATGAAGCTATGCTTTGGACCGATGACTTGATGTCTTGTTTGAATTTTTCATCAATGATTTTGGATGAAATATTTGAAATAGCTATAGTAAATAGCAAGTATGTTCAAGATATTGAACACCTGGAAAGTAGTCTGCCTAGGATTTACGGGACCATTTTCCCTATGAATCTGAATCCGATGACTACCAGTAAATCTGAAGCAATTGTGCTTATGAATTGGTTAGCAATTAATTATGCTAACATGAATTGTAGAAATATGAACATGATGGTTCAGAAAGCAGAAATGAACGGATGAAAATCCATGGTAAATGACCGTTGTTAAGAATACCGGTTAGCTTCTTTACTTAAACTCGGAAAAGAGTTAGTAAAGGAATGATGTTGTAGTTGGCATACGTGGTATGGGCCAAGCTTAATAAAGTGGTGATAGTAGTGTACTACTTTAAATAAATTTTCGGATGATTCTTTTGAAAAGAACTTCCAAGATTTCTACCAGATTGGCAAGAAGAGCTTATGATTAAGCTGGTATTGGGAGCCGTTCCTGTTATCTAGGCTCTGTGTTGATTGGCCTCTGCAGAGATGGCAGAGTGGTAAAACAATTGGAAGAAATTGTTTTTAAATTGGGATCTCATATGACTGTATGTGTCATCGTGTGGAGCCCTATCTGTTTGAAAAGAAGAAAGATAAGTTAATGTGTATGTACATTGACTACGGAGAATCTGATATTCTCGAAACCAGACTGAATATGAGGTACATTGTACCAGATACTGGGGTTACTTCACTGAGTTAAGTGATATGTTAAATTCTCCAAGTATGAAAAATTTGGCTAAAAGAAGTTTCAACCCTTTGGGCATGATAATAGTGCCAAAGATGATAAAATAAATCCAGTGGGATAGATGATGTGATAAAACTGGAACCGCCTGAGGAATCAGACTGACATTGTAATTCCTTGGATTTGGCGGGTTACTATAGGAGAGTTGTAGAGAACTGCTCCTTGATTGCTGGTTAGCTGACTAAAGTTGACCAAGAAAAGTGTAAAGTCTGAGTGGTAGAAAGACCACAGATAGGTTGTAAAGGTTTGGAATAAACCTTGTGTGAACCTCTAACATTAGAAATGATGCTAAGTGGAGAAGATGGATTGGATCATTGAAATGTATCCAACGTTGACTGTGGATGCATGATATTGCGGTAGCAATTATGAACGTGGCACTTAAGCTTTGGAAACACTACTTGTATGGTGTAAAGCTTATTGCGATAAGATCATAAAAGTTGAAATACTTAATTGATCAAAAGAAACGGAAGATGAGATAGCAAAGATAGATGGGTTACTTAGAGATTTCGGGTATGAAATCTTGTACCATCTCAGAAAGGCGTATGTGATTACAGATGCCTTAAATTAGAAAGAGTAACCTTTGAGGGTTACATCCACATGTATGAATGTGGCAAATTGATTTCCTGAGTGATTCGGGTAGCACAGAAAGACGTGTGCAAGTCTGAAATTGTGAAAAGTGAATAAATGATTGAAAAGTAACGGAAGTTAGTTGGAATATCACAGTGATTTAACACCCTTGGCGGTTGTAAATGTGAATTCCAAAGTCAAACGAAACATGAAAATCATCTTGAAAATATGCATTTTGTATCAGATATGCAGCATACCCGGGACAATACCAAACTGTATAGGTCGATAAAACCTATGTGTTGGTGGCCGGGGCTGAAGAAAGACATTGAAAGACATGTGAAAAATGTTTGACTTGTGTGTAACTATAGTCAAATCATTAGAAGTATGTGGACTGTCGGTCCCAAAAATGAAATGGGACGAAAAATATCATAGACTTTGTAGTAAAGTCTTTACAAGTACCGTATGGGTATGACACCATATGGGTGATTGCAGTTTGATTGATGAAATCAGTATAGATTTATACTGACCAAAGAAGAAATTAAGAGTGGAAAAGTAGTGAAAAACTACAAAGATAAAGAAAATTGTCGACGTGAGTTATCGGCGTGAATTGTATCGGACAGAGATAACAGAATTATTCTTTGAATTTGGCATAAATTTCAAGAATAATTAGTTCAAAAGTACTAGTAAGTACTGTGTGCGAATCGCAGATAGATTGACGAGGTGAGATAATGATGCAGACCTTAGGAAATATACCTGAAATCTTTATAACAGACCCTAGCGGAAACTAGACGACCGTCTATCCTTGGTAGAAGTTGTAGATTAGTATAGGTATTATACTAGTGTTTTATTGACTCATAGGAAGTATTGTATAGACTACCGTGTTGCACGCCGATTTGCTAGACGGAAGTTGGGGAGAAGCTGTTGACTAAACCTGAGATTGTATCTCAAACAGAAGAAAAGATTTGGCAAGGTCGAAAAAGCTTGGAAATAGACCAAGATCGACAAGAGTAGTATGCGGATTGTCGAGTAAAACCATTGAAACCCCAAGTAAGGGAAGATAGTGGAACTCAAAGTGAACCTCCGGAAGGATTAGAAATTGATGTGGGACAAAAAGGAAAGTTGAGTCCTTGTTTATTGGACCTTTCCGTATATCCCAAACGCAAGAATTGCGGTGTATTGATTGAATATCCTTGATGAACTTCAAGATGATTGTAAAGTTTTCTATGGGTCTCATGGTTTTGAGAACATAGAGTGATAAATTCTAACGAATCCCTCATGTCGAAATGAGGAAGATAAGTGATTAAGGTGCCCGGGACAACCGGATGAGTGATATGCGAGTGGTGATATAACCACGAGATACGAAAACTAGTATGGTTAAGTGCTTAGGCAATACCATAAAGGTTTCCATATGATATGAGAAACCGGAATTGTAACGAGAAAGAATTACCCTCGTTTGTTTGTGTGATTTCGGGGACGAAATCTTTTGAAGGAGGGGAGAATTTGTAACGCCAAGACACGCTTTATTATATAATTATAATAAAAGGGTAAATTGGTCATTTTACCTTGGAAGGGTAAAATGGTCTTTTGGACAGAAAAATATTTGGTTTGAAATAATATTTTGAGTTTTGGACTTAAAATGTTATAAAAACTGATTTTCGGGTCGTTTTACCGAAAAAGGGTATTTTGGTCATTTGACCAAGTCAACGACCAATTATGTAAAAATATTGTTGGTTGTGGCAAAAATGTAAGAAATGAAAGTTTTATTGTAATAAAACTTGGTTATTGTGGTCAAAGTTCAAGAAAATGAACTTTAGGACCAAAATTGTAAAATTTTGGGGTATAAATATAAGAGAGTTGACTCTCTCTTTGACTAGCCATTGTGCAGCAACGGGAGAAGGCTTGGAGAGGCTATTTTCTGCAGGAAATCATGAGGAGAAACAAGAACTTGAATCAATTGTTGGAGGATGATGATTCCAAGCAATTAAGGTTAGTAATTGACTCTTTAAGTCAAACTCTTGATTGTGTTCTTGGTTTGGTATTTTAGAAACTGAAATTTGTACATTTCAGCTATGATTATGTGGTTTAAATGGTTAGATACTTCCATTAAGTCATGCTAGTAAGAGCTTAAATCAAGAAAATGGAAGTAGGTTGTTATTTTGGATGAAATTGAAGATTTGGGGTTGTTAGAACTAAGAACCCTAATTCTTCATTTTGATTGAATTGGTTGTTTTGGATGGTTGAAAACTTTGTTAAAGTATAAGGTTTTAGCCTAGAAACAAACCCCAATCGATTAAGGACTGGATTAAGGACTTAATGAGCCAAAACTGCTTGCTACAGTGCATAATTCGCGACTGGACAGGAGCCTGTGCAGGCGCTGGGCGCGGTGCGCCCCTATCTAGGCGCGGCGCGCCTATAGACAGATTCCGGACAGGAACTTTAAAATGCTAACTTTTGCTTGGCTTGTCCGTTTTAGCTCAAATTTGGACCATAGGCTCGTTATGGTCTGAAAAGTTTGGGAAAATTTTTAGATTGAGTTTCCGACCCCTCGGGGGCACTGTAGATCGATTCCAATGCCTCGGTGAATAGTAAAATTCATAAAAAGTTAGTAAACGGAAAGTTTATTAACTAGGCATTGTTTGTAATGATATTGTATTGAACTCTAGTGTATTAGAGTCAATGTAGATGATTATTAACCTATTATCATTTGGTATATAAATGGATAAATAGGTATGGGACAAAATGGTTGTGGTGCACGCAAAGGCAAGAAACAACCGAAATTGAAACGCAGTTAGCATCCAGGTGAGTAATCTCACTGATACCATATGTGATATATGATGATTGAGTTGTTACAGGTTGAAACTGATTGTGGGACGAAATAGATAGTTCAAAGATACGTTTGAAGAGACAAGACCGAATAAGCCGCGAGTCATTGCGATGACAAGAACGGAACCGTGAGTCTAGGCAATAGCGGCTAATCCGTGAGCCATAACTAATTCTGGATTTTATATCCAATGGGTGCGGCCTACGGGCAATGATTTCTGGATTTTTGTATCCAATGGGTACGGCCTATATGGCTACGATTTCTGGATTGTATATCCAACCGGTGCGGCCTTCGGGCTATGTCTCCGATGCGGCCTTCGGGCTATGATTTGATGCGGCCTGTTGGCTATGACTCCGGTGCGGCCTTCGGGCTATGTCTCCGATGTGGCCTTCGGGCGATGACTCCGGTGCGGCCTTCGGGCTATGTCTCCGATGCGGCCTTCGGGCTATGATATTTGGTGCAGCCTGTTTGGCTATGATTTTGTTACAGGTACATGGTACAGCCTGTTTGGCTATGATTTTGTTACAGGTACATGTTGCAGCCTTTTGGCTATGATATCGGGTTATCAAACCCAGCTGGTGCAGCCTGCGGGCTATGAACTGTATATTGATAATGTTTTGGTGCAGCTTATATAGCTATGACACAGGGTGCGGCTGTTAGCCATGATATATGATGCAGTCCAGTGTGACTAAGAAATATGGGACAGAAATGGTTAAACATGATTATAGATGCAAATAACTAACGTGGCTTGTTGATTACAGGTCACTATGATTCAGCCTGTAGGGCTACAGAATAGGATGTGAAATCCTAGAGTATATATGGTCAGCCAGTAAGGCTAGGAGTTTGGATTCGATATCCAGACAGTTATATGATTGTGTTTTGATACGTGTTATCTGCAGATTTGATTATTCACTGAGCTTTGTAGCTCATACCGTTTGTTACTGTCCCTGCAGGTTAGCATGATACTGATAGGGGACAAGATAGAGTCCGTGACTTTGAAGTGGGACTCGTAGATGCTGTCAGTAGCAGCCCGGCTTTAAAGGAGTTATGGTATTTTATACTCTCCTTGATACACTTGTACCCGTATTTATTAAAATATACCCCTTGTTATGGTTTTATGTATTGAAACCTGTGTTTTAAATGAAAAATTTTTCAGGGGTGTTCTTGTTTTAAAAGCCGGGTGTTACAGTTCAAACCCACGTTGGTCAGTTTGGGTTTAATGGGTTGGGGTTGAGTATAAAATCGGGTCGAACCGTTGAATTCGGGTTTTTTCAAAAATTCAAACCCACTCTATCGGTTTTTCAGTTTTGTCAGTTTTTCGGTTCCGTTTTGGTCATCCCTACCCAAAAGAACTAAAGTCTCATTACTTGCTGCATGGTCACTTTTGGGTTCAAAAATCCCCTAAGTGACTGTGTAGAGACTTCATTGATTCACTGACTTAAGCAAGTCATGGACTTTCGTAAGAAGTTTTCCTTCCATGTGAGTCCATTGAATATGCTCAATTATTTTCTTCTTGATGGGTGTGATTCCTTTTGATGACAACATGTGTAATATCTTCAAAAGCCTTAAGAAATTCTTTTTAGTACCTGTGTGTGATTGAGTTAGTTGAAAGAATAGTTTTGGATGTTCGTCTTTCTCGTTTACAAAGATGATTCCAATATCAGTAGTGTCTGTAATGCCCCTTTCTGTGTCTCAAATTCCATCAGAAACATCATTAACATGAATCTCGACTGGCTTTGGAATTAAGAGTTCAACTTCATAATCTATTTTTGAGAATCCACAAGTAATATTAGAAGATATCTCTTAACATAATAAAATGCAACAACATGAAAAGATCTTTTAGGGATTATCCCGATGAAGAGCTTTCCCAATGGCTAAGATGTTAGTAGGATTTGCTATTGGAAAACTAGCATAGGAGAGGTGGTAAACCACATCACCGCATGACACAACTTCGATGCTAAAGTATGTTGCTTTCATGAACTTTTTTCTTTGACAGACTTGATCATAATGATGGCAACTCAATTCCAAACTATAAAAACATGTTAATGAGTTAAAATAACTTTTCTTTCCTTTACCTTTTAGCACACTCTTTCTCAGTAGGAGAGAGAGAGATGGATCTTCAAGTGGAGGGAAAACACAGACAAATGGTCCGTTCAGAGTGTTAGGAGAAAATGTAGACAAATGGTCATTTATTATCACGATTCGATTATGTTTCCATAAAACATATTAACAAGTTGAAATAGTAGAAGTTTGTGACACAAAATTTCAAAAGTGAAAAACTAGAAAGAGTAGAAATTGGGAGGCGGTAGCGAAAAATTCATTGCAAGTTGAGAGGACAAAGTGAAAAGAGTAGGAGTTGGAGAAGTGGATGAACGAGGTCACAATGATGAGAGTGTGGCTAAGTGGGACTATGAAGTATATGAAAGAATGAAAAAACTGAAAACCAGGCCTCGACTCACGGGGCAAATTCGTTTTGGCATTACAAAGTGACCAACCGATAGTTTATCTTTCATTTGATTTTGGCTAGGGATGAGCAAAACCGAACCGAAAACCCAAAAACCGACAAAAAAACCGAGAAACCGAGACCGAAAAACCGAAACCGATCATAAAACCGATGGTTTGGGTTTTCTATTTGTAAAAACCGAAAGTTATGGGTCGGTTTCGGTTTTAGAAATCAGAAAACCGAGAAAAACCCAAACCGAACCGATTTATATGAAATGCATTAATATATATTATATGTATACACATTATAAATATCTGCAGTGAAAAGGAAGCATAAAATAAGAGTTGGTTCACTGGTTAACGTCTTGAGTAACTGATGAGGAGGTCTCAGGTTCGATTCTCGTAATTCCCCGCGTGTGTTATTTTGCCAAAGGTTTCGAAGGTTTACATTTACAAACATGTTTCTTTTTAAACTTAAGTGAGAATTATCCCACATCGCCCAAGGATTGAAACTATCGTAGTCCTCCTCTTCTATTTATCTTCATTTTTCAAGTGCTTTACATAACTCAAGGTTTGGGTTTGGATTCGGGTCAAAACCGAAACCGAACCGAAAAAAACCGAAAAACCGAGTGAACCGACCCGTTCGGTTTCGGTGTGGTTTGGGTTTAAGTTTTTAAAAACCGATAGTTATCGGTTTGGGTTCGGTTTGAGGTCAAAACCGACCCAAACCGACCCATGCTCATCCCTAATTTTGGCTTCGTGTTTGTTTAATTTATCTAAAGAATTAAAGAATTTGCATATAGATAAACGAGTCATTTTCGAGTTGAAACTCTTAATCCTAACCTTACACATTTAATAATCGTAAACGGGTTGAAATCTCTTACCCAAACTCATTAATTTCGTGTCGAGTTCGGGTCAGATTAGCGTCTCATGTCAGTTTTTGCCACCTCTAATAAGATCATATTTAGAATATTTATACTTTATATATATATATATATATATATATATATATATATATATATATATATATATATATATATATATATATATATATATATATACACACACACTAAATATGATCTTATAGAAGGATCTACATTGATTTACTAGAAGAAAATAGTTAGTCTTGTTTATGAGCATGTCTTTATAACATTCTTTTGTATCAAATGATGAATTTAACATTTATCGTAAGCACGCAGAGTAATAACGAGTGAATGAGGCAGAGCAACATCAATTAGTATTAACTTGGGAACAACATACTCAGTTGCTTTATTGGAAACCCAATCAAATCATGATAATAAAAGACCAACAATTTGAAGGTGGCCAAGAATCACACTACAAAAATCAGACGAATACATAAATATATAATATCCAAACCTTTATATATACTGAAATTAGTCATCCTTCAGTTCTTTATCAATTGTGTCTACATGGATGAATAGTACGTCATAAACGAGCAAAACATTACTAATGGTGAAGAAAAAGAGTCGTGCGCATTCTTGGCGGTTTTTGTTTGGTAGGAACTGTTAAATCAATGTTAAATATTTATCACGAAAAATAAAATGCACCATGGATGTTTATCGATGGAGCTTTGTGACAAATGAAGTGTTCTTGCGAGTTCGTTTGCACTTATTCGCAATTCTAATGATAATATTGTATAAATCCAGAAATATGTGATTTTGTGTTTACATAGTTATTTTAGTGAATAACAAAAATAATATTTAATAAAAATAATATACAAAAAATATAATAACCGAACACCTAAAAACTAAAATAAAAATAAGCTTCTACGAAAACTAAAATGGCATGCCACATTATAATTACACAAATTTCTTGTTAACCAGCTTTTGGTTTCCATTTTTTGTGTATATTTTAAATTATAACATATAAAATATAGAGTAAATTACAATTTTGGTCCCTGTGGTTGTCCCAAAATTACACATTTGGTCATCTTTTTGGTTTTTCACGCTCATGGTCTCTGAACTGCACTTTTGCTTACACTATTGGTCCCTTGGCCAGGTAAAAAGACCAATATGCCCTTTTTAATTTCTTTTTCTTTTTTCTTTTAATGTATTATTTATTAAATTAATTAAAAAATAAAAAAAAACCCAAACCCAACCCCATCCCCACTTGGTGGTGATGGTGACAGAAGAGTCAAACCTTGAGACGACTGCATGATCGCCGGTCAAACCTTTAGCGGCGGCTATGGCATCCAGGCGGTTCCAGTTTGACTGTCCTTTTGCAACGCTCTCCTTTTCCTTCGTTTCATCTTCCTGGTATTTGACCTGGCACTCCTCGAACAGCGTATTGCAAATCTTAATTGCAAAAACCGGTAAATCTCAATTTCAGAAACCGACAAAAACCAGCGAATCTTGAAAAGCTTTCTGGGTTCAACAAAGTTGAAGATATTTCTGTTGATAGAACCTGGTAGGATCTTAGGAGATTTTAACATTTAACTTTAAAGCTAAATGATGGACAGAATTGGTACTATTGATAGAACCTGGAGGCCAGTTCGATAGAAATTCAGAAACTAATGGGTGAATATGCAAAAGGATAGCCATGTTGAGTTAACATCAAGGGTCTTTTATGTACCAAATTGTCCTAATATTTTCATTGATGGGAACTTAGAAGAAGAAAAATTCATTCTAGAATCGGTCATGGATTCCAGAAATATCTTCATCTTCGTACAGTACCCGATGATAATTTTTTGCAATTTCTCCGATGGTATGAAACGAATGATCGTTGATGATTTCTGCTTGTTGATGGCTTTAATTGCCATACCGGTGGATTAAGATGATGTCGTATATTGAAAAGCTTTTGAAAAGCGGTGAAGATTTTGACGAAAAGCGGTGAAGAGCGGTGAAGATTTTGACGAAAGCGGTGAAGATTTTGACGAAAGCTTTTGAAATCAGGTCTTTAGCGAATCACTTCAAACGAATGTCGTATATTGAAAAGCTTTTGACGAAAGCGAAGATTTTGACGAAACGAATGATCGTTGATGATTTTTGCAATTTCTCCAGACGGTGGTGGAGGAGTTGCCGTGAATCGAGCATCGGGCTTATTGAGCGAAGGCAGTGAACCAACTGAAAGCGAAGGGGACTGGAAATCGAGTCTGAAGTTTCAACGCCGGTGATGGTGTATATATTTTTTAATTTGCTTACTAAATAATAAATTAAAAGAAAAGTAAAAAAGAAAATGAAAAGGGCATTTTAGTATTTTTACCTAGCCAAAGGACCAAAAATGCAAGATTTTGGCCACAATAGGGACCATCAGCGTGAAATTTGAAAAGAATGACCAAAACTGAAATTTCATGGCAACCACAGGGACCAAAATTGTAATTTACTCTAAAATATATTGGTAATGAAAGACACGAGCGGACTGAGTTTCTAAAGTAAAGCGGCAAGTCCTAAAAAATGACACCATTTATTAGTCCAATTGTCTTCTTCCTCCTCTCTTTATTCGCCTACTACCCGAAACTGACAAATCTCCGCCAGCCGCCGCCACATGCCCTCTGCCGGCTTCTCTCTCTCCCGCGTTTAATTTTAGTACAAATCTCCAAAAGAAAAGAAAATCCCAACCAAACACTAACACAAGATCATTGAAAATTTTAGTACTTTTTTGTTGACGATTCCAAACACACAAAGATGAAAACCAAGTTCTTCATGTGTATGCGTCCTCCGGTCATCGAAACAGAGGATGGAGACTACAAAAAAGTATCGCCAACAATCGGATCATCATATTCTACCGGTTCCAGCAAAACCTCCGGCCGCCGTAATCGAGATTTGCTACAGAGGAAAAGGGTTGCTGCTGAGACATACATCCGCCAACTGTCTGTCAAATCAAACACAAACTCTTTTTCCGGAAACATATCGGAAGGTAAGTCGGAAAACCCTGTTGAGAAAAATCCTCAAAAGGCTCAGAAAACCAGTAGTCCGGTTTCCGAAATTGATAAATCCATATTTTTTTCGGGCGAAAAATCAGTTTCTTCAAGAAAACCGAGTATGATCTCAAGTGCTAAAGTCCGCGGTGGTCCTGAATCAAATTCAGGGTTGTATTTAATGGTTAGTAGTATGTTTTTTACAATGTTTTTGGGGAAGTTTTTTGGAATTCTGTGCACGTTGATACTGCTTTGCTCTCTTTACCCTCACCGGAAAGATGATGAATATAATGGTCATAGATCGATAAATGTGGTGGCAAACTCGCCGGAAAATGGGTCGCGGGAGGACTACAAGAAAAGAGTCATAATGGAAGGACTGCTGGAAAGGAGGAGCCATAATCGAGAAAGCATTAAAATTTTGAGTTTATGACTTTGATGTATATCAACTTTCACTACTTGGTGTTTGTACTAATTTAAAGGGAAAAGATACACACATTTTGGTTTATATCTTTGCTAAAATGTAAACCATTCAAATTTTATTTGTCCACTAATCAAGTGATATATAAATGGGTAATAACACAAAAGCCATTGTGGTTAGCGCAAAATTTTGAAAAAGTCATTTATGATTTTTCTAGAGCATTAAAGCCCTTTATGATTTGGAAAAAAGTCACAAAAGCCATTATGGTTAGGACTAAGTATTAAAAAAAAAATTATAGATTTTTTAGGGCATTAAAGCCCTTCTAGATTTGGGAAAATGGCACAAAAGCTATTCTGGTTAAGGCTAAGGGGTGTTTGTTTTTTGTCTGTAATCTTCTTGACCTATTTTGTCTGCAGCCTGTAGACGGTGCACTGATGTTTGCCTTTGCAGACTGGTTGTTTTGTAGAAGACCGTATACCTAAAATGGTCTGCATGCCCTCTTCTTCTCGCGGACATGGACCAAAGTCTTTTTGCGTCTTCTAACCTCTTCTAACTTAAAAAAAAGTATTTTTATATAAATTATAGATAATTATTGATAAAAAGTTACTGACAAAATAAAAGGTTAGATATACAAAAATATATAATTTGATAAATAATTTATTTTATTTTAGTATTCCGCAGACTTTAAAAAAACAAACAGTCTTTTTCTTGCAGATTGCAGACATTTGGTTCACCTCTTTTTCTGCATATGTCTGCAGATATGGTCTGCAGATTGTAAACCATTTAGCTGTTCCATTCGTGCTTCTCTAATGCTTTGATATGATTCAAAATAAGTTCGCTCTCTGCTTACTTCTTAAAAAACAACACCACCTAAGTGTTAAAAACTCATTCATGATTAAATATGTAGTTAAACTTTCTCCTACATACCATCTATAACCGACTACATAGATGACTTAGATCCATGAATGTTGATATATTCCATATGGGTGTCATAGAACCAATACTGGTATGCAGGTGTAAGTTTATATACATATTTAATCAGTAATGGTTTTTTTTAACACTTAATCATAATCACAATGGCTTTAGTGTCTGTTTCCCAAATCAAGTAGCGCTTTAATACCTTAAAAGAATATGGAATGGCTTTTTTGACACTTAGACCTAACCATAATGCCTTTTGTGACATTTCTCAAATCAAGAAGGGCTTTAACGCCCCAAAAAAATCAAGAATGGTTTTTTCAACATTTAACCCTAACTACAATGGCTTTTGTATTATTAACCCTATATAAATATATGATTAAAATAAAAAATATCTAAATCATATCAACAAAGTTTCAATTGATAAAATAAATATAAATTGGGAATGTTGAACTGTATTTAAGTTCTTAGCTTAGTAGCTTACTATTTGGTGTTTGTGGTAACTTTAAGAAAATAAATACGTACATTTTGGTATTTATTTTTGTTAGTATGTATATTGTTGACTTTTTTGTTAGTCAATTATTCAAGTAATATGTAAATGTAATGATTTTTTTGTTGGTTATTTTCGATAACCAAAACAGAAAACAAAACGCGGAAACATAATCTCAGATCTATAATCTTGACTCTGATTAAAAGAAATAAATAAACAAAGATTACATACCTGCTTCCATGGGGATTTTCGGATCTGATGAAGAAGGTTGGTTTTCCAGTTGATCTCAAAAAAATCCTCTCTAAATCCCTCAGCAATAGACCCACGATTTTTGTGTGTGTTTTCGTATGTCTCAATATGCTCCTCATCATGTGTATATATAGATGGAGATATACCCTAATATGAGAGATGGAAGGGATCTGGAGGATCTTGAGTCAAACCGGGAACTCAACCCACAATGGCAAGTGTATATAATTATAAAATCGGTCCATCAACAATTTCGTATTATTGCCATAATAATCTTAATCTAATGATAACAATATATTGCATTTTATGAAGTGGTCCCAAGATTATCTTACAATCTCCCACTGGACCACGAATATCTAAATGCACATATAACAGTATAAGCGCTTTAATGTATGTTATCATAGTATTGGTACCCTCAAACAATTTCGTCCATTAATCATAATTGTATAGGATCAAAGCAGTCTTTGTTACAATCAATGTAACTAAACTCATCAATGGTCACATATACAAGTACAAATAAATGACATAGATTAATAAACACAAATATGTAGGTTTAACTTCAAAATGAATTTTCTACGAGTTCCTCTTTAACTTGAAGTGAGATCAAACTTCAAATAAGTGCAAATAGTAGTGAAATAAACTGAATTCTTAATTCTGTACAGAAAAAATAATAAATGTTCTTTAACTAAATCATAAAGCACCAAAATAAATGAAAAACTCCCATTAAAACAAAATATCATCAATCATTATCACACCCATGTGTGTAGTATGCTCGTGAAAGACCTTGGAAGGCAATCCCTTCGTGAGCGGATCCGCTATAATGGAGTTTGTCCAGATGTGCTCTATTAAAATCTTTTCATTTTGCACTTTTCTTTAACAACTAGAAACTTAATGTCAATACACTTTGACTTAGTAGAACTTCAGTTGTTGTTGGAATATAACATTGCTGAATTATTGTCACAATAAAACTTTAGTGGTCTTTCAATACCAACATTACACAGCCCTGTGACAAAATTCTGTAATCATATCCCGAGATTTGATGCCTCAAAGCATGCAACAAATTATGTCGCCATAATGGAAGAAGTTACCAAAGGCTGCTTAAAACTCTTTCATGAAATAGGTCATCCTGCTACCAGGAAAATATGGCCCGATATGGATCGGTAACTATATTGGCATCAAATAAAACAAAAAACATAATACCTAATGATCTCCAAAATATCTTATTTTCTATATGTGAGCATATAGCCTTTTCTTGTATGATAATTTTGTTCTCAATATCATCGTATAAAACCATAAATATATTTACTCCCACTATACTTTTTGATACATAAATCATCTTATGCTTTTATCTCAAAACCAAACGAGATAATGATATGATGAAACCCGTGGTGCTATAGATGGGATCTCATAAGTTGAGGTTGTTGAGTTTGTTCATTATAAATGGGAGATTGAACAACATTGTCGGTCCTTGGTCATGAATTACTACTTCATCAGTAGATACTTACAATCCACACATAATCAGAAACAATAACATGAATCATGATAGATTGCTCCTTAATGACAATGTTTCTAACCTTATTTCTCCCCCAAACTCAACATCCTCAAATAACGTTGCTATATCCAAATTGCATTGTCAATATGCATGTAACAGAGAACTAACATAATGCTCCGATTCCATTCTGTAAAGATGGTCCCGTGAAGTGCATAAATAACATTCATATTGCAAATATTATGCCAGGACTCAAATTTGATGTTTTGAGAACATAAATAACATATTCCTTCTTTATGCTCAGTAATCCATAAACTTTAATCAATAAATTCAATTTACGACAATATTGCAAAGTATCAACACAACATTAATATCAAGTCTTTGGACAATAATATTAACTTGCAACATATATCTTGTTTTAGTGATAAAACATTGACAATAAATATATAAATTAATAAGCCCTTCTTTGGATTGACTTATTAATCACATGGAACCGAATAATTATCATATGTTTACCGCCACATATGTGTTTATTCGACCAAATATTAATCTACCTTTGGGTCGATTAATATCCGCATTAATACACACATAAACTATAATATTTAAAATTCAATTTATGACAACATCATAATATATCAACACAACATTAATATAAAGTCTTTAGACAGTAATATTAACTTGCAACTGATATCTTGTTTTATAGTGATAAAACATTGACAATAAATTATGTCGATCAATAAGCCCCTCTTTGGATTGACTTATAAATCACATGAAACCAAATAATTGTCAGATGTTTACCACCCCAATGTGTTTATCCGACCAAATATTAACCAACATTTGGGTCAATTAATACCCGCATTGACAAACACATAAACCGTAAAATTTAAATTCTTTGTAAATTAATCTTCACAAAAGAGATCACTTTGGTGATATATTGTGTCAATAAATTTACAAGAAAATAAAAATAATAACATGTCATAATATCAATTTATTGACAACCTAAATAAATGATTAATTATACCAAAAAATACTTATTGGTAACTTCTTAAAATATTACAACCAAAAAATAAACATGATCATGAATTAAATTAAGACAAGGGTTCCGAACGAAATTCATGTGATCATGAATAAATACACTATGGGTGATTATCACATGGTCACAAAAAAAATTACACAACTATAAATGATGTTACAGATAGAACTAATAACATACCATAGGGTTTAATACTTTACACAAGGTTTAAAACCCATAACTGAACTCCGAAGATATACATGGAAAAGTCAATATCATAATGTATATATTTTGAAGTTGGATAATTTTCCCACGAAACATGACATAAAATACCGTAACAATAACTTATTAATATTGAGGCTGAAAATATGTTTTATGAATTTATAATGTTGACAACTTAAAAAAATAAAACCGGAAGTAATGTCATCATGAAATTTTAAAACCTTCAACAATAGTTATATGTGTGGTCAAATCACATAAAAGAAAATACAACGTATGGATTTGCAATCCAGTTGTCTTATGTCAAAATTGAGTCAAACAGTAAAAAGAAAACCCATTAAGATCATATACAATATTGAGAGCATGTAAAATAAATAAATAAAAATTGGTCCAATCTTCTGTATAGTCATGTATCATGACAGAACCAAGTACTTTTACATACTTATTGTACAGTCTAAAGCGAAGGAAAAATAAAGATTTAAACGGACCGAAGGCAGAACTGAAAGCCATTATTCAAGCTCAACCAGATGCTAATTTCTTCCAACGATATTTTTTTTTATTAAATCCATTTAAGTGCAAACAGATGATAATTTCTTCAAGATTCAAAACATTCGTTGGAGATAACAATGAGCAGGTAATGTTTCTAAAAGAATTTCTAATAACAGATTCGAGTACGGCTCTGATACCAATTGTTGGTTATTTTCGATAACCAAAACAGAAAACAAAACGCGGAAACATAATCTCAGATCTATAATCTTGAATCTGATTAAAAGAAATAAATAAACAAAGATTACATACCTGCTTCCATGGGGATTTTCGGATCTGATGAAGAAGGTTGGTTTTCCAGTTGATCTCAAAAAAACCCTCTCTAAATCCCTCAGCAATAGACCCACGATTTTTGTGTGTGTTTTCGTATGTCTCAATATGCTCCTCATCATGTGTATATATAGATGGAGATATACCCTAATATGAGAGATGGAAGGGATCTGGAGGATCTTGAGTCAAACCGGGAACTCAACCCACAATGGCAAGTGTATATAATTATAAAATCGGTCCATCAACAATTTCGTATTATTGCCATAATAATCTTAATCTAATGATAACAATATATTGCATTTTATGAAGTGGTCCCAAGATTATCTTACATTTTTTTCCAAAACAGTTTTATAGTGTGTTAGTCCGGTTTTAATTATTATGATAAATCGAATTTAACAATTTTATTATATTTTATTATCTCTGTTATTTTATATACGGCACCGTATAAATATTTACAACATAATTGTTCGCATCAACTGCTTATAATGATGTAAAGATAATGATTTGAAAAAGTAACGAACTTTTAAAATTGTTTATATTTGGTTATCGAACTTATTTTCTGTTTAATTTATTGATACGATCCCTGTGGCCGGGTCGGTTTGGTGTGGTCTATAAGAGGCGGCAGTAATGGAGAATAGTTAAAAGTCGCAGGAGGCTATTAGTAATTAGTTTATTTCATTTAATTAGGATATTAATTAGATTATTTAATTCAGTCTTTATCTCTTAGATGAGAGTCGGTTGTTAGAGTCCTATTAGGTTTCTTATTTATTTGCTATAAATACTGCCCCTGTACCTGCATTTATGTTTATCAATAAATTACGTATTTGAGTTTATTCTCTTGTGGAGTTTACCTGTGGCTCGAAAACAGGCCTTTCCAGTTGGTAGCTATCAATTGGTATCAGAGCACGTGATCTTGGGAGATGGGTACGAAGCTCACTAATACTGAGCGCATTGGATTGCTCGAGTCCGAGGTATCCAAGATGAGAGAAGAAGCAGAAAGCAACCGGGTGGAGACGGGAATGCAACTCCAGGAGATTTTGGAGTCACTTAAAAGTCTGAAAAACGAACGCAACAACAAGAAGAAAAAGAATGAGTCCGATAGTGAGGAGGAGTCATCGGCCAGCGATGATGACAAAACCAAGGGTTCTGGTGTTCACGATCACGGCGGGAAGAACAAGGACCCATTACGTGATGCCCGGAAAATTAAGATGCCAATTTTTTCAGGGGAGGATGTGTATGGATGGATTTATCGGGTGGAGAGGTACTTTGAAGTGCAGGGTATCAGCAAGAAGGACCAATTGAGGGCAGCGGGGTTATGCATGGAGGATTCGGCTCTTGCATGGTATCGCTGGGTAGAGGCTCGATCGCCATGTCGTACATGGGAAAAGCTCAAGAAGAAGTTGTTTGTTGATTTTCAACCGTCTTATGAAGGCAACATTTACGAGCAATTCCTGTCAATTCACCAAGAAGGAACAGCCCGTGACTATGTGTGCGAGTTTGAGAAGTTAGCCGGACAGATGCTAGACCTTCCTGAAGAGGTTTTGGAAGGAACATTCATTAAGGGTTTGAAACCCGAGCTGAGTTCGGCAGTAAGGGTATCAGAACCCAAAAGTTTGTCTAAGGCTATGAAGGTAGCGGTAATGATTGAAGAAAACAAGAATGGTGGAGTACCAAAGACAGGAGGGGCGAGATGCGTCCCAGGTAGTCAGTTCAGAACAGGCACACCAACACTAACTATCAATCAACCAACAGTCAAGAAAGAAGGGGGGTACACGGGACCGTTTAAACGTCTTACGGAGGCGGAATTTGCGGAGAAACGGGCGAAGGGTTTATGTTTCAGGTGCGAGGGTAAATTTGGGCCGGGACATCGGTGCCCTAGCAAGACATTACAGGTGCTGATCGTTGAAAAAGAAGGAGAAGTAAGCGAAGAGGAGGAAGATAACGTTGAACATGCTCACTTTGACATGGCAGAAGTGTTGCTAAATTCAGTCAGTGGACTTACCCCACCACATACGATGAGAATAAAAGGAGAGATCGGAGGCGAGGAAGTGGTGGTGCTTATCGATAGTGGTGCCACCCACAATTTCGTTTCCACTAAATTGCTCGAGAAGATAGGAGTGGAGGCTACTGGTACCGATACTGTCAAGGTAAAATTGGGTAATGGAATGATGGTTGCAAGTTGGGGGACCTGCAAAGGAATCATGTTAAATCTACCAGAATTGCAAATTATTGAAGAATTCTTACCATTTGAACTAAGAGGGTCAGATGTGATCTTGGGCATCAAATGGTTACAGACTTTGGGCGACATGACTGTGAACTGGCGCGAGCTTTGGATGCAATTCTGGGATGGAAGTCGTCTGGTAACAATCAAGGGTGATCCTAGCCTATCTAAAACTCTTGCTTCAAGCAAAACACTTTGTAAGATGATGCAGCACGAAGTGGAAGGATACTTGGTCCATTTAAGCACAAAAGAAGAAACAAGTAATGCAATAGAAATTCCTGCAGGGATTCAAACGATAATTAACACCTACAATGCAGTGTTCGAAATGCCCACTGGGATTCCCCCTCAACGAAGCCATGAACATGTCATCACCCTCAAAGAAGGAAGTGCACCTGTTAGTGTGCGTCCTTATCGATACCCACATGCTCAAAAAGACGAGATAGAAAGATTGGTTAGAGAGATCTTAGATGCTGGAATTATTCAACCCAGCAACAGCCCTTTCTCAAGTCCGGTTCTTCTGGTTAAAAAGAAAGATGGAGGGTGGCGTTTTTGTGTGGATTACCGCGCACTAAATAAAGCCACGGTGTTAGATAAGTTCCCAATTCCGGTCATTGATGAACTGTTAGACGAGTTACATGGCGCGGTGATGTTTTCTAAACTTGATTTGAAGTCTGGTTATCACCAAATCAGAATGAAGGCCGCAGACGTACATAAAACGGCGTTTAGGACGCATGAAGGTCACTACGAATTATTGGTTATGCCATTTGGGTTGACCAACGCGCCGGCTACGTTCCAATCACTAATGAATAAGGTATTTCAACCTTACTTGCGACGTTTTGTTTTGGTGTTTTTTGACGACATATTAATTTACAGTAAATCGGAGCAAGAACACGAGAAACACTTGTCTATCGTCCTACAATTACTACACGAAAATATGTTATATGCAAACAGGAAGAAGTGTTTCTTTGGGCAGAAAAAAGTGGAGTATCTAGGCCATATCGTGTCACAAGAAGGGGTATCGGCTGACCCGGTCAAAATTAGTGCTATGCTTGAGTGGCCTAAGCCAAAAACCCTTCGAGAGCTTAGAGGGTTCCTTGGCTTGACAGGTTATTACCGAAAGTTTGTAAAAAATTATGGCAAAATAGCGTGGCCCCTTAGTGAACAACTTAAAAAAGATAGTTTCAATTGGACTAATGAAGCTACCGAGGCATTTGAAAAACTTCAGTCTGCAATGACACAAGTACCGGTTTTGGCGTTACCCGACTTCAACAAACAGTTCGTAGTGGAGACGGATGCCTTCGGGTATGGGTTAGGGGCTGTTCTCATGCAAGAAGGGAGACCCCTTGCGTTTTTCAGCCATACTCTTGGTGTGCGAGCAAGGATGAAATCGGTGTACGAGCGGGAACTCATGGCTATTGTTATGGCAATTCAAAAGTGGCGACCTTACTTATTGGGAAGGAACTTTGTGGTAAGGACTGATCAGAGAGGTTTAAAGTATCTACCGGAACAGCGGACAGTAACGGAGGACCATCAAAAATGGTTATCCAAGTTACTCGGATACAAATTTGAAATCGAATACCGCCCCGGAAAAGAAAATGGCGCCGCTGATGCGTTGTCGCGAAAGACTCCGATAGCACAACTCTCGGTAATAACAACAACTAGCGAAGTTGAGTGGGCCGAGTTGTGGCGAGATGTTGAAGCAGATGCCGAGTTACAAGGGATAAGACAACAAGTTTTCAATGGTGATTCTGGGCCAGCCGGCTACACGGTGGAACAAGGAAGATTGTTATTTAAAGATAAGTTAGTATTACCAAGGCATTCTAAATGGGTGTCAGTTTTCTTCAATGAGTTTCATGGAGGTGTCGTGGGTGGTCATTCGGGGGTGCAGAAAACGTACCAACGATTGGCTCGGGAAGTTTATTGGAAAGGCATGAAAGGCGATATCGCCAAACGAGTGGCGGAGTGTGATGTATGCCAACGACAGAAGTATTCGACCATGGCACCTAGTGGGTTATTACAACCGCTAGAATTACCGACGACGGTTTGGTCGGAAATTACTATGGATTTTATTGACGGTTTGCCTCGATCCGAGGGGTACACGGTCATCTTTGTGGTGGTCGATCGTCTCAGCAAATATGCACATTTTATTCCAGTAAAGCATCCTTATACTGCGCCTATTATTGCTAACCTTTTTGTCAAGGAAATTGTACGATTACACAGAGTACCGGAATCAATTGTGTCCGATCGGGATAAAGTATTTTTGAGCCATTTTTGGAAGGAGTTGTTTCGGTTGCAGGGAACAACACTTAAACGAAGTACCGCCTACCATCCCCAAACGGATGGTCAAACAGAGGTGGTTAACCGGTGCTTGGAGACTTATTTGAGGTGCTTTGTCGGCGACACTCCCAAGAAATGGGTTACGTGGTTACCTTGGGCTGAATATTGGTATAATACTTCATTCCATACGTCCACTAAGACGACGCCTTTTCGTGTATTGTACGGTCGTGATCCACCTCGTTTGTTATATTACGGTAGCCTGAAAACACCGGTCGGCGATGTGGACCAATATTTGGAGGAAAGAGATCGGGTTTTGCAGGAATTAAGGGGTTATTTGTCTAGAGCTCAACAAGTCATGAAGGCTCAAGCTGATCTCCATAGGAGGGACGTGGAGTACGAGGTAGGGGATTGGGTTTATCTTAAACTCAAACCATATCGCCAACATACCGTGGCGAGGCGGCGCAACGAGAAATTGGCACCTCGTTATTTCGGGCCTTTTGAGGTAATTGAACGAATTGGAAGGGTGGCTTATCGATTAAAACTGCCGGACACTGCAAAGATACATGCTGTCTTCCATGTTTCACAGCTCCGCAAAATGATTGGGAACCGAACAGCAATGACTCACTTACCAGCTACACTAACAGAAGATATGGAGGTCTTGCTAAGTCCAGGGCAAGTTGAGGGAGTTCGTGATGGGGACTCAGGGAAAGAAGTTTTGCTTCGTGGGGCTAACTTACGAGAATATGAAGCTACCTGGGAGATGTTGGACGCAGTGACTAGGCAGTTTCCAGAATTTAACCTTGAGGACAAGGTTCGAGTTTGGGAGGGGAGTAATGATACGATCCCTGTGCCGGGTCGGTTTGGTGTGGTCTATAAGAGGCGGCAGTAATGGAGAATAGTTAAAAGTCGCAGGAGGCTATTAGTAATTAGTTTATTTCATTTAATTAGGATATTAATTAGATTATTTAATTCAGTCTTTATCTCTTAGGTGAGAGTCGGTTGTTAGAGTCCTATTAGGTTTCTTATTTATTTGCTATAAATACTGCCCCTGTACCTGCATTTATGTTTATCAATAAATTACGTATTTGAGTTTATTCTCTTGTGGAGTTTACCTGTGGCTCGAAAACAGGCCTTTCCAGTTGGTAGCTATCATTTATCCATTAGCTTTTTAAAATTGTTCACATTATACCCTTATGATCGTTGATAGAAGGTTTATACTGATTTGACATTCTACATGACATCCTAGAAGACTTGGAAATGTAACGAACTTCTAAAATTGTCCACGTTTGATTATTGAACTTATTTTTATGCTTGATTTAGCAATGAACTTTTTTAATTGTTCACATTATATCATTGTAACCGGTGATAGAATGTTTATACTAATTTGACATTGTACGTGGCATCACAAAGCTAAGTCATAAATAAGGGGTTGAATTTGTGAAACAATAGGCTAGGATCGAATTACATATCTCAGAAAGTGTATATACATGATCCATGCAATTATCCAAGTTACTATTGTTATTCTGTAATTCCTCAAACTAACATTCAAAGGATTTGACTTCACTATAGAGGACGTATTCTTTCATTTTCTCTATACTAAAGAGAGGTGATTATGTTGATCAGCGGTGTGTCTATCTCATCCTTAAAGATTTTTTTGTATGTATGGAAAGAGGAGGATGCGGCTCAACAGCCTCAATATACGACTTGGGTTCACCTTCAATATAATTCCTATGGACTATGACACTCTTCGGTCACCTTGACCAAATGTTGTTCAAGTTCTCTTCAAGCCTCATGTTGTTGCCGGAATGAAAAAAACTGGAAAAGGTGAATCTCTTTAGTGTTGTATTCCTTTTTTTGCGATGAAAACGTCTACTATCCTTCCATGTTTGGAGTAGTTCTTCCTAATGGTTGCTTCATTCCGATTCTCATGAAAATTAGCGATGAAGAATGTGGCATCTTTCATCTTAGCTTAGGGTGTCGTCTTGCAAAAGTGAGAAGTGGCATTTTTCCACATCCACTCTCCTAACTCTCTCCACCTAAATAGGGGTGTTCTCATAGAGAGTGTTCATTTTTCAATGTCATAACTCATAAATAATATAATTATATTTAAATCACAATTTTATTAATTATTTTAAAATGAATGATCTATTTTGTTAAGTATTGAATAAAGTTTAAGCTGTAATAGCATAAGTTAAATTCATAGTTATTATATAATTTTTTTTGTCGGCTTATATTTTTATGACTTAATACACAATAACTTTCTCAATTTTTATATTCTTCTAGAAAGAGTGTTTTTTAAGTTTTGTTTGTAGGGTGAGCCTCCTCCCCGTCTAGGACATCTTTCGTGCATGTGTTATTGTGACTCTTGCATTTTTATGTTTTCGACGACAGTAACAGATTTACGAAAAAACTAGTTCATGTGATGGTTTTTTTATTAAATTACAAATAATAAAAAGATAGTAGGGATTGGACCCTTGACCTTTGGTTCAAAACAATGCATGAAACTATCTAGCTAGGCTACAACTATTTTGTATTATCTTTGAGATTTTATGTATAGAAAAATATACTTGACAACATACTAAAAGTAAATGGCAATCAAAGCATTAGAACGCGCAGTGTTCTAAATCGAAGAGCATGAATGACACAAAATTCAACTTAATTCAAATTGTCTTTTGAGCCAAGTAAAATTTCTAAGTTTTGGTTTTAAACAAAACTTCGGTTGTTAGATTAATAAGTAATGACAAGTTTATACTGAAAGTAAAATATGAACAAAAGAAAGTTATTAATCGATTGTCTTCCATCAAAACTCTCATTAGGTGTCACTCATTTTTGTGTCCCAAAACAATTGGAACAACAAATACGGTACAATGATAAATCATTAAAATATAGTGAGTAGTGACCAACCAAATTAAATCGTGATAAATATTATAAACAAAACTTTGCATTACTTCAAACCGTAAACGTTTAATAACATCTAGCTTAAATCCAAGATTCAATAACATACACGACCTCTTACAGAAAATAAAACTACAGCTAGAGAAACATAATCTGAAATATAACATCTACATAAAATCCGAGTCCAGAATTTCTGTCCAACTTTGTTCCTTCAGAATTTTGTAGAGAGTAATAAAGGCTACATGACTAAAAATGCAGAAAATATAAAACTAGAAATCTAATTTTTACATTTTGAGATCTTGCTCTAGAAATGTCCCTCGGGACTTCTTCAACACTTGTTCTCCAGAAATGAGAACTTACTCTAGAACTAGAACCTCATGGTCTTCAAGTGATAGTGTAACAAGGCTTTCATAGGCTTAAGTTCTTCAATCCTTGCATAATTGGTGCATAAGAGGTGCATATTTTCAAAGGGAGAGTTGCCCAAAGAAGACATAAGTCAGAGGAATTCAGAACTCAAATATTGTGGGCCTATTTGTCTCGGGAAAGCTACACGGGCCATGTAATTTTGCCCGTGTCGTGTAGCTTTCAAAGTACAATGCCTTTTGATGTATGAATATTCAAAGTTGGATGTTTTTCTTAGGCTTCTGGAGTTACACGGTCCGTGTAATTGCAAGTCTAAATTGCACGGCCGTGTAACTTTGTTACATGGGATTCTAAACTCGTTTTCGTCGTATCTCCTTCGTTACACGTCCGTTTCGCCCAAACTTTTGACCATAGCTTCCTTTCATATTCCAAAGTCCATCCATGTAATAAAAATTTCCCTGAAATTCACAAATTACCAAGTAAAAACCTCCCACGGTAAAGAGTACATTTGTCCCGAAAAGGAACAAATGCATGGATTGTGTCTATAAAATGCGGTAAAAATACATGAAATAAATGTGTAAAAAAATGCATAAATGCATCTAATAGTTTGTTGATGAATTGTTCCTGCTAAGACAACAATGTCCCTAACTACTAAAATATGGTCGACCCTGATGGTAAAATGTAAATGCTTCTACGTATAAAGGTATAAGAGGATCTATATTATATCTTACAACCAGCAGACCTGAAATTATGTTTTTAACCAACTTATGTGTAAAAATTCAAGCTAAACCAAAAGAATCGCATATGATGGCTCTAAAAAGATATTTTAGGCATCTAAAGTACATTCTGAATCTAAGTCTCACGTGACCAGGAGAATTTTCTTTTTTATCTAATTGGGTGTTTAGACTCTAATTATACATGATGCACCTTGTTTGTGAAAAGATACTTATGGAGGTTGTCGACTTCTAAGCAGCATGTTAGTAAGTTAGTCACACAAAACGTAGACATTTGTTGCATGCTCAATTACTAAAGTAGAGTATGTTGCAATTGGGAGACTGTGTGCTTAGATCCTATGGATTCAAAATCAGCTTTTGGACTATGATATCAAGCTAACATAAACACCATTGTATTATAATAATACAAATACCATTCAAATTACTCATAATCCAGCCCAACACTCAAACACCAAGCACGTTGAGATCATGCACTATTTCATAAGACAACTAGCTTGATGATGTTTTATCTAAGCCCCCTTGATGAACAAAAGCTTAAGTTCTTAATAGGTGAGTTAGGTATGTTTTCTCACCCCCAAAAACTATATATTTTCATTTGTTTAAGGGTTGTGTATATATTTATAGTTGGAAACAAATTAATTTTTATATTTTTTCTTGTTCTTTTTTGGAAACGGCAAACGAATTAGTGGAAGCCTCACCCGAAACAAATTAATCTTATATATTTTTTCTTGTTCTAGCCGTTAGGAATTAAATTGGGAGAATTAAAAATTTAATTTTTTTTAATATGTAGCTGTTGGAGAGAGAGAGAGTGAGAGAGAGAGAGAGAGAGAGAGAGAAAGGCACGATCGTGTTGTTGCATTGATGCTGGTAATTTATGTCGCCATCACGGGGTGATTGATGTCGGCGGCATCGTGTGCCACCTCTGATGCCGACGGAAAGAGGTGCACCATATCGTGTAGCCTTAGTTGATGTTATAAATTTCTTGGTGCATTAATTGTCAAATCAGAATTTTGAAATTTAAAACCATGTATGAAATCGGGTGCTGATTAGTGGTGAAGAAGATACAAGAAAATCGAATATGGGTTACACATTGGATCCAGGTCGTTAAATTCCATGTAGGCTCTATTTTTCTTTTGTTGTTTTTTTTGGAAACGGCAAATAGATTAAAAAGAGCCAAAGCAAGACAAAGGCCTAGCAAGTCACTAGACCCAAGCAGCCGGCAAAAAAGCAATTACAAGAGAGAAAAAGGCGAGCAATTCCAATCAAAACTCCTAATGCTAACCCCCTTGGATCTATGAATAAACCAACTATAAGAAATCGCCGTCACCTCATCAGCTAACAAAGAGGGGGAGGAGATCGAATTACTGAAAAACCTAGCATTTCTAGCTCGCCAAATACACCAAAACATACAATACAAAATAATAATGAGCCTTTTACGTTTTATCGAGCAATTTCCCCAACTAGCGCCAAAATTCAAAAGATCAACGACCTTCGAGCACGAGGGGGCGGGATCTTGCACCACTCAAAAATGTGACGCCAGACATCACGAGCAAAACAACAATTAACAAGGGCATGATCGACAGACTCGTCTTCCTCGGAACACACCTTACAAACCGCTGAAGTCAGACTAACACCACGGGAGATGAGAGAGAGGCAGCAACGGGAATTCTACCAAGACTGGCACGCCAAATAAAGCAAGAGACTTTGAGAGGGACACTTTTAAGCCAACAGACAAGGGGCTCGCTTAGACAAGCCAATTTAGAATCAATAAACTTTCTTAAGGAAGCAACCGTGTAAACGCCGTTTGGAGATAAAGAGAAGTCCACCCGATCTGCAGAAGACGAAAGACAGACATTACCCAGCAACCGAGTCAAATTGCAAAGCTCACTTAACTCGGAATCCGAGCAAGGTCTTCTTTTCCAATGCCAAATCAAACCAGTGTTAGAAATAATGTCCCCGACTGCACAATTCTTGACTTTTTTGAGCAAATACAAAGAGGGAAACCGGGAGTGCTGACAATGATCACCTAACCACAGATCCTTCCAAAATAAAATACGACTGCCACAACCCAACTTAACTTGAAAAGTGCTTTTAGGAATTAAACCATCTTCTATATTCTTTTTAAGCAAGCCCACGAGATCAGCCCACACACCACATAAAGATTTTTTAGCAAGATAATGTTTGGGTCTACTACCAAGGTTGTGAATGCTCCTAATAACCCGAGTCCAAACCGCATTTTCTTCATTAACAAAATCTCCAAACCCATTTAAGCAAAAGAGCAGAATTTTGAGAGGCAATAGAACCAATTCCCAAACCCCCTTCAGACTTGCTGGCGATGACGCGATCCCAAGACACCCAATGAATTTTTTTTACCCTCATCGGACCCTCCCCAAAGGAATTTACGCCTATATTTCTCAAGAACGTCAATAATACCAACCTGAGCATGAAAGAGCGAGAGGTAATAAGAAGGCAGGTTGAGCAAATTTATCGAGTGCTAGCATGTTGGGCTATCTTATTCCAAACGAACACAAAATTTTGGCGATTGCATTATCGAAGTTGCATTGTAGTCGTGGGATTTCAGCCAACTTGGTCATGCGGCCGATTATCCCAACGTTTATATTAAATGATATTAATAAAAATATCACCAAAAATAAAAGATGTAATAGGAATAACAAACTTTGTGTCTTTTCGAAAATAGCTAATTCGCTACTATAGTTTGTCTAAATTTCCGGTTTAACCTATATGTTTCTTTTGTTATAAAAAAATTACTCCTATTACTTACTATTGCAGGTTATGATATGCTGGTTTTATAGGGTTTTTTTTATCTAACAAAACCAGCATATGTGAAAAAATTCCAACGTGACCACTATTCGTTTGTGTTTATTTTAGAACTTATTTTTATAAAAAAACTAAATATATCAAAATTTATAATTTGTTGTTCTCTCTAAACCGAGATAAATATCTACATTTGAAGTAAATAATGGATGTTCTATGTAGTGAATGGTTATATGAAAAACTTTCCACATGTGAATTTTGATTTAGTAAGTGCAGCTTTTAGGTCACGTTGTTATCAGTGAATAGGGTGTCTAAGCGGATTCATTAAAGGTTAAAGTCGTTATGTGTTATATATGGATTCTCTTAGAACCCGATTCATGTGATGAGTTTTCTCGATTTGGTAGGATATATCACTAATTTATCCAATACTTTTCTAGTATTGCATCTCCTTTGACTATATTGACACGAAAGAGTAAAAATTTTGAATGTGTGGAAGGAAAAGAGAAGGCTTTTCCAAAAATGAAAGAGTTATTATGACATGTTGAAGATTGGATGGATGCATTTTGATGCAATGGTTTTTGGTGATCTCTTATGCATATTCTCAACTCAAGGAACTTTATTAAATATATCTAACTTACACTTAATGATGAGTGGTCATCATACTCGTCTTGAGATATCGAGTCACTACTTGTACGTGGTAAAACATCAAATCTTTACCGACTATCAGATCTTGAAACATGTTTTCGACAAAAAAGATTTAAATTTAAAGACAACTACGTGCGCTATGTTGCATTGCATGATACATATGTACAAAAAGACCACCCACTACAAGAAAACAGCCAAATAGCAACGGAAATGTGCTACGGAAGACCTTTCCGTAGCCAAATTGCTACGGTTTATGCTACAGAATGCCTTTCCGTAGCAAATTGACTACGACATTTGCCATGCAATGAAAATTCCGTAGCAAACACAAGAATAACTACGGTTTTTGTCACGAAATCAAATTCCGTTGCTATATTGCTACCGATTTTGCTATGGACTGGATTTTCGTTGCTATTTAGCTACGGAAATATCTACGAAAATACAATTCGTGGTTATTTTGCTACGAAAATAGCTACGAAAATACAACCCGTGGTTATTTTGCTACGGAATTATAATCCGTTGTTATTTTGCTGCGGAATTTTGCTATGGGCTGGATTTTCGTTGCTATTTTGCTACGAAAATACAATCCGTGGTCATTTTGCTACGAAAATAGCTACGAAAATACAATTCGTGGTTATTTTGCTACGTAATTATAATCCGTTGTTATTTTGCTATGAAATTTAGCTACGAAATTAATTTACGTTGCTGATTTGCTATGAAATGAATTTCCGTAGATAAGTTGCTACAGAAATGTTCTACGGAATTGTGGTCCGTAGTTGTTTTGCAATTGAATCAATATACGTTGGTACCGTTGTTACGGATTTTGTTACGTCCTTTATTTCCATAGATATTTAGCTATGGAACTTGTTTTTATAGAAATTTAGTAAGGGGATTTTGTTACGAAACTAGTATAGCTATGAAATTTATTTTTGGGTGAATGTCGTATATACCCTCGTTAAACAGTAAAATATCGTATTTGCCTAGCCTAAAATCTAAATTTCGTATTTACCCTTTTTAACTTACAAAATATCGTATATACCCAAACCTTTATTTTAAATATTTTTTATAATTTATAATCATTTTTCATATTATATAATCATTGTAATTTAAATAAAAGAAAGAGATAGACTATTTTACATTAAGTAACAAAACGTTTTGGATTTACCATATTGGCCTAAGGGGTGAACGTCATTCGAATTAAACCACAAAACCGCCCGAACCGAACGGCTCGAACTTGTTGAATTTTCTTAAAAATTAGATACACTTTTTTTAAAATTTAAATAAAACATAAATTAATAAAAAGGCAATTAAGATAATTAATGAAAACACTCAATCATTACTTCAATCCAAATTTATCTAACAACAATTTTTAAAACACAAATGTCTCCTAAAAATTTAAAAAAAAAAACTAAATGTTATGCTAGTACTAAAACGATTAAACTATCATACTAAATATTGTTGAAGAAGAAATGCAGAACTTGATTGATCTAGTAGTGAAGCTTGCTTAATGCTGGAATTGTAATATGTGATTTGATATAATTGGTACTTAATTTTCAGGAAAGATGACTCAAGTAAATGTAAAGGGAGCATTAGGTAAAAAACCAAGTGCATCTAGACCTGAGGTATGGAACTGCAAGAAGATGATTGCTCCATGCTTACTAAACAGAATAGTCCAACAGAATAGTCCAGAAGGAGCAACAAACAAAATATTGCTTTGTTTTTAGCAAGTATTTATTTTGATTTAGACTTCTTTACTTTTCATGTAATAAGAATTATTGGATTTATTTAATAATATGCAAATTTGTTTTGTTTTACGTATTTGTATTTTTAGATATTGGTACCAAATATTTGAAAATTATATTTATTTTTGTAAATTGTTTCGTGAATTTTTTCGTAACAAAATCTGCTACGGAATTACAAATACGGATCTTACTACGGAAGCTTGTCCACGGAATTTGCTACATATTTTACTACGGAAGCATGACCACAGAAACTGTTATGGATTTTACTACGGAAGCGTGACCACGAAAATTACTACAGATTTTACTACGGAAGCTTGACCACGGAAATTTCTACAGAATCATTGCTACAGATTTTTTACGGAAACATAGCCACAGATTTTACTACGGAACCCTGACTATGGATTTTGCTACAGAATTATTGTTACGGATTTTACTACGGAACCCTGACCACGGAATTTGTTACAAAATTATTGTTACGGATTTTACTACGGAACCCTGACCACGGAATTTGCTACAGAATTATTGTTACGGATTTTACTACGGAAGCATGACCACGGAATTTGCAACCAAATTATTGCAACGGAATTTGCAACGAAACCCGCTACAGAAATAGCAACGGAAAAAGAACCATGGAATTCGCTACGGACAAACGGCTACGGAAATCGCTACGGAGTCCACCTACGGAATTCGCTACGGAATACATGCGCTACGGAATCAGTCCGTAGCAAACTTGCTACGGAAATAAAAGTTCGTAGCAAACTCATTCGCTACGAGCTTTATTGTAACGGAACAGTTCCGTAACAATTTCCGTTGCAAAACCTATTTAGCAACGGAATTTCAAGGTTTAGCAACGGAATTCTTCCGTTGCTAAATCGCTGTTTTCTTGTGGTGACCAAATCTAGCACGAAAACTAGTGAATGTCGTATTCTCTTTAGAATATATAGAGTCATTACTTGTATGATGTAAAACATCAATTCTTTACCGACCACAAGAGCTTGAAACATGTTTTCAATAAAAAAACAATTCCTAAAATTAAAAAGAAAAACAAAAAATGGACACCGGTCTCTATTGATTTTTTTGAAAATTTGTGTGGTTTTAATAGTACAAAAAAACATGTAAACCGGTGGTAGTAGGTATTAGTGGTTGCGATGGAACTTTTTGAAAGTATGGGTGGTTTTTTAAAACAAAAGACGGAGCTTAATTCGGAAATTGATCAAAAATATAGTGGCTTTTATGTTATTAGTCCTTTGTAAAAATGACTACTTTTTCCAAAATGGGACCATTCCGAACATTCTACACTTGTTAGATTAGAAGGACAAATGACAAAGTAGTATGTAGAATTGGATAATCAACAAGGAGATAATATGAATGTTAAGCTCAATTGATTAGTTGAAGTATGTTTAAAAGATAGACTCAAATGTAACAAATTACATGAACACTAAAAAAGATAGTATACATACTCTAATCTACACCTATATATTTATGTACAAATAGGTTAGTGTAGACAAACAACTAAGCACAAAGGGTAACCGGATAAAATCTGTATCGACTCAATTCCAATACAAAAGACCAAAATAAAACTCGAGACATGGCAAAAGCATTTCAATATAGCTACAAAGGGCAATGTTAACCCATTAAACAACTCTCCCTCAACATAAAACAATACCACATCAAATAGTGAGGAAACTATCACCTAATCATCAATTCTATCTATGAAGTCCCATGTGACTTATATATCATTACTTTCTTTTATCCAATATTAGACCACATGTTCTTGAGATACATGGCATTAAAAACAACATACGTAAGATAAACTTGTCTTGTGAGCTACATAGGGTTTTAGAAACAAAGTACTTTATAAAAGTTTTAACAATTTATTCAGTGTAACACCTTTCATGAATGATAAATGTATATGAAATGCATGATTCACATTCCAACGCAAGCTTATGGGTTTCCTTTCGCATAATAGGTCTAAAATGACCATATCACGTACGTTACCTATAGCTTATGGTTAGGTACCGCATCTTAGGTCTATGAAAGACCGAATCACTTTATGTGATTATTAAGCTTGCCAAGATATGAAGAACAAATCAACCTATAATGGGAACATAAAAGACTTCTACTTCGGGATGAGAAGAACCATCCTAGTAGAGTCTTGTTGTCCTGGTATAGGGACGTGTTCAGACCTTACTTGTCTCATATGCATTTCATATTCAATGTATTCATGATCATCACTTTTATTTTATGCAAGTCAATCACACAAATGTCATGAGATGCATGTACTATAACATAAACATTACAATTTGATATTTCATAAACTTTGCATAAAAATAATGTTATAATACTTCTAATACTCGCAGGAAAGATTTATAAAGCATGCTTATCATCATAAAATCATGTAACATATATAGTAAATACTATTTGAAAAGTGATCATAATATGAACAATTGAGCATATAGCATACTTTATAAACATATTAAAATACTTTTATAAACATAGCTACATTAACCCACTTGCTGATGACTTTAATTGTTTCCAAGCACCCTACATTCTCTATTGATTTAATAAGACATTATAAGTAATATCATAAGTTTGAATATGCCAAAAGTTGTCCTATAAAGGTTGGAATTCACAATTTCATTCCATTTTACCAATTTTCGTCTCATTAAACATATAAGTACATAGTTTCATTCTTCTTCCTTAACGATGGAATTACCAATTTTGTCTCAATCACGACAAATATTAGTAAATTCAAATTACATTCTATTACAACCCTTTTCATCTCACGGATAATGCTTTAGTTGATATTTCACAACTTTAATACTCCCTCCGTCCCAAAATTATTGTCCACTTTGAAAAGTCAAAGTCTTTTTACTTTAATTTTGACCACAAATATCTATGTTTTTGTTATATATTATTTGACAAAAAATATATAAACGGATAGTTTTTTAATATGTTTTTCTATTGGTATAATTTTCATCAAAAATAATAGAATACAAACAAAATTATTTAACGACAAAGTTGAAGATGAAAGACTAAAAAAGTCAAATGTGGACAATAATTTTGGGACGGAGGGAGTATCATTTTAGCAATTTACCAAGTTTTGTCCATTTTTATTGGTTTGTCATAAAACCAAATCATTCCATTTAACCAATTAATCAACAAGTATTCACAATTCTATGTTTTATCTCAACATTACAAATTCGTCGAATGACTATTTATAACATCTATCATAAATCCGAAACACTCTATTTGGCAAGGAACTTATTAAGGACTGGATTTTAATATGTGATCGTCATTCATCAGTTTAGATTTAAAGTGACAGTAATCAAAGACTAATTAATGCATCTTAAATACCCCGTATCAGTGACCCATGAACTTGAATATCCGATAGACATGAATACTGTTTGCATAGGAGAAATGATATTTCCACCTTGCATCCACATTAAGTATATGTTTTATTGACTTGTACGATAACTGCAAGCGTTTTATACATAATGTGGATGAACAAACTACTGAAGAACATGTTTTTCCTTTCTAATACATTCCTTTCCTTCGGTTCCCAACTTCCCATTCAATAAAAAAACTTGAGAACATACTATTAATGATAAAATATTAAATAAATTTAATCTTAATTACAAACAAATGAAATTAAAAGATTAGGGTTCTTCCATTTGTTTTCAAATTCACGCCTAAGTCTAAAAGATCTAGGGTTCGTGGCTTCTCTACGTGCTCTCGATTTCGATCCTTGTCATTCTCTTGCCGAGTCGGTCGTTATGTATTGGAAGAAGGTCTCAAGTATCGTCGTGCTCAGATTGATTCCCTCACCCCGCGCTCAATTGTTTTTCCTTTGCAAGAAGGTCTTGTGTGTCGTCTTTCTTCCATCGTTGAAGCATATCGCCTCACGGATGTCGTGTCAATAGGTCACCACCTCCATATCGTCGTGCTTAGCCTGATTCACCTGATTCTAACAGATATGCAATTCGTGTTTACAATTGGGAATTGGAACTCGTGCTCCCCTGATCGGTTTACAATTGGGATTTGCAACTCATGTCAACAGTCACCACCGCCATCTGTGCCGCCCGTTCAGAGATCTAAAGGATGGATCGGCAACCCCATTTTTTCCAGCATCCCGGTCACTACCACTAGAGATGTTGAACTCCATACTGATAGATATGTCGTTATTAAATCCTGGAGCAACGATCTCCCGTGTGAAGGGTGTTTTGCCATCAGAGATATTCTGGATAAGAAGTATAATTATTGGAAAGTTATTACCACGGCAGGTTCTAGTAAGTACCTTGCCACTCTTCATCCAAGTCTTTATTTTTAAGTGAATGAACTGGATTACTAATCTGCATGTGTACTTTGTAAGTTCTAGCTATCTTTTGTGTGTGGTTTCTTGTTTATAAGTTGACATTGAGCAGATTTATTAGATGTCAAAGTTGTGACTTGGTGATTTGGGTTGGAAGCACATAGACATAGTAAAACTGCTAATGGCATAGGCTAATGGAGTGTTTATTCACTTATACTACCAAGACAATGAACAGAGTTAAGGGCTCCAATATCTCTGATTCTTTTTCTTATAAATTGAACTTTAATCCCTTTTGTTTAGTATGTTTTAACATAACAAATAATATATGATGTTCTAATGTTTGCAAATATTTTCCCAATAAGATTTATCTGTTGATTTTCTTTTCTAAACTATGAATGCATCTGCTACAATTATTAACTATAATATCCAACTTAAATCATAATTGTTATTATGATTAGTGTTATGTTTAATTTAAGCTATTAATATTTTATGATTAAAAATAATTATATTTGTATAAAAAATAATATTTAGCATCACTACAAAACAAAAGGGTAAATTGGACAAATACTTACACTCTGATAGTGGATTCTGTCTTAAAAAAATACAATGTTATATGCATAACCCTTTATTCTAACAGCCATGATTATTTGTTCAGTAACTTTACTCGTTTAGGACTTGACAAGGAAAACAAGAACAACCCCTAAGTTCTATTGCTTAATAATGATCTTAATAGTTGCCTTATCTATATATTTGTTTTGTTAGTGGCTTATTCTCATTAGGCAATGTCTTAGAAATTGTTAGTAAGTTAGTTATGTATGAATCCTTGTAGGATCCATTAGCATGTATGAGATATTTTTCATTTGTACTAATCGAATGATTGCAATCAAGTATCTAGACCATGTGAGGTTACAAAAACCAATTAAAATATTATTAATAATTGATGCTTGTATGTTCAAAAAATATTGCCATATTGTTTTATACATAAGTTTGGCAATGACTAAATTCTAGATGCATGTATGATTTATGCAAGTAATTAAAAAATACTATAATATATCATGTGTATGTAATATAGTCATCAACTATTATAATATATATATATATATATATATATATATATATATATATATATAATATATATATAATATATATAATATATATATATATATATATATATATATATATATATATATATATATATATATATATATATATAAAATCTCTACTAATGCAGACTTATTGAGAAACTCAATTGTTGCCTAGCCCATGCGGATTATATCATGAGATGCATTTTAATCCTATGAAGAGATTATAACGAGTCACACATTCAATATGTAAGAATGATTTCTTGACAAATATTATTAATTCAATTGTAATATATTGATATTAGTTTTATAAGTTACTATAATATGGTTTTTTATTGTTTTAGGAAAAATTCTCCAAAGCAACATTACTATCTGGATGGGAGGGATTGGGTGGACCTGTCATGAGGAAAAAAAAAGATATTTTTAAGCAGCAGAAATGTCTCAGTCTCAAATGACTTAAATATGAAATGTTATGTTCTCAAAAGATGATTAGATATGAAAAGTTATGTTGCACTCGATGGTATATAAGATCTATTAGAGCAAAAACATAGTCATGACCTTTCGTTGAGGTTTGGTATTTTTTCACATATGGTTTTGTTATTGACTTGTTGGTTAGTATTTTTTTTGTTTGTTATTTATAGTTTCGATATGATAATGTGTTGACTACGGTTCATTAATTTATTACTAGTTGTTAATTTTGTGCATTTGCAAGAAATCCAATGCATATTTTAGTTACTATAAAAGCTAGTTGGGACTTAAATCTAGTATCACTGTGTATCATATACAATTGATTATTAATACAAAAAGTTATGTATCAGGGAATGAATATTAGTCCTAGTAAACACATATCAGAGATTAGAACCGATATAAGTAAGGTGGTTTTTGTTTTTAAAGATGTAAAATGTCTTGTCTTTTTCCAAGTTTGTGAAGAAGATGTGGACCAAAAGTATTTTTCCAAGTTTGCGGAAGAAGACGTGGACCAAAAGTCTTTTTCCATGTCTTCCTCTTAATAAAAAAGATTGTTAGTTTTTAACATCTTTTTGAAATCATTCATTCTAACATCAGTTTTAGTTAAAATAAATGGTAGGGATGGGGGTATGAGTAGTTAAGGGATGGGGGGTGGGGTGGTTGATGGGGTAAGAGGGTGGGTAGGATAGGGTAAGTGGGGTGGGTAAGGTGGGTGGAGGTTGCTTGTGTAAGGGTGGGGTAGAGGGTGGGTTGGGGTAGGTCGTTCGGTGAGTGAGGGTATGGTGGGTGGGTGGGTGGGGATAGGTTAGGGGTGGGTGGATGGTATCACACCCCCAAACCACGATGGCGGAATCGTCTGAGGGCAGAACGGGACATAGCATCACAACCATTGCATACATTGAAACATAAGTAGATAACAACCATCATACATTATAATTGGAAAGTTACATTGTTCAAACGGTATTGTTTCAACCCAATTACAGTATGATAATGAAATAAGTAAAAGAGACGTCTTCGCGTCCCATTCCAAAAGGTTAGTCGGACCTGACTAATTGTTACCTGAGAATACAAGTAATTTGAAAGAGTGTCAACATTACGTTGGTGAGTTCATAAGATTTTTGTATGGAGAAAATCCATAGTCCCTTTTTCCTTGTAAAGAGATTGTGTTTGAAACCAGAAAATCCAATATTTTCATATAAGTGAGTCGTAGTCTTAAAACCCAAAGACCGAAAATGTATACGTGTTTCTATACTTGAAAATAGTATTGCATAGTCTTATTCTTGTACGAAACCATGTAAATACATGTTTATTCGTAGATTAATTGTAGATCTGATTCCGTAAAACATTTACGTAGGTCAAATCGTACTTTTATTTATATCTTGATAAAATGTAGTTTTAATTTCCATAAAACTTGTATTTATAAGTAAAACCATACTTATATTTGTAACTTGTTAGAATGTAGTTTTAATACCATAAAACTTGTTTGTATATGTAAATCGTACTTATTTTCACATCTTAATGAAATGTAGTTTTAATTTCCATAAAACCAGTGTGTATAAGTAAAACCATACTTATATTTGTAACTTGTTAGAATGTAGTTTTAATACCATAAAACTTGTTTGTATATGTAAATCGTACTTATTTTCACATATTAATGAAATGTAGTTTTAATTTCCATAAAACCAGTGTATATAAGTAAAACCATACTTATATTTGTAACTTGTTAGAATGTAGTTTTAATACCATAAAACTCGTATGTATAAGTAAAACCGTACTTATATTTGTATCTTGACAAAATGTGGTTTTAATCCCATAAAACCCGTATGAATAAGTAAAAACCATACTTATATTTTGTGTAGAGCAACATGTAGTTTTATATCTATATAAAACCATTTGAAGACGTTTTTCCCCAAACTAAGGATATTTGTTGTCGTTCATGTGAGTTATTATAACCTTGCTATGACTAGTATGTAGGCCTGCCACGACGTTCTTCAGGCGTCGTAATGTTAAGACATTTGTCACCCAGACCTGCCGGTCTAGCTGTAGCTAGCAGCTTAGGTGCGGGATTGTCAGTCCCGTATAGATCTATACACAACTATCTCGCTCATGAATGATTAAGGTTATAATCCAGGACTTAATGCGTACATCTTTCAGTACTGTGAAGAAATGTCTCACATAACCACCCAACGTGATGTTTTATCCTAGTTCGTATTGAAATGAAAACCCTTTTGTATTTGTAATTATCAAGATATACTCATGATAATTATAGTGTAAAGCCTTGCTTGTAAATGTAGTGAAAACTCCTTTGTAGTCGTAATTATCAAAATGTCCATGATAATTATAGTATGTAAATATACTGAAAACTCATTTACGTTTGTAATTATCAAATTGTCCATGATAATTATAGTATGTAAATATACTGAAAACTCCTTTACGTTTGTAATTATCAAATTGTCCATGATAATTATAGTATGTAATAATTATATATTTATATAATTATCTTTAGTATTTCTGTCGTATCTTTGTCGTTCGTTCCATAAATTATGCACATTATAATTTATATAAATGTTTTCGTTGTGTTAACGTATTTAAGCCTAAAAGATGTCAATGAGTTGAAAAGTATAATTTCTTACATCTAAGGCACTAAATATTCTAATAAGATAGATTTAAAGTTTATCAAGATGTCATGACAAGAAATTTGTTTTAGTCATCTTACATGAGTGATGACAACATTTTTAAATCTTGTCTTTTTGTCAAAATGATGGTAATCTTTCCAAATGGTCATTTTTCATACACATTATTTCGAATATAGTCATTTTTGGTCTAAAATACCAACTTCCTTGTAAAAATATCATTTTCCAAGTTTATTATGACGTTATAAGTCTAAATAGTCGGTATTACGTCAAATTGACGTTTTTTTTATAAATTACTAGAAAAGCCGTATTTCCGGTCACAAAAACATATTATTCCTATAATAGTCTATTTTTAGTATACCGTTGTAATAATCATATTTTTACGAACAATAATGAAATAACTTATTTAGATGATTATAAATAACATCTTTTAAGATATTTCCCACAAAAATGGTGTAATAACTTGGTTATAACCATTTTGTTAGAAAGTAGTGTTTTCGGTTACAAAAACGTAGTTTTTACTAGTTTTCATTTTCATGACGTTTATATTAAAGATCTAGTATTTTTACACAATTTATTTATAGTTTTGTAACTTTTACACAAATATAATACCTCATAATGTTTATAATACATAGATCTAACCATATGTCATGTCAAAAACGTTTTTACACAACTACTAGTTTTATAAACTTGTGTAAATCATTAATTATAGTATATAAACACATATAAACTTGTGTAAATCATCATTTTTAACATGTAAACTTGTATTCTCCCCCAAAAGTTTAGAAAAGATGAAAATGAGGGGTATGAACTCACCCTTGACGCGTGCTTTACTTAAAAACAAGGTTGTTCTTGCGGGATTTATGGTAGAAGACAAGATCTAAGCTTCGGAGCTTGAATGACCCTTGGACAAAGTTATTATCCAACGGGTTTATGTAGATGTTAGTGTGTGTAAATGAGATAAAAGTGGTGTAATAATGTTTAAAATAACTAGATGAGAGTATCTTACCAAAAAGAGGTGTTTTACACTTGAAATGGTGGAAGATGGTGGTGGAGATGGATGGTTTATGGTGGTGGTGGGTATGAGAGGTGGTGGTGGGTGGAGAGAGTTGAGAGAGAGATGAGAGAAGATGTTGGGTGTTGGTGTAAGTTCAAATGAGATGAAAAGTTGGTGTTTATGAGTTTTAAATTCATTTTTTTTTATTTTATGTACAATATGATTTAAATAAGGAGACATGTCTCTTAAAAGCAATACATGGGTGTCCCATGATGGCTCATGGTCGTCCAAAGGGAGGGGGTGGGGGTGGGGTGAGTTGGTTCTATAAAAATGCCACTATTTTATATAAAAATAAGTAGTTTTTTTTATAAAATCGTAAAACGTTTTAGCGTAATTTCATGAGTTTTTGAAGAAATGATGTTCTAAATAAATATATTGTATAAAAACATTGTTAAACATTTATTTATATTGAATCATGACTCGTTAAACGATGAAATACGCGTTTAAGCGCAGTATTTTTCCGATTACGCGAATTTATGCATTTTACCGAAAATTGTATTTGGCTTTGAAATTAAATACTAGATAGTATTACGTTCCATAATATATGATTTGTTATTCCATATTTGATGCTTAAGGCACCACATTTTGTATTTTGAGTCCAAACCCTGTGTACATTTATCCGTTCACAGCGAGTTGATTGTTGTAACTTTCACATACGAACTCCGTTTTCGACGTTCTATATATCCACAGGTTCGTATTTACGAGCAGAACGTTTTATGAATATTATTATTCTCAAAATAATAATTGTATGATTATCAAATTTTTACGCTACAGTAGTTTATTATCCGTATCTTCAGCGTTTACTCGATAATTGTTTTGAATTAGCATACGTAGTATTATAATATTTAATAATACATCGTAAAAGTTATGGAAAATAACTCTTCAACATATGGATTAATGTACGCTTCGTTTGACTATGGTTGACTTTCGTTGACCAAAATTTACAATTGTCACAGATGGCGTGGCTACGGTTTTGGTGGGTAGGGTGGGTGGGAGTGGGGGTAGGCTGGGGTGGGGTGAAGTGTGTTGAAAAAGTTTCAAAAAGTTAATATTTATGTCCTTTTGAAAAATATGTAAAAAGTATTTTTTTTATAGATTTTTTGTCTTCTAGAAAACAACGGTATTTTTGAAAAACATCTATCCTCCCGTAGATGTTTTAGGGTAAAAAGAGTTATTGAGGAAAAACAGACACTCTTTAAGTGTTAATTTTTCCAAAAAGAAACATAGTTGAGACCAAATGACATTGTAACTAAGACTGATATTCAATAATTGAAAAATCAAGTTAGGTAGTAAATGACATTGTATTGGAGACTAATATTCAGTTATTGAAAAATCATATAAGGAGTTATTGAAAAATCATATTAGGGGAATGAATGAGATAATATCAAAGAGTGATAATTAGTCCTAAAAATATGGTATCAAAGGACTGATATGATATAGAAAGGGGTCGTGGAGGAAACATATTGGAGACTAAATAATATAATATGCAACATTATATTAACATTGATATCGAGTCCCTAAAAGATAGTATAAGAGATTGATATGCCTTAAAATGGGGATACAAAGAAAAATATTAGAGACTGAATAAGATAGTATCAAAGATTGATATTCAGTCCTTAAAAGATAATATTAGGTATTGATATGATATAAAATTGAAGTTTAGAAGAAAGAATATCTCTAGACTAAATAAGATAGTATTAATGCTGACTTTCTGTCTCTTATACTTCCATGTATTAAGGACTTTTTTCAGTCTTGGATACATAAAAAAAACTACTATCTAGGACTACCTATTGATATTAACTAGGGACCGGCTAAAATCAGTCATTGATTCCCATCAGGACTGATTATTGACCATTTGAGACTGATATTATCAGTCTTCGACATTATTTTTTTTTCTTGTAGTGATATATAATTATGCCAATTAATATCCTGGTAGCTTTAATGCTTGTGACTAGTAGAAGGTTTCCTTATAGCTTATAACATGAGTTTACATGTGACCTTTCATTACAAATCACACCTTAAAGGTGCGTAAATCCACATTGATTATCTTCTTGAGACCCACTTACTTCCAACATCCTTGTTTCTAGGTGGATGATCAACTAAGTTTTATACTTGGTTGTTCTTTACGGACTGCAACTGTGCATTTATCGCTTCAAACAATTTATCATCCACTATGATCCTTTTGATCTTCTTCGGTCACAAGGCATCTATATTTCTTGGGCTATTGGGAAACTCTACAATATTTGTATATTCTAAGTGGTTCGGTTGGTGTCACTACAACTATTTGCTCGAGCTCATCAAGTTGCTAGTTTTGTAAAAATGTGTTGCCTTCATCCCTTGAATGCTACCTTTTTCTAACACTTTTATATTTTTATCTTCAAACCAGAAGAGATCTTGGCAAAAGAATTCTTCCTAGTAGCCTGTAGCAACCGGTGGATTCTGAGTCAGGATTCTCTCACCTTAAATGGTTAAACGCTTTCAATTATACCAATTTTAAATAGTTTTTAATCAAAAAATTTTCAACCAATTTCAAAATAGATTTAGATTTAATCAGGTGGTTTAATGGGTAAATAATTTATTTTAAACCTCATTTTATAATGATATTTTTTTGTTTTCAACAACCATGATATTAAAATGCATAATATCCACATCACACATAAGGTCTAGGTGGGTCACTTGACCCACCTAAAATTTCAAATTGTATAGAAATTTATAAAACAAAAAACTGGTGACCTACCTTAAATATTTTGGGTGAACCACCTTATGTAAAAGAAAAGCTAAACTTGACTCAAAGTTGATCTGGTTCATATGATGAAGCGCCTTGCCCCTCACAAAATTTCCCTGCTTTCGATTCTTGTACATCCCATTATTACATTTATAATTGTTTTTAATACTGTAGTTCTACCTTCTTCCTTTTTTTTTTCTTTTAATCCTTTTATGTGGAATTCTTTTACGCCATTTCTTCCATAGTTCCATTTAAGTAGAAACTTTGTGTACATTCGAACATTTATTTTATTTGTTTTCTTTCAAATTAAATTGATTTTACTTTTCCATAAATTTAATATGTTTGGATGAATATTGAGCTTCACAGGTAAACTTCACTTCGACGTTAAATTATTGTTTGTTTTTTTTTCAAATATTTTTTGTATAACAAATATGAAATCATTTATAATGTGTGTTTGTATTTTCAAAATTGTATTATGGGACAAATTTTTATTTTTCGCACAAGTTTTTAAAAATCAAATGATCGACTCTAAAGGCATAGTTCGTCTCAAATCCTTCATAACATCCAACAAAACATGGTTATTTCTTTTATATTTAGGGGCCTAATTTCAATTTAAAATTGTGTTTTAGAAATTATTAGTAGTGATACAATTGTGAAATTATTTTAAGATATAAGCCTTCGTTGGGTGCGGTTGTAAAAAAAATTGTTTATACGTCCCGACCCGACCCAATAGTAGTATTTTTTTTAATATTATATTTTTATCAGTTTTAGCTAAATGGTGAACCACGTAAGATTTTGTTCTAGACTCGCCACTGCAAATAATAATAGGTAAGAAAAGACTTCCATTGCCTAAGACCAAACCTATAGTCAACTTTAAGAGTCAACATATAAATTATTCAGAACCATGAGAAAAAAAACCAAATTTTATGCTCACGGTGGGTTGAGGAGTAGCCCCAGGAAACACCAACCGTGCCATGAAAAAGTGCCTTCGTACACCACCATGACCGCCACCGTTACCGTCATGCATCACCATCACTAATGGTTTCATTTCACATAGTCATAGCTACAGGTCGAGGCTTGGCGCAAGCTGGGTCAATGCCAACAAACTACTTTGATAATTAGGGTCGAGGCAGACCGCTACTAGGAAAACGACAATGGGCTATCAAGTTTGCCAAAAGCTATATTGATTAGGGTTTCGTCTTGTTCTTCGGGTCTACCGACTTGCTTAATTTTACATTACAAAATAAATTAACCTATTTTAATATTTTATAAAGAAAAAAACATAAGATTGAAAAACTTATTCTAGTTATATAAATAACAAAGGCTACAAAAACGGCAAAAACCATAGCACAGAAATTGACCAAAATATCTATAACAATCAATTAATTACAAGGTCCAAAGGGTGAATGAAATGCAATAAACAACTTACCTCCACATGTAGAAATGAATTGTTTTTTTTATAAAATCATTCATGTGATTTACAAAAATAAATATTTAATAGATCCATTAAATTTAATATATGAAAATATTTAAGTGTTGAGATATTTCGATAATTACCAAAGAACCATCGAAAAGTCTATGATTATGAACAAACAAAGAATTTAATAAATCCATTAAGTTTAATATATGAAAATATTTAAGTGTTGAGATATTTCGATAATTACCAAAGGACCATTGAAAATTCTATGATGATGAACAAACAAAAGAATTTAACAGGTAATTATGAGATTCGAGACAAGCTCTGATACCATAGTTGAAGTTGCAGGATATAAAATAAGTTAGGTAACCAAAGAACATGGAGGAATAAAAAACTTAGGACTTTTTCGAGAGAGGATCCAACTGAATCAACAAGATCAACAAGGTCAACAAGATCAACCAATGATTCAAACCATAGGGGATCGTCGAAAGTTTGATATCCGCTAAAGGTATCCACATCACCAACAAGAATAGAGGTTAAGATTCCAATCTCAATAATAAAAAACACCACTTCGATCCTTTGTTCTCAATTTAATACACAAACATAAGGAGAAGGAAAAGGGAAACATCGACCCCTTGAGAAGGAAGATGAGGAACCAATTAGGGTTTTTCGTGTTATCTAAAAAGCCTTAAAAATACGTAAGTACTGAACCGAAATATTGGGCATTTATCGATTTAGTTAGTAAGCAGAAAACCTATTAATTAATTAGTTTAATCAATTAACCGACTTTTGATAAATCCTTTCATTGAAATCTTAATTCTAATAAAAGACTACTTGCACTACCACGTGACGTTCTCTTATACACCTCCCACAATGTTTTTCCGCTCACTCCCTCTTCTCTTCTATACAATTTCGCCAATCTGTTTTTATAACTGCACGTCCCTTAAAATCAGCAAAGAAATCATCCGTTAAGAAATCAACTCCATAATTAAATCGGATGGAAGCCAATAAATCATCTTCAACACTACTATCGCACCTATTGTTGCCCTCCAGGAACCCTAATCGCCGCCACCATGGGAATCATCAGCTTTTTTTGCTTCTAATTGTAAGACTGAGAGGTATGGGAACCCTTTGGTGTGAGGGGTTCTGGTGCCACGTAAGCGCCACCTCACTTTCTCCTCACCTCTTCAATTCTAGGAAATGGTAACCCCTCACCAACCTCTCACTTTTTTTATTTAAATAAATAATTAAACTAAATTAAACTAAATACAAATTATATTAAATTATATTAAAAAAATATAATTAAAGAAAAAACATTTCATTAAAATTAATATATTTAACATTTTGCCAATTTTGTAAATTTAAAAAAAAATACAGGGACCAGAGTTGTACATTTCCTAATTTCATACCGTTTTTTCATTTTTATTTCCCTCTTCATCTTCTTCCTTTGTTTGCTCACACGTGACAAAAATATGAGAGAAAGGAAGAGAGAGAGAAAGAAGAGAGAGAGACAGCAACACCGTGCGGCTTTGGAACCCCATGTGAGGTCCTTCACCGCAGGCAACACCCCAGGTGGGGCGGTGTTCCCGTGCGGTGAAGCCCTCCACCGTGGACACCTCACCCCTTCCCCGCTTCCATACCGGTCGGTCTAATATTGATTCTCTTTTCTTTCTCTTTATAAATGTGCATGTATAAAGATATGAAGGCGAAGAAATTGTCAAGCAACAACAATTTTGCTGTAGAGGTTGATGATCGATGTGTTCCTGTGGATGTCCCTACTTTTTCATTTTCCCGTCTATAGAGTTAGCATGAAATCAGCAACCAAAAATCACTCACGATTGCCGACCCCTTCCTCTCCTTTCTAAAATGAATTGGCGTAACCATCACCCTGATGGCCTAGTGGATAAGGCTTAGGACTCTTTCTCTTCCCCCATAAAGAGGTTCCAAGTTCTAATCTCACTCCCTCCCTTTCCCCATAGGGAGTGTTAGGTTTCAATCAGGGGATGGCCACTGGCCACCTCTCTACCCCCGTAGGTGATTGACCCGGACCACCCTGCTGCCAGGTGTGTGTGGCCCCCGAGGTTGCTTCATCAGGGTCATCCAAAGGATGGATCGGGTGGGGTCCTCGGTTACCAAAAAAAAAAAAAAAAAAAAAAAAAAAAGAATTGGCGTGTTATGAAAACTTTTAATGTAAACATACCTCGCCACAAATCTGACGGGTGAAGGAATTTCCATTTAGCGGTGAAAACACAGTTAATCAGCTCCGGTTTAATTTGGGGACTTGGTGATCTCGCCGCTTAGGCTGTTACTCACGCCACCGCTGTTAAGAAAAAAACATTTTTCTTTCCGTAAGTTTTCCTTAATCTTATCCAATTTTTAATAATTCCTTTCATGTTTATGTTCGTCTTCCTGTTCCATGCAATTATTTCTTTCATTTGCAATTGTGTCTTTTTAGGAGCATCATTCAACCGCGTTTTCACATAAAAGGAAAGTGAAGTTAAATTACTTTAAATTTTTATATTCCTTACGCTATGATTCTAGGTTCATCATCCTTCCTGCCCTATCATGTATCCATTACTTGCATTTTTAATACTCTTTTTTTTTAATTAAGATTATATAAAATGGAATATCATCTATTTAGGAGTGAGAAAGTATGTGAAAAAGTTACCGAATTTGGGTATTGCAGTAAATTTGGTGACCTATTTGACTATAACTATGTATTACTTAAATACATATTAAGCTACTAATTTCTTAAATTATAGTTTGTATAAATGTAATTTTTATCATTTTATGTTATGGGTGTTTTACAGGTACCTCACCATTGCCATATTTGCTGAGGTACCTCACTATTTGCCATATTTGCTGACCTATGGCAATTTGATTGGAACTATCCATCTCATACATCTTTAGACAGAAGTTCATGGCTCCACTTAGTTGGTAGTCAAGTTTTTTCTACCATTTTTATTATTAAATATGTTTCAAATAAATAATGTTTTTTTGTTAAATTTCTTATTTTTTGATTTTCAAGAGGTATTTTGAATTACTAATTATTTAACATGAACAGAGAATTTTGTAGTGTGTGTATGGTTGTGTATGTGTGACAAAAACAGAAAGTACATAGTGGATAAGGCTTTGGACTCTTTCTCTTCCTCTATAAAGAGGTTCCAAGTTCTAATCCCACTCCCTCCCTTTCCCCATAGGGAGTGTTAGGTTTCAATCAGGGGATGGCCACTGGCCACCTCTCTACCCCCGTAGGTGATTGACCCGGACCACCCTGCTGTCAGGTGTGCGTGGGCCCCGAGGTTGCTTTATCAGGGTCATCCAAATGATGGGTCGGATGGGGTCCTCGGTTATAAAAAAAAATAAAAAATAAAAAATAAAAAATAAAAAATAAAAAATAAAAGTTCCGCCAATTTTATGTAGTTTTGGTTTTAACAGGAGATAAAAAAAGCTGCATTGATAATAAATTACTGCATCCCTTTGTTGTTCCACAAGGGTCATCAGATTAAGTTTCACTAACCATATTATTGAAAAGTTTGACTATTTATAAAAAAAAGACTAACAGTGTGAAAAAAACAAACTTTAACGGACATAACTTTCGAGTCGTCACCAAAACTTTTGAGGCCTACTTTATATGAATAGGTCAAAATATTTTAAACTGAAAACCAAATATAAAAACATTGATAATAGTTCAAGGCTTAAACTTTTAAAATTAGTTCACCATTTGTTCAACAAATTTACTAAAATTTTTCCAATAAAAATTTGACAAAATATATTTTTTGATACAAAAAATATGAATTTACATTGTTTATGTTTTATAAATATATAATTATGTTAAAAAATATGAAATGTAAGAAAACTATAAACACCGAGTTGACCTGACGGTTGATCCGTGACCCAGTCATTATACCGGGCCAACTAAAAACTCATGTTTTAAAACATTGATCATGACATATTATTTTGCAATTTACTTGATTTTAATAAAAAAAAATGTATTTCATAGTCAAATATGTGTTTCTGAAAAAATAAGCACACCAACCACCAAATAGCACATGTTATTTGTTAAAAGACAATTACCTAAATTTCGATAAAACTAACATCGACATAGGAGATATTCTCAACATAATTATAATAGGTCATTGGTCGATTTTAAATAAATAGTGTTCAGTATTTGGTAAAAATCAACGGATGGGATTAACTGTCACATTTCTTGTAAGTTATCGAACATAATCCAACTTTCAATAACTTTTTTTCAACTTATTCCCAAATATGGCATCGTCGATTTTTAACTTATTCCCAAATATGGAAACGTCGATTTTAGATAAATTGTGGTCCATTATTTGATAAAATCAACGGAGAGACTTGTCACATTTTCATGTAATTAATTGAGTTATCCCGTGACTATATATCTATTTTCTATTATTACTTATAAAACAAACTTGTTAAATTTGTAAGAGGTTCAACTTTTTATGCATACAATACATCTATAAAGCATGTACTTACAAGTTTTTCTGCACAATTTACAACTATCTATTGCTACTTATCTTCTTAAATTTTTAAGAGGTCCAACTTATTTTGCATAAAGTACATGTTCTTAAGCACCGCCAATCTTATCATCGGCTTAAAAACAACTGAAATACTATCTCGGTGAAACCCACTATTACTCTCTTTTATGCGAAGCATTAACCTAAATATCCTTGTTTCTTTCTCTCAAGTAGCCGTCAAGGAGAGCAGTCCAGGAGAGATCGGGCACCATCCACAACACCGCGTCGGCGAGCATAACCTACCACCGTCGTGAGATATTGGAACTAGGAAACCTTCGTTGTCTGCCCTATCTATTCCGATTTGAGGTCTCGGACCATCGCTATGAAACCCTAGCTTCTACTACACCTGCTTGTTCATGGTGGTGGTCCGAGACCTCAAATCGGAATAGATAGGGCAGACAACGAAGGCTTCCTAGTTCCAATATCTCACGACGGTGGTAGGTTACGCTCGCTGACGCGGTGTTGTGGATGGTGCCCGATCTTTCTTGGACTGCTCTCATTGACGGCTACTTGAGAGAAAGAAACAAGGATATTTAGGTTAATGCTTCGCGTAAAAGAGAGTAATAGTGGGTTTCACCGAGAATTTAGTATTTCAGTTGTTTTTAAGCCGATGATAAGATTGGTGGTGCTTAAGAACATGTACTTTATGCAAAATGAGTTGGACCTCTTAAAAATTTAAGAAGACAAGTAGCAATAGATAGTTGTAAATTGTGCAGAAAAGCTTGTAAGTACATGCTTTATAGATGTATTGTATGCATCAAAAGTTGGGCCTCTTAAAAATTTAGCAAGTTTGCTTTATAAGTAATAATATATATATCTATACTATCTTAAAAAGAAAAAATGGTTTCTAAAAATAGAAACTCTTAAAATTAAGAGGTTCTATTAATCATGCACAATGTACAAGTACTGAAGCCATATACAATTTTAAATACATATTGCGTAGTTCAGTAGTTGTTTGTGTATACCAAACTTCACGCATTATACGCTCTATCTCTCTACGACTCTATCTCTTCCCGATCAATTGATTTTTTCAAACAGTTATTCTCTCGCTATCCCTCTATATATGCCCCAACCTTTCGTAACTCCTCCCCAAATTTCTTTATGCCCTGTCTCACTCTCACTGATCGACACACTTCTTGATCCAGACTATTCTAAGTTGCCAAATCTCGTATCTAAACCCTTTCTTTCTAAGGACCATAATCCCGGCGACCAGGCGCCACCACAACCGTCGCACTCACCAGACCACCGCCACAACCCTACTCTGCTTACCTTCGTTGTTCACCACGACAGACAACACCACCTACCGTGTTTTATCCCAAAGGTATAATCCCTCTTGTCGCTTTTGGGTTAATGACTTCCTCTTATTGTCTGTGTGTAGGACCTTCACCACTACTAAACACGCTTCACAATCCTTTCTTCTTCTTCTTCGATCTCCGATCCATCCAATTGTTGGTTTGTTGTTATTCTCCCTTTTTAATTCTTGATTCTTCTAGGTATTAAATTGAGGGTTTTATGTCAATATCTTTATGGAGGCATAACATAAAGTCAAATTTCAACTAATGAGTTGTTATGAGTTCATATGATATTCTCGTAGGTACTAGGGCTGAGCAAAAACCGAACCGAAAACCGAAACCGCGCCAAAAACCGCATTTACCGCTACCGCAAAACCGCAAAACCGTAAAAAACCGTAAAAAACCGAAACCGCAAAAACCGCAACCGCAAAGCATGTTGTGGTGCGGTTTTAGCTTGAAAAACCGCGCTTTACCGAAACCGCACCGCAAAATTTATTATATATTTAAATTTTATATATATAATTATGATAATAGAAAGTTATGTTTAATAATAACACTAATTATGATAAGAGAAAGTTAGACAAATGGTCCGTTTAACATAATTACAAAAATTTGACACGCATTGATTAAAATATATATTAGGCAAAAAGCAAACTAAAAACAGAAGCTTATCATGTATCTATAAAACATTCCCCAGCTTCTTAAGCTTAGCGTCAAATTAAGAGAAATTATTGAAGGAAAGAACTTAAGCATCTTTCAATTATCATTAAATAAAAAAACAATGAAACTGGCTTACAAAATCCCACGTAATTTATCAGCTGCAATAATCAAGAAAATGGATGACAACTATTATAATGTTTTTCCCCCTCGAAGCCTTTATAGCATATTTCCTCAATGGGAAATACTTGTCTTTCTTCTACTCTATTTCCGTTTTCAATGCTACCTGCAACACAATAGAACTTTTTATGCAAAAATGCAACAATGTTTTCCTATAATTGGATAGGTTTTTCAAAATTTTTCTAAATGACTTTTATGTATTTGAGCTTTGCTGTTGTTGACTTCTTCTAAATGACTTTTATGTATTTGAATCTTCAAGTTTTTCATATTACTATTTTGTAGTTTGGATGCTTTTAGTATTTGCGGTTTAAAACCGAAACCGCACCGCTACAAACCGCAACCGCAAAATAAACCGCAAAAACCGTACCGCAAAAAACCGCAACATATGGTTTTACACAAATAAAAACCGCACCTAGCGGTACGAGTTGCGGTTTTATGCTAAAACCGCACCATACCGCACCACGCTCACCCCTAGTAGGTACCGTCTCTGGCTTTTTTCATTCAATGTATAACATCGGTTACTTTTACTTGACAGAGGTTCTATATATTATACAGTTATGCTCGGTATGTTTCTACAAAATGGGCTCAATAATTATTTTTTGCTGTTTGTTTCAGAAAATTGTTCTTTATCTGCACAAAGAAGGAGGTGAGTAATACATATACAAAGTAACAGGGGCACTCCTCTATTTAACCTCATCTAAAGAAACGTTTTGTGAAAAAGGATCTCTGATTTGTCACGTTCATCTCTTTTTTGTAATTGGAGTATGCAAACCAAATCAGAATTCAGTTGAACCTGGTTAATACTTAGGTGTTTAGCTGATAAATCTGGTTAAATTAGTTTGGTCTTGCATTTGCTAGATTGGTGGTGTAGTGCTTAATGACGGGTCTATCTGGCGAGGGTGTTCATGGTGTAGGTATTTTGAATTGTTGTTATTTATGAATTATTTATTTATTATTGAAATTTTGTTGATCCTTTTTTTCACCTTATCTGCCAAGATCGACTTCATATTTTTAATGGGTGAATAATTGATGTTTGTTTATGATTTTTTACATGAATAAGAGACAATCAAGGATGATTTTTTTTGTTTGTTTTTGAAGTGCATGAAAGATGTTGGTTAAGTTTGATGAGTGACGTAGAATGATTCCAATTGTTTATTTATTCAATGGGTTGTACAGGTTAAAGGTGGTAACCAAGTTTGCGGACCATCTGGTTCTCCGAGATCATTGTGAGGTATCCCATTTTCACCGATACTAAAAAGCTATATGTTTTGATATATTACACAACCCATCCATTTTGGTTATATATATTTTTATAGCAAACTACAATTGTGGTCCTTGATTTGAGTTATCTTTTTCGTTTTTGGTACTTAAAATATTTAAGTTGCAATATTTTATTTTATCTTGATGTTTCGTTATAGTCTCTATCTCAAATAGATTGACTATAATGCCCTTTTGTAGACTTTTTTGTCATAAATATTTGTTAGTTATTTTAATTTTTAAATCATTTTAACTTTCATTTAAGGCCCAATAGCCCCGCTCCGCATCACCAAAATGTAAGTTTAGATATTGCCGAGTAAAATTTATTTGGAGAAATCTAGCTTTATATTGATGTGTTTGAACAGTGCATTGCCAGGCTCAAATTATAAGGAGATATACAGTTCGGGACTAAACTTAAAGAACTGACAGAGTTTTAAGTATTAAACTCTATGAAAAGATTAAATTAAATTTACTGTTTCTACTGTTATATTGGCTAAAAGGGAATTCACTCAAAGGGCCCATTCCCGATATGAGTACTCTTGAGAAATTGAAAATTATATAAGTATTTGAGAGATTGAAAATTATTTAAGTCATTGAGAAATTGAAAATTTTGATTTAAGTATTTGAGAAATTGAAAATTTTGTAAGTGTTCGGTTTTATTGTTGTAGGCGTCAGTTAGTGTATGTGTGTTGTGTTCGTATCTGATTTGTATGTTTATGCACAACTATGCTTGTGTCGGCCATATTTCCTTGTGAGATTTGCTTCTATGATTGCTAAAAAAAATGAATAGCATGTATATATATTTTTGCTCTTTGTTTAAATTCTTTAATATGTAATACATACTTGATTGAAAAAAGTTGTATTTAATCTTTGACTGTGCTGTCTTGAAACATATTAACTTCCAACCTCTTAAATAGAAAATAATGAAGTAGAATACAACTTGGGGGAGTTTTCACATCATGAAAATTTAAAACATAAACAAAATGGATAAAATAGATGAATATATGGTTTTCTTTAAATGTCCCTCCAGTTTTGTTTAAGGGTGAAACCAAAATTTTGCATCTATGTTTTTTTATTTCTCATCTTATTTCCAAAAACCTTATTGTTAAAAATATTTTCAATAATTCACCGAGAATCTATTAATGTATGTAATATTAAATAACAAACTTTCATCAACAACACATTACGAATTATTTATATTTATAAACAATGTATGTTTATATGAAACAATATTAGACTATGAATAATAACATATGTTAAAAATAGTAAAACATTCAATATCTTGCTCTAAAATTTCAAAAATGTTAAACACCAATAATATTCAATATGTACGTGACTTAGAACATAGTTCACACATTATCACTACAAGAAATGTCGTCAATACCGGCGTCACCTTTGGCGGCGACAGCCGGTATTAGCGGCGACATCCAAAACACGCGTTTGATGTCGCCGCTAATATCGACTGTCGCCGCTAAAGGTGACGCCGGTATTGATTATTCAGCGATCAGCGTGGTGTTTAATCCAAACCGTCCATCAAATGTGTGATCCGACGGTGAAAAGAGAAGCGGGAAAATTTCCTACCAAAGGCGTCGCCGCTATTGCCTTTTCAATAAACCATCCATGACACTGATTTGAATGTTGCCGCTATTGACTTTTCAATAAACCATCCATGACACTGATTTCCCACCAAAGGCGTCGCCGCTATATAACAAGTGAAAGATCCGAGCGGCCATCTCAATAAACCATCCATGACATTGATTTCAATATAGAATTTGACATTTATACGAGTCATGGTGGCAAAATTGAAAATGACTTGAGCCTGTAGAATGTTAATCCAAACATATTTATTTGTGTGCTGGGTTCGGGTCGTGTCGAGAATTGTCATCTTTTAATAGTTAGTCATCAAAGCTTAGATTGTTTCATCATTTTGTCACGTTAGTTCAGACCGTGATAATATTGATTCTTAACTAGGTACCATATTAATAAGTATCCATTGCACAAATGAAAATTTTCGACGAATTTACCCCCATCCCAAAATTTGTGTCCCGCCGCATTGCGCGGGTACACAACTAGTATATATATATATATATATATATATATATATATATATATATATATATATATATATATATATATATATATATATATATATATATATATATATATATATATATATATATATATATATATATATATATATATATATATATATATATATATATATATATATATATATATATATATATATATATATATATATATATATATATATATATATATATATATATAGTGTAAAGTTCAAATGAGAACCCTTTTTTTCGTGAGAACCTAGGAACCTTTTTACTGAATTTTTTTTTTCAAAAGAAATGACTTAATACACTAAGTCACTTATATTTAACACTTTTTGTCAAAAAAAATTAAAGAAAACATGCATATACGAAATGTGCATATATGCATTTTTTTCGCAAATGTATATATGTTCACATTTTGTGCATATGTACGTATTGCACATATGCATATTTTTTTCAATTTTTTTTGACAAAAGGTCTTAAATATAAGAGACTTAATGTAGTAAATCATTTTTTTAAATAAAAAATTTTAGTAAAAAGGTTCCTAGGTTCTCACGAAAAAAGGGTTATCATTTGATCCAGACCCTATATATATATATATATATATATATATATATATATATATATATATATATATATATATATATATATATATATATATATATATATATATATATATATATATATATATATATATATATATATATATATATATATATATATATATATATATAGAGAGAGAGAGAGAGAGAGAGAGAGAGAGAGAGGGAAGGGTTCAAATGAGAACCACTAAAAGGTTGAGAACCGTGAGAACCACTAATTCACAGTTTAATAAAAAATTTACGTTATAGTATTCACAGTTTAATAACTAGAAATTTTATTATATTGTGAATATTGTAAAACGTATTAAAAAATAAGGAAATTTATTAAGTTTGATATATTTTCACATAATAAACAAGTGTGAAAAAAAACGAAAAAAAACATAATTCTTAATGTGTGAATATCGGTTCTCACGGTTCTTAATCTTTTAGTGGTTCTCATTTGAACATATATATATATATATATATATATATATATATATATATATATATATATATATATATATATATATATATATATATATATATATATATATATATATATATATATATATATATATATATATATATATGGAAGGGTTCAAAAGAGAACCACTAAAATGTTGAGAACTGTGAGAACCACTAATTCATAATTTAATAAAAAATTTACGTTATAGTATTCACAATTTAATAACTAGAAATTTTATTATATTGTGAATATTGTAAAACGTATTAAAAAATAAAAAAATTTATTAAGTTTGATGTATTTTCACATAATAAACAAGTATGAAAAAAAAATGAAAAAGAACTTAATTCTTAATGTGTGAATATCGGTTCTCACGGTTCTTAACCTTTTAGTGGTTCTCATTTGAACCTATTGCTTTCTCTCTCTCTCTCTATATATATATATATATATATATATATATATATATATATATATATATATATATATATATATATATATATATATATATATATATATATATATATATATATATATATATATATATATATATATATATATATGGTCATTTATGAATTCTAAATATTGTTTGACTGTAGGGCCGAATACGGTGCATTGATTTCATAATGTTAATACATGTATTTTATGTGATTTCAAATTTAGAAATTTGGATTGGTATACTAGCAATTAGGGATTTGATTTGATTCTCGTAACTGATATATTATCATCGTAAAAACAAATTAAATTGCAGATTCAATCGTATCTTGTAAAATTCCGATAAGATGATTATAGTCGGATTGATATGTCGATTGTTTTATATTGTTATCTTGTAATTCAATTTGTTTATTCAAATTGTTAGAATCGAACAATTTTTAAGGTTTTTTTCGGATCGCAATAACCGTTCGTGGTATAATTTAACCCAGGTAAAACATGATTTTTGTAGGGTTTTTTTTGTAATGTGTATTTTTTTGGATTTGGGATGTGCGATCATTTACATGATAATAAGTTGAACATATTTTTGAGTAGTGTCAATTTTGTTATATCGAATGCCATTCTTTGAGAATGGATGTTACTTTTATTGGATTGTTCCATTCTAAGATAATATTCATCTATGTTTTGAGGTTGTTTAATGGATTGGAATGCATTCTTTGAGAATTGCACTGTAAATAGAGTTTTTAGTAAACATGGTCTTTAAAGATGTCAATTGAAATCAGAGTGACGAAGGATCCTAGCCAAAGGCACATTTAAAGAAGAATTGGACGATGATTATTCTGAAGTCCTTCGAATGCTTGCTGGTTTAACCGACGAATATTGGTGGCGAAGGACCTCAAAAACAAAGGAGTTTTGGTGATTTGTAAGTTGCCAAAGGCGTAAAATGGTAAAGAAGAAGACGAAGTAGATGACTTTGGGTGATTAAATGGAAAAATTGAAAAATGGAGAATGAAGGAAATGGGTAGATATTGGCATAAATGGCGAAGACGATGGCAAAATCAATTTTGCGTTAAAACCATTTGCGATGACTTCGCCGACGGAGAAAATGAAGGACGATGATGATCGATGAAGATGACGAGGTAACGAGTTTGAAGGAAATTATCTATGGTCAAAGTCTGTGTTGTGTTAAATGTGAAAGAATTTGAAAATCAAAACCCAGACGTATATTAACTGAGTTAACTGTACTCTAATTTTAAATTGTACTCCAATTTTACCATTATTTGAAAATGTGAACTATTTTGAACTGTACTCCAATTTTACCATTTTTTGATAGTCGCATATTTCTTTGAGATTTAACATACACATCGTGTAATAATGTAGTTTAAATAAGGAGGAGTGGGCAATAATGAGTGGTTCATGCCTTCATGGAGATGTAAACTTAGTATTTTGGAAACCAAAATCCCAAAACATTACGTCACATGAACTACTCCTAAAAGTCTTGATTATTTAATACATGATATATCATATATGGAGTTTAATTATAATAAAATTTTGCCAAGTCTAGGTGTGGAACTTGTTTTTATACCAATAAGAATACATAAATGTCATCCGCATATAACACAAAATGGTAACAGTATTAGTCTCTTTTTAGAAAAAAGCTTACAAAATCAGGAGTTCAGTTCAAGTATAGTAGGACACAACATCTAGTATCTCTCCTTTTTCGCCACCTTATTACACTTTATTTGTTGTTTGGTTTCATCTAAAGAGTTCAAATTATAAAAAAAAAAAAAAATGGTGCATGTAGTATTTATTGCAAGTTCAGTGTAGTCCCTAAGTTTGCATTTCTTTGCAGGTTTACTCCATTCGACCAACACCGTTAAAAATGGACATTAAATATTTGTCAAAATGACATTTTTTACCACTATTGTTAGTGCTGTCTATTTTTCTTATTTTTTTTCTTTTTTTATTTTTATGAACATTAAGTCTGTGTCATGTTAGATGTGAAAGAATTTGAAAATCAAAACCCAGACGTGGTTGTATATTAACTGAATGAATTGTAATCCAATTTGAAACTATACTCACAAATTTACCATTCTTTGAGAATATTGCGCATTCTTTGAGAATGTAAACTATTTTGAACTGTACTCCAATTTTACCATTCGTTGAGAATTATTGTAACGCCAAGACATTTTATTATATATTTATAATAAAAAGGGCAAAATGGTAATTTTACCTTGGAAGGGTAAAATGGTCTTTTGGACAGAAAAGTATTTGGTTTGAAATAATATTTTAAGTTTTGGACTTAAAATGTTATAAAAACTGATTTTTGGTCGTTTTACCGAAAAAGGGTATTTTGGTCATTTGACCAAGTCAACGACCAATTATGTAAAAATATTGTTGGTTGTGGCCAAAATGTAAGAAATGGAAGTTTTATTGTAATAAAACTTGATTTTGTGGTCAAAGTTCAAGAAATGGAACTTAGGGACCAAAATTGTAAGAATTTGTGGTATAAATAGAGAGTTTGACTCTCTCATTGACCAACCAAATGTGCAGCAACGGGAGAAGCAATTGCAGGTGCGATTCTGCAGAAATTGGAAGACTTCTTGAAGGTTGGAATTAGCAAGCTTGAGTATAGCATTCACAAGGGCATAATTGGAAGAATTTGAGGTAAATTTCCAAGTTCTTGATTGTTATTCTTGGTGAGTTTTGTAGAACTCAAAAACTGCAATTACAGTTGTAATTGAGTGGTTGAAATGATGAAATGCTTCCATTAAGCCATGCTAGTAAGAGCTTAACTCAATAAAATGGAAGTAGAATGCTATAAATGGTAAAATTGAAGAATTGGGGTTGTTAAAACTAAGAACCCTAATTCTTAGTATGGATGATTGAGGGTGTTTTGATGGTTAAAAACCTTGTCAAAATGTAAGGTTTTAGCCTAGGAACAAACCCCAAGTGATTAAGAACGAAAATAATCACTTAATGGACGAAATCTGCAAGCTACAGTGCATAAATCGCGACTGGCCAGGGGGTCTGCCCAGGCGCCAGGCGCAGTGCGCCCAGGAGCCAGGCGGGGTGCGCCCAGGCGCAGTGCGCCCTGACCCTGGCGCAGTGCGCCTCCAAGGCAGTGGCCAGGCAGGAACTTTGAAACGCTAACTTTTGCGTTGCTTGTCCGTTTTAGCTCAAATTTGGACCATAGGCTCGTTATGGTCTGAAAAGTTTGGGAAAATTTTTAGATTGGGTTTCCGACCCCTCGGGGGCACTGTAGACCGATCCGAATGTCCCGGTGAATAGTAAAATTCACAAAAAGTTAGTAAACTGAAAGTTTATTAACTAGGCATTGTTTATAACAATGTTTTGTTGAACTCTAATGTATTAGAGTTAGTTGAAATGGGTATTAACCGATAATCATGTTGAAAATGATTAAATTATAGGTACGGGACAAAATTCTACGGATCGTATCGGAAGGCAAGAAACAACCGAGAATTTGATGCAGCTAGCATCCAGGTGAGTAATCTCACTGATACCATATATGATATATGATGATTGAGTTGTTACAGGTTGAAACTGATTGTGGGACGGAACTGATAGTTCCAAGATACGTTTGAAGAGACAAGATCGGATAAACCGTGAGTCATTGCGATGACAAGAACGGAACCGTGAGTCTAGGCAATAACGGCTAATCCGTGAGCCTCAACTAATTCTGGATGTTATATCCAATGGGTGCGGCCTACGGGCAATGATTTCTGGATTTTTAATATCCAATGAGTACAGCCTATATGGCTATGATTTTTGGATTGTATATCCAACCGGTGCGGCCTTGTTGGCTATGTCTCCGATGCAGCCTTCGGGCTATGATTTGATGCGGCCTGTTGGCTATGACTCCGGTGCGGCCTTGTTGGCTATGTCTCCGATGCGGCCTTGTTGGCTATGACTCCGGTGCGGCCTTCGGGCTATGTCTCCGATGTGGCCTTCGGGCTATGATATTTGATACAGCCTGTTTGGCTATGATTTTGTTACAGGTATATGGTGTAGCCATTTGGCTATGATATCGGGTTATTAAACCCAGTTGGTGCAGCCTGCGGGCTATGACTTGTATATAAATTGTTTTGGTGCAGCTTATATAGCTATGACACAAGGTACGGCTGTTAGCCATGAAATATGATGTAGTCCAGTGTGACTAAGTAATATGGGACAGAAATAGTTGTATATGATTATACGTGCAAATAACTGACTTGGATTGATAAATGCAGGTTATTATGTTATAGTCTGTAAGACTATAATTTAGGATGTGAAATCCTAAGAGATACTTGTTCAGCCAGTAAGGCTAGGAGTTTGGATTTGATATCCAGACAGTTATATGTTTGTGTTTTGATACGTGTTATCTGCAGATTTGATTATTCACTGAGCTTTGTAGCTCATACCGTTTGTTACTGTCCCTGCAGGTTAGCATGATACTGATAGGGGACAAGATAGGGTCCGTGACTCGTGAAGTAGGACTCGTAGATGCTGTCAGTAGCAGCCCGGCTTTAAAGGAGTTATGGTATTTTTATACTCTCCTTGATACACTTGTACCCGTATTTATTAAAATGTACCCCTTGTTATGGTTTTATGTATTGAAACCTGTGTTTTAAATGAAAAATTTTTCAGGGGTATTTTTGTTATAAAAGCCGGGTGTTACAAGTTGGTATCAGAGCCGAGGTTTAAGTGAACTAGGTGTCTATAGAGTAGATTCCTGGACTTAAACCCTAAAACAGTAGACATGATGAACTGTTAGGTGTATATAGTTGTTAGTATACATATATAACCTAACTATTGCTGACTTCTAACGTATAAGAAGTATGAGCAGCGAATCGTATTTGGAGAAATTTAGGGCGTGCAGCTTTAAGAAGTGAACCAGCCCTGTTTCTCAAAGCTCCATTGAACGAGGGGCAATGAGATGAATAGCAGAAAATCCACATGACGAGCAATGTTAGCTGATGTGGTCAGATAAAGAAATCGGTTGCTCACCTTAGTTGATATCAAGGTGAAAGAACAGTAGTTGAGACTACGTGAAAAGCAGTGGACTTCTCAGAAGAAATTGTCACAAATTGGGTCCAACCTTATAGGGAAAGGACCAAAACAGAGCCACTATGTATAGTGATCAGTGCAGGAAAGGCACTAAGGAAAATTGTAGAGTTGAGACTCTACCGTGACATGCTGAAATTGCAGATGATAGGAGCAGATTGCTCGAGCTTGTTGTATGGGACGGAAGTGGTTCCAGTGTGGAACTATAGATCACTTCTTATTGAAATACTCACGTGCTGAATGTGGAGTGACGGGTGATGAACCCAGGAAAGAAAGAAGGAACGAATGGTCGAAAAGGACCCATGGTACTATGAGCATTCCAGTAGATTGTGGGAGAAGCTCGTGAGGAGACTGATATGGTCGTAGATATCATCGTTCTGAATATAACTCGTGTATGTTATATTTGATCCATGAAGCTATGCTTTGGATCGATGATTCGATGTTTTGTTTGAATTTTTCATCAATGATTTTGGATGAAAAATTTGAAATAGCTATTGTAGATAGCAAGTATGTTCAAGATATTGAACACCTGGAAAGTAGTCTGCCTAGGATTTACAGGACCCTTTTCCCTATGAATCTGAAGTCGATGACTACCAGTGAATCTGAAGCAATTGTGCTTATGAATTAGTTAGTAATGAATTATGCTAACATGATTTGTAGAAATATGAACATGATGGTTCAGAAAGCAGAAATGAACGGATGAAAATCCATGGTGAATGACCGTTGTTGAGAATACCGGTTAGCTTCTTTGCTTAAACACGGAAAAGAGTTAGTAAAGGAATGATGTTGTAGTTGGCATACGTGGTATGGGCCAAGCTTAATAAAGTAGTGAAAGTAGTGTACTACTTTAAATAATTTTCGGATGATTCTTTTGAAAAGAACTTCCAAGATTTCTGCCAGATTGGCAAGAAGAGCTTATGATTAAGCTGGTATTGGGAGCCGTTCCTGTTATCTAGGCTCTGTATTAATTGGCCTCTGCAGAGATGGCAGAGTGGTAAAACAATTTGAAGAAATTGTTTTAAAATTGGGATCTCATGTGACTGTAGTGTCATCAGATGGAGCCCTATCTGCTTGAAAAGAAGAAAGATAAGTTAATGTGTATGTCCATTGACTACAGAGAATGTGATATTCTCGAAACCAGATTAAATATGAGGTACATTGTACCAGATACTGGAGTTACTTCACTGAGTTCAGTGATATGTAAATTCTCCAAGTATGAAATTTGGTTAAAAGAAGTTTCAACTCCTTGGGCATGATAATACCGCCAAAGATGATGAAATAAATCCAGTGGGATAGATGATGTGGTAAAACTGGAACCGCCTGAGGAATCCGACTGACATTGTAGTTCCTTGGATTTGGCGGGTTACTATAGGAGAGTTGTAGAAAACTGCTCCTTGATTGCGGGTTAGCTGACTAAAGTTGACCAAGAAAAGTGTAATGTCTGAGTGGTAGAAAGACCACATATATATTGTAAAGGTTTGGAATGAACCTTGTGTGAACCTCTAACATTAGCATTGATGCTAAGTGGAGAAGACGGATTGGATCATTGAAGTGTATCCAACGTAGACTGTGGATGCATGATATTGCGGTAGCAATTATGAACGTGGCATTTAAGCTTTGGAAACACTACTTGTATGGTGTAAAGCTTATAGCGATAAGATCATAAAAGTTGAAATACTTAATTGATCAAAAGAAACGGAAGATGAGATAGTAAAGATAGATGGGTTACTTAGAGATTTCAGGTATGAAATCTTGTACCATCTCAGAAAGGCGTATGTGATTACAGATGTCTTGAATAAGAAAGAATAACCTTTGTAGGTTACATCCACGTGTATGAATGTGGCAGATTGATTACCTGAGTTGATTCGGGTAGCACAGAAAGATGTGTGCAAGTCTGAAAACGTGAAAAGTGAATAAATGATTGAAAAGTAGCGGAAGTTAGTTGGAATATCACAGTGATTTAAAACCCGTGGTGGTTGTGAATGTGAATTCCAAAGTCAAACGAAGTATAAAAATCATCTTGAAAAGATGTATTTTGTATCAATATGCAGCATACCCGAGACAATACAAAACTGTATAGGTCGATAAAACCTATGTGTTGGTGGCCGGGGCTGAAGAAAGACATTGAAAGACATGTAAAAAAATGTTTGACTTGTGTGTAATTACAGTCAAATCATTAGAAGTATGTGGACTGTCGGTCCCAAAAATAAAAAGGGGACGAAAAATATCATAGACTTTGTAGTAAAGTCTTTGCAAGTACCGTATGGGTATGACACCATGTGAGTGAATTGCAGTTTGCTTGATGAAATCAGTATAGATTTATACTGGCTAAGAAGGAATTAAGAGTGGAAAAGTAGTGAAAAACTACATAGGAAAAGAAAATTGTCGACGAAAGTTATCGGTACGAATTGTATCGAACAGAGATAACAGAATTATTCTTTGAATTTGACATTAATTCTTAGAATAATTAGTCCGAAAGTACTAGTAAGTACTGTGTGCGGATCGCAGATGGATTGACGAGATGAGATAATGATGCAGACCTTAGGAGATATGCCTGAAATTTGCATAACAGACCCTAGCGGAAAACTAGACGACCGTTTATCCTTGGTAGAAGTTGTAGATTAGTATAGGTATTATACTAGTGTTTTATTGACTCGTAGGAAGTATGGTATAGACTACCGTGTTGCACGCTGATTTGCTAGACAGAAGTTGGGGTGAAGCTGTTGACTAAATCTGAGATTGTATCTCAAGCAGAAGGAAAGATTTGGCAATGTCGAGAAAGCTTGGAAATAGATCAAGATCGACAAGAGTAGTATGCGGATTGTCGAGTAAAACCCTTGAAACCCCAAGTAAAGGAAGATAGTGGAACTCAAAGTGACCCTCCGGAAGAACTAGAAATTGATGTGGGACAAAAAGGAAAGTTGAGTCCTTGTTTATTGGACCTTTTCGTATGTCCCAAAAGCAAGAATTGCAGTGTTTTGATTGAATATCCTTGATGAATTTCAAGATGATTGTAAATGTTTTCTATGGGTCTCAGGGTTCTGAGAACATAGATTGATAAATGTTAACGAATCCCTCATGTTGAAATGAGGAAGAAAAGTGATTATAGTGCCCGGGACAACCGGATGAGCGATATGCGCGTGGTGATATAACCACGAGATACGAAGTTTGGTATGGTTTAAGAGCTGTAGCAAAAACCATGAAGGTTTCCTTGTGATATGAGAAACCGAAATTGTAATGAGAAAGAATTACCCTCGTTTGTTTGTATGATTTCGGGGACGAAATCTCTTGAAGGAGGGGAGAATTTGTAACGCCAAGACATTTTATTATATATTTATAATAAAAAGGGCAAAATGGTAATTTTACCTTGGAAGGGTAAAATGGTCTTTTGGACAGAAAAGTATTTGGTTTGAAATAATATTTTAAGTTTTGGACTTAAAATGTTATAAAAACTGATTTTTGGTCGTTTTACCGAAAAAGGGTATTTTGGTCATTTGACCAAGTCAACGACCAATTATGTAAAAATATTGTTGGTTGTGGCCAAAATGTAAGAAATGGAAGTTTTATTGTAATAAAACTTGATTTTGTGGTCAAAGTTCAAGAAATGGAACTTAGGGACCAAAATTGTAAGAATTTGTGGTATAAATAGAGAGTTTGACTCTCTCATTGACCAACCAAATGTGCAGCAACGGGAGAAGCAATTGCAGGTGCGATTCTGCAGAAATTGGAAGACTTCTTGAAGGTTGGAATTAGCAAGCTTGAGTATAGCATTCACAAGGGCATAATTGGAAGAATTTGAGGTAAATTTCCAAGTTCTTGATTGTTATTCTTGGTGAGTTTTGTAGAACTCAAAAACTGCAATTACAGTTGTAATTGAGTGGTTGAAATGATGAAATGCTTCCATTAAGCCATGCTAGTAAGAGCTTAACTCAATAAAATGGAAGTAGAATGCTATAAATGGTAAAATTGAAGAATTGGGGTTGTTAAAACTAAGAACCCTAATTCTTAGTATGGATGATTGAGGGTGTTTTGATGGTTAAAAACCTTGTCAAAATGTAAGGTTTTAGCCTAGGAACAAACCCCAAGTGATTAAGAACGAAAATAATCACTTAATGGACGAAATCTGCAAGCTACAGTGCATAAATCGCGACTGGCCAGGGGGTCTGCCCAGGCGCCAGGCGCAGTGCGCCCAGGAGCCAGGCGGGGTGCGCCCAGGCGCAGTGCGCCCTGACCCTGGCGCAGTGCGCCTCCAAGGCAGTGGCCAGGCAGGAACTTTGAAACGCTAACTTTTGCGTTGCTTGTCCGTTTTAGCTCAAATTTGGACCATAGGCTCGTTATGGTCTGAAAAGTTTGGGAAAATTTTTAGATTGGGTTTCCGACCCCTCGGGGGCACTGTAGACCGATCCGAATGTCCCGGTGAATAGTAAAATTCACAAAAAGTTAGTAAACTGAAAGTTTATTAACTAGGCATTGTTTATAACAATGTTTTGTTGAACTCTAATGTATTAGAGTTAGTTGAAATGGGTATTAACCGATAATCATGTTGAAAATGATTAAATTATAGGTACGGGACAAAATTCTACGGATCGTATCGGAAGGCAAGAAACAACCGAGAATTTGATGCAGCTAGCATCCAGGTGAGTAATCTCACTGATACCATATATGATATATGATGATTGAGTTGTTACAGGTTGAAACTGATTGTGGGACGGAACTGATAGTTCCAAGATACGTTTGAAGAGACAAGATCGGATAAACCGTGAGTCATTGCGATGACAAGAACGGAACCGTGAGTCTAGGCAATAACGGCTAATCCGTGAGCCTCAACTAATTCTGGATGTTATATCCAATGGGTGCGGCCTACGGGCAATGATTTCTGGATTTTTAATATCCAATGAGTACAGCCTATATGGCTATGATTTTTGGATTGTATATCCAACCGGTGCGGCCTTGTTGGCTATGTCTCCGATGCAGCCTTCGGGCTATGATTTGATGCGGCCTGTTGGCTATGACTCCGGTGCGGCCTTGTTGGCTATGTCTCCGATGCGGCCTTGTTGGCTATGACTCCGGTGCGGCCTTCGGGCTATGTCTCCGATGTGGCCTTCGGGCTATGATATTTGATACAGCCTGTTTGGCTATGATTTTGTTACAGGTATATGGTGTAGCCATTTGGCTATGATATCGGGTTATTAAACCCAGTTGGTGCAGCCTGCGGGCTATGACTTGTATATAAATTGTTTTGGTGCAGCTTATATAGCTATGACACAAGGTACGGCTGTTAGCCATGAAATATGATGTAGTCCAGTGTGACTAAGTAATATGGGACAGAAATAGTTGTATATGATTATACGTGCAAATAACTGACGTGGATTGATAAATGCAGGTTATTATGTTATAGTCTGTAAGACTATAATTTAGGATGTGAAATCCTAAGAGATACTTGTTCAGCCAGTAAGGCTAGGAGTTTGGATTTGATATCCAGACAGTTATATGTTTGTGTTTTGATACGTGTTATCTGCAGATTTGATTATTCACTGAGCTTTGTAGCTCATACCGTTTGTTACTGTCCCTGCAGGTTAGCATGATACTGATAGGGGACAAGATAGGGTCCGTGACTCGTGAAGTAGGACTCGTAGATGCTGTCAGTAGCAGCCCGGCTTTAAAGGAGTTATGGTATTTTTATACTCTCCTTGATACACTTGTACCCGTATTTATTAAAATGTACCCCTTGTTATGGTTTTATGTATTGAAACCTGTGTTTTAAATGAAAAATTTTTCAGGGGTATTTTTGTTATAAAAGCCGGGTGTTACAATTATGCATTCTTTGAGAATTAACATACACAGGGTTTTGGAGAATTGCACATATTCTATGAAAATGTGAACTATTTTGAACTGTACTCCAATTTTACCGGCTGTCATAAAATTTCTAAACAAAGCGAGCTTGAATTTAGGTTTTTACATTTCAATGGTTCAAAGGATTCATCCATAACTGATAATATGATCTTGTCCCGTGATCTCAGCATTTTTTTGTTTGAATCATAATTCATTCATTAGTTGTAGACATGTCAATTTTACTTTTATACCCTCACACGTCTGTTTTTTTAAGAAAGTGATTTATTCTCTCCTTTTAATTACATAAATGCCACCATGATCACACTTACTCATTTTTTACAATTATACAATAATTACCATTCTTAATTATACAATAATTACCATTCTTAATTAATACTAACTCTATATGATCTTTACAATTATGCATATTCGACCGTCGAAACTTCTAATCGAAGGTTGCATCAGATTAAAGATTCATCGAAGGTAAGTGTCGTTTTTTTATATCTGTTTCATCTTCTTTGGTTGTTTCACGTATTTTCTTCAAGGTGATTGTATCGATATGTTGTTCTGAGATAATAGTATATATATATATTATCTTCCAAACATTATTATCACAGATACACGACTAATAAACTGATGAATTACATACATTGAGTTTTTTTATTTGAGTATTTGCTATAAAATTTTAAGGGTATTATTGGAATAAATTTCCAAGTGTTGTCTAACCGGTTGAGAACGGGTATTTATATCAACATTCTAGCATTGAAGAAACTTGATACATTGCTCATACTAAGACCAAAACATCTATTTTACTCTTTTTATTAGGTTCACATAAATATTGACTTTTATGATTTTTTTTACTCCATTTATGTTTTTTAGGATATAGAAAGGGTTATTTTTGCAAATTTAGGAGTCAATTTATCATATTTCTACTTCTCTGTTTATAATAAATTAAAAGACCCTCGAGAAAGCAAACAATTTGATGTCAAACCCTGTTCAGAGCCAGAATTTGTTTCTTTATGTAAGAATAAGCAACATACTTTGAAGATGATATTGACTTAACCTTTGATAAGCATATGAGATCACTGATAATAAAATAGGTATGATGCCTAATAGTGGAGGTATATCTCTTTGTTAGATTTTCATTAATAAATTTTATTTATTAAATCACAATTGTTTTTCTATCAATGAGAATTGAATCCCTCCTTTCTGGTATATGATCTCAACTGTTCTCTAGGTTTAAATTATGTAGCCAACTCATGGTGAAAAGAAATGAACGAAAGTTGAGATATGCCTGGAAAATTGAGAAAAAAGGTAACACAGATGGCATCCACATTGAGTTGAGTTGGATATTAAGTCAGCTGACGCTAGCAAGTTCATGAAGGGAGGATTCTGAAATTGCAGTCCAAGTGTTTGCTTTTAAGTCTCCGCCATTTTATGTGGGTTAAAACCAAAAACCATCCGGTAAAAAGGGACTTTTTATTTTATTTTGTGTCTTAACTTTTTGTTGGTTTATTAACAAGGTGTGTCTTTATTTTTCATCAAGGTTTAGTTAATAGAAAAATACAACACTTCACAGTTCCTATGGTGAAAAGCTATGAGACCAGGAAATTTATTTGTGCAGAAAAATAATAGGACTGTAATTGAAAGACTAGATGGAGAAAGCAAGGTTGACTTTAAAAATAAGTTGACGGAATTTGTGTTGTTTTAACAATGCCATCAAAATCATTTCTTTCAAACTCGGCAAGCATAAACAAAAATTGGTTGTGGGGTGTTAACTCAAGGGTGTTCAAATGCCAATATACCAAACTTCTAATATTAAATCTTTTTGGATATTGATAGTATGCTTATGCGATGGAACATTGACATAAAAGTTTTAAATGTTTCTTTCTTTATTGGTTATGAGTGTTTTCCATTTTAGTAATTCCAGAAATAAGGTTACTATATTTTTTGGTTTGGCTGATTTTTTTAATTATCATACTATGTTTTTTTCTCAAGTCGTGTTCAAGAAAGAGAAACATGTGAAAGGCAAATGTCACATGTAAATAAAAAGAATGATGGTAATTCATATTCAGGAAGGGGTAAATGTGGGAATATTGTATTATTTTTTCCGTCAATTCACAGCTTGAAGGTAAGGCCTAAAAAAATCATATTTATCGATATTCACATCTTTTAGTGTTACACGTAAATGAAAGGAATGATGGAACCGAGTAATTTACTTGGTGTTATAGAACTCAAAATAAACAAAGATCCAAAAAATTAATAAAAAAAAACCATTGTATGTAGCCTTTAACAGTGGGATTATTTGGAAACCGATATAAATAAAATACATTTATGATGTTTAGGATTTCACTTTTGCTTATGCAGGTCCGTCTCTTTACAACCAAAACTAACCATAATAGATAGGAGACAATGGCACCCGATCACAATACAAAAAGCTTGAGAACCCACTATAAGCTTGGTTAACTATTATTAATTATGAATCATTATTGATTATGACTTGTAAAAGGTGATAAATTACTTAATATTGTCCCTATATTTTATTTCATAAATCGAGCCTTTTTGTAAGATTTAGTATTTGGTTAGTTTTTTTTTAAGTTTTAATATAATTTTAGTAATTTGATAAGTGGAGAGTTTTTAAGTTTCAAATAAATTTGTTGTCACTAACGAAATTATAGGCTATTTTTATTTGTTTTTATTACATATTTATTATAAGGAAACATTTTTTTTATAACTTTATTAATGAATAATATAGATTTTGTTATTATTTAAATTGTTTTAATATGACAACCGTGTAACACACGGGTTTTAAACTAGTATATATATATATATATATATATATATATATATATATATATATATATATATATATATATATATATATATATATATATATATATATATATATATATATATATATATATATATATATATATAACTCTTATAATAGAGGCTATCCAAATGATATGGTTCAAGATAAGTCTCATTCTTATACCATATTCATTTGAAACCTCCATAACCCTTCATCTTTCAACTAATTAATAGAAATCACTCAAGAGTTTTTTAACATATGATACTTAATTGTTACTTATCATACCTAAATTAATATAAGAGTTATATATAATTCACATATAAATTAGATTCTAGCTTGGAGAATATGATGGAAGAAAAGTTGATTTGAGAACACACACACTTTGAAGTTGCAAATGTTTATATTGTATTCCGATGGAGAAACATGAAGAAAACTAAAACAAATTACAAGTCGCGATGCAAGAGAGAAACGACGTGGTTGCTAACATGTACGTTGGATATCCATATGTTTATATTGTATTAGAAAGAAGAAATGTGAAGAATCTAAAGCAAATTACAAGTTGCAAGACAATAGACAAAGTGCAAATTGGTTCTATCCCAACATAACGGTAGAAAGATATAATACATTTAGTATAATTGGTTATTGTTTGTATATAATGTTTACCAATCCATATTTATCAAATAATGGTTTTATATTGTTTGAATAAGCGACCTTATGTTGTTTGATGAACTATTTAGTGGTCATTTTGCTGGTAGAAAGATTAGCATTATTTGACAAGAAATATGATATAAAAGTTGTTACATTATTGTCGTGTAAAATATTAAACATTGAGAAAGTAAAAAAAATCATATATATACAAGTAAAAAACTATAGCAACAAAACATCTTAATACTTTAGCAATAAAACATCTTAATGCTTCTATAATTAACATTATTTGACAAGGAAAATGATATAAAAGTTGTGACATTATGTATTATTGTTAGTACGTTTTTTTGTTGTATTATATTCTTACAAAGTTCATGTCAATGTGTTATACTATATTTTTAATGTTGGATTGTCCATATACACTTGACTTAAAATAGATGATTATATTGTTTTGTTCGACTTTTAGTCAATAACTTTATTATTGATACAAATTATCCATTGCGATTGACGTTTTATAATTAATTTTACATTTATTGAAGAATTTTTACTTTCAACATATTGAGTTGAAACTCCTAACTATTCAACATCTACCATTAACTATTTTAGTAAATATAAAATATTTTCATCTTAAGGATAGACTTTTCGAGTTTTTAATATAACATACTTAATTTTTTTTAATTAATGTATGGTGTTAAATACAAAACCTAAGTTAAACTTTTTAATTACCAGTATACTACATTTAGTTTCTTGAGTGAAATATGGTATTAAATGCAAAATCAAAATCAAAATATAAATTGAACTTCAGTTGTTGAATATTTAAAAATTTAGATTTTTTTTTCACATAAATACAACTAAAATAAAACTCTAGGATAAATAGTCTTAAAATGTAGATAATAAGATTAGCAACAGTAAAAGTTGATTATTATTTTACAATATATATTTTCTAAAAATAATATAAAATGGTGATATATAGATCGAAAGCAAACAATGTTTACTTTTTTAATCAAATGAAAGTAAAAGTTATGATGATATTTAATTGTTATATAAATTCACATCATGTTTCAAATTCCAAATTCATATTATTTTTATTTGACTACTTAGTCTTTAAATAATTTTCGTATTTTTATTTTTTTTGAGAAAAATAGATAAAACCATTTTCTCTATCTTATATTGTTTGTTTATATTTTTATGATTATGTTAGTTAATAAGATGTATTTTGAATTTAAATATATAAAACAAGATAAAAATAAATATGACAAAATTTAATTCAATATTATTTATGAACTCAAGTGTATGTCTAAACATTTAAGATTTCAAAGTTTTTATGAGCAAATTTTATAAAACTTTCTAATAAAGTAACTTTTTGTATAAATTAAAGTGAATAAGGGATTCAAAATGATCGAATATTTTTTGAATGATAAGTTTAATAGAACCATATTCATATATTTTTATGAAATATTTATCAGCTAAAATTTGTTATTTAAAAAATACAATATTATTTTTTGTTAATATTATTGAAGTATTATATACACATATGAGTCTAATGAAAAAAGAAACACAACAATATGTTTCTCAAATACTATCTTTATGTTATTATTATTATGTTTTATTTTATATTTATTTTAAATTTTGAGATGATTTGTGTAAATATATTTTCACACATTTTTAACGTTAAACCGTCTATAGTAACTTACTCCAAAAAGGTGACTATGTTTTTTTACTCAATGTTTGGATGAAAAATTATTATTGATATATAAACGTCATATGATTGATTTATTTTTAGTTTTGCATATTTTGGTTAGATATAAAGTGTTTATATTTATATTTGATCGTTTAATATATTTTTACTATATTAATTTACTCATGCGCAACGCGCGGGAATACGCCTAGTATATATATATATATATATATATATATATATATATATATATATATATATATATATATATATATATATATATATATATATATATATATATATATATATATATATATATATATATATATTAGAGTTATAATTTTCTGGAGGACCCTCCATTTTGCCCTTTATTTCTCCACGCCATTTTCTTCGATAGGAATTAACCTTGTGTTCTTCAAACAGACTAGCGGCCACAACCATTGCGCCGCCTCCAGCTTACCTCACGGGCAAACCCATTTTTCTCACCATTATAAAGTTTTAGATAATAAGATATGTATGAATTTGCATCATGTGATTTCCCCTCTCTTGTACTCTCTGCATCTACTTTTCTTTCTCAACATTACATCTTTCTTGAAAGCCTATGTGCTTGTATTATTTTGATTTTCCTCCATGTTTAGACACCTGCCCATATAAACCCCACATCCACCTCTTTTTTCCGATCAATAAACTAGCTCCGTTCATCTCATTACACCGCCTGTTAGTTCTTCCTTTTCATCTCTCTTGAAGATTTTAGTCGGTTTTCATTCATCTATTTGTTTAAATTTCAGTGTATGCTTTGGTATTTCTAGGGTTATCTCTCCTATCCGTCATTAGAAGCTGTCCTTTTTCCATCCGTAATCAACTATGCATACGTTTCGTGTTGCCCTCCCACCTGTGAAACGATGCTATAATCATCCTCTCTATTCCCTTCTTGCCATATCATATCAGATATCATATGCTTGTTCCTTTTTTTAATTGGTTATCTTTGTTATATTTTGATTTCAGGTTTGTCTATGCCCTTCTTTTAGGCCCTCAGGTGTGCCCTCTCACCATAACTCACTTTTTGCCTGCCACCTTAGCATCCAGTCAGCATTTCTCTCTCTTCGCTTTACCCCCGAAAATGCTCACCTCTCACTACCTTTCACTTTTTAATTTAAAAATTAAATTTAAATTAAAATAAAACTAATAATTTCTAAATAAGATAATTCATTAAAATATAAAAATTAAATACGAAAATTATATTAAAAATAAAACCTAAAAATTTAAAACACACATTAAACTTAAAATTAAAAAAAAAAACAACTACATATTTTAAAAAAAATCTAGGATCGTCACTCCCATTCTTCCTCCTCGATATCGGGCACCGGCCCCGGCTCAACTCTAGCCCGATAGATATGCTCGACCAAATCCGCACGAAGTTGTTATGGATTTCTTTGCTTTGGACCTCGTTTCTGTTTTCTAGATATGCCGCCGATCCAATCGGTAGCGGCTCGTATGTTGGCATAACTTCGTCCGGATTTATATGTACATATCGCTTTCCCATCGTCTTCCAAAATCATATTATGTAATATGATGCATGCGTACATAAGGTTTCGTATATGCCTCGGATCCCAAGCCCGTGACGGGTATTTGATCATGTGAAAGCGTTGTCGAAGAACTCCAAACGTTCGCTCCACATCCTTCCTAGCCGCTTCTTGTGCGACCTTGAACATTTTACGCTTTGGATCCATTGGACATGTGAATGACTTCACAAACACGGCATAATCCCGATATATACCATCGGCTAGATAATACCCGTGTTTGTAGTACACTCCGTTGACCTGAAACGGACAAAAAGGTGTAACGCCTTTATAAATGTCGTTAAAAATCGGTGATTGGTCGAGCACGTTGAGGTCGTTGTTTGCAACCGAAACGCCAAAAACCGCATGTAAAATCCATAAATCATGGGACGCCACTGCCTCGAGGATGATGGAAGGGTGCCGATGATCGCCTCGTGCGAATTGGCCACGCCATGCATTGGGGCAAGCGGCCAACTCCCAATGCATACAGTCAACGCTCCTAAGCATGCCGGGAAAACCATGTTTACTTTCATGCACGGCGTACAACGTTTGAATGTCGTTCGGCGTTGGTTTTCGCAAATAACGTTTGCCATAAACATGGATGATAGTGGCCGTGAACTCGTATACACTTTGCCGAACCGTGCGCTCCGACATCTTCAAATACTCGTCCTATAAATCAAATGCAGTGCCGGTTGCAATTTAACGAATCGCAGCGGTACATTTTTGTTCTGCCGTGAAACCCCTTTTGTTCCTACCATCGTACTGCAATAGCAATACGGGATTGGCTTCGCTCACATCACGAACTATACGCAAAAATAGTCCCTTGTTCATCCGAAACCGACACCGATACTGGTACGTCGAGTACAAACAGTGTTCCACTAAATAGTCACGGACAAGGAGATCGTGCGCAGCTTCACGATCTCTGTTTATTGTTGCCCGTCTTGATAAAGGATGTTGATTTTGTGAACTTTCTGCGGCGTCGGCGGTTATCTGCGCAACTTGTCGAAGCAATGATGCCGCTTGAACGGTAGCTTCAAGCAACCAACTCCCGTGTTCCGACGAAGACGATGAATCGAAAAGCACCTCGAATCTTGGATCCATTTTTTTGTTGTAGTATGTTGTGTATGTGTTGTGTAGTTGTAGTGTGGTGTGTATGTGAATATATATATATATAGGTAAATAAAATTGGTTTTTTTTTTTATCACAACGGCTATATAGCCGTTCGAATGCAACGGTCACAAAATGATCCAGACGTCGCACGACGTCAAAAGCCCGCACGAGCCTCAATATGCGACGACGCCACAAAGGGGGGGGTGGTGTTCACCGCGACGTAGCACCTCGTCGGGCTCCCCCTCGCACTGCACACCGGACGACCTTAGAGAATAGGGATTATTTGATTAAACTCTACGAACTCGGTGAATTCAGAGAAACATAAAACCAAGATAATATTAGATATATAAATGTACTAGGCGACCGTCCGCGCGTTGCACAGAATACAATAATGTAATTAAAAAATTGACATATATATGTTATTAATAACTATTTTATTGTCATTAAATTTAAATAATTATAATTATGATATTAAGTTGTTATAAAATATTGTAATTATTTTAAATATGCGATAAAATAGATATACATATAAATATCATCTCAATAGCCTTTATTTATAGGTTGTATGTGAAAACATAAATATATTTATGTTTTTATTGTTGGTTATTATAATGTTTAATCTATTTGTATATATGCATCATTTACGATCATATAATCTCAATTAAACCAATTCAATGTTGCATTTAAATAAAACATAGTTATCTAATTTTAATAGAACTTATTTGGACATTTTTTAAATTATGTTCGAGATTATTTTTTCAAATATAAATCATTTTTCCTAGGAAAACATAATATATTTTTTAATTTTGTCGTATTGATAACTGTTATTATATTTAATTTATTAAAAATTTATTTTTTGAAAAAAATTATAAAAATATATTCTGTTAAATTATTTTATTTATTTAGTATTTAGTTTAGATTTTACATTCAACATTACTTTGGTTAATCAACTTAAATAGATATTTTTAATATTATTTAAATAATTGATCATTTAACATTATTTATTTTGATCATTGTTACTGTTTCACTATGTTTTCAAAGCAACTTAATATACTTTTATTTAGAACCGGCAGAATTTAAACTTTTGGAGTACTCCAGAATGTTAGAGCGGATCCAGTAACCGGGCAGGTCGTAATCGCCTACGTTTCGTCCCCACAACTGCTTCGCCTTAGGAAAATCCCCCAAATGGCGTCAGTCGGAGTCGAACTCGCAAACTCCATCCATGCAGGTATATAACCCGGTGCCTCTTCCCAGCTAAGCTAGAAGTCATTGGCAACTTAATATACTTTCTAACTTTTATGTTATTTATAACTATTATTATTATTATTATTATTTAATAAAATTACTACCAGTTTTATAGATTTTAATTATTATAAAAATAATTTTGGTCAAAATTTTATTAGTTTGACATGTCGATTTAGGTTTTACGTTTAACATTCTATTTGAACTTTTTAATTATTTGAAAAATTAGTATCCGCACAATTATTTAAAGTTTATTAGTATAAAAATAATTTTGGTCAAAATTTTATTAGTTTGACATTTTAATTTAGGTTTTACGTTTAACAATCTATTTGAACTTTTTAATTATTTGAAAAAGTAGTATCGGGATAATTATTTCAAGTTTATTCGACATTTCATTTTACGTTTTGAAATTAGCATCAGTTTTAGATCAAATATGTTAGATTAGTAATTATAATGTGGTAGCATTAAAAAATATAATGTTTTACATCCAGTTTTAACCAATAAATTAAATATGTTAAGTTAAAAGTTGAAGAATTAAGTTTTATATATTTATTTTATTTTCACTAATCTCATATTAATTAACCAAATTGTAATCATTATTAAAAGTAATTTAAAAAGTAATGAAAGTTTCAAATTGATGTGGTGCTAGTATTTGTGCTTCTTTTATAAGATATATAGATAGATAATAGATATAGATATAGATAAGAAACAATAATTCATTGAATTTTATTCGATTTGAGGAAACATTCAATAACAATCTTCACAGCTTTTCCAAATGGGCCATGAACAGAAGTTAAGCATCTAAATATGGTTGTCTCAATCTTACTTATTAAAAGCATCAAATGACATATGATAGGGAACATCATTTATTGTATGTATATTAGAGCTTTTCTAGATGTTATGGGTATTTTACTTGATTTTGACTTTTGTCCCAAAATACACACATGAGACTGAAACTAATTCAAGGTTGATTTTTGGTAATAGAAATTCGTTATCATACATAGAACACTAAATTTACTCATGCGCATAAGGCCATCCGGTATGCCCCTGCGAGCCCTAGCCCGACGACCCCGACACCTGCGGTGAACACCGCCCCCCCCCCCCCCTTGCGAGCCCGTCGCACCTTGCACCCGCACGAGGTTTGAACGTCGTGCGACGTTGAGGTTTGAACGTTGGGCAACGGCTATATAGCCGTTATTTAAAAAAAAACTTTTTTTAAACAACTCTATATATAAAGATACACACATTCAACATATTATACTCTTTTACACACATTCAAACTCTCCAAATTTTCTCCAAAAAATTTCCAATGGCTCCCAAACAATCATCCAAACGAAAGTCAAAAACCGCGAAGAACATTTTCCCGCAATTATCACCGGAACCCGCTCCGTACATTCCGCAAATGGAGCGAGCGTTTTTTTCCCCACCTCAATTCCAATACCAATCGATGCCTCCACAATTCCAATACCCGCAATCACCCTTCAACCCGTTTTTCGGGACACCTACCGGGGGACCTTCCGCGGCTTTTACGGAGCCACAACCACAACATATCGACACTTTCGATTCGAGCGACGATGCGGTGCCGGAGACACAACCGGAGGATTTAGAAGAATCCGAGCCCGAAGACATCCCACTTCAACGAAAAAGCCGAAAGAAACCCACCGGTCCCGCTCCCGCTCAAGCGTGGACCGAAGATGAAGAGGTTATGCTAGCGCGTGCTTGGGTTGCCGTTTCCGAGGATTGCGAAGCCGGAAACGCTCAATCAAAAGCACATTTTTGGGAGATAATTCGCGTAGTTTTTCACAAAAATTTGGGACGTGAATTTTATCGTTCCAAAGATACGTTGACGACTAAATTTCGAGTCGTTAATGTTAGTGTATCCCACATTGGTGCGACACGGTCCTATAAGTTTGTATATATGTTGGAGTCTCCCCTCTCTCCACACGGGCTCTTTTGGAGAGACATTATTGGGCTCCACATATATTTATATGGTATCAGAGCCGGTGTCCCGCACCCCCGAACCTCATCGAGCCTACGTCTCTGAGGGGGAGTGTTAGTGTATCCCACATTGGTGCGACACGGTCCTATAAGTTTGTATATATGTTGGAGTCTCCCCTCTCTCCATCAGGGCTCTTTTGGAGAGACATTATTGGGCTCCACATATATTTACAGTTAACGGTTACGCGAATAAGTTTAACGGGTTGTTCGTTAACTTTATGGGGCAACTGGAATCCGGCGAGAGCGATCAAGACATCCTCAAAAAAGCTCTTGCGGTTTACCAACACGACAACAAGGGTAAACCGTTTCGCCATATGGCTTTTTGGGATGTGGTCTGCCAATATCCGAGGTGGAAGGGGGTCGGCACCGATCCGGCACCGCCACATGGGTCAAAACGTTCAAAAACATCCGAGACGCAATACACGACGTCTTCGGATGCACATATCGGGGCCGACGTCAATGAAATTCCTGATGATTTTGAAAGACCGATGGGCCGTAATCAGGCAAAAACGAAAGGAAAAGTCGCGGCGTATTCGAGTTCGGTGAACGACGGCAAAATGGATGACGTTAACGAAAAGTTCGATCAACTTTTGTCGACCATATCGGGGCACGTCAAATCCACCTAAGAGGAAAGATTGACGAGAAAAACGTCCCGCGAGAACACGGACCGGGCGATCGACATGCTAGTCTTGATGCAACCCACCGAGCATCTCACCGACGCGGCCCTCGAGTTGGCGTTAAAATTGAAAAACGACATCGTCAAAAAATACGGGATGTAGTTTTTTAGTTTTTTATTTTAGTTTAAAGTAATGTTTGTCTTTTTTTATTTTTAGTTTAACGTAACGTGTCGTTTTTAATTTTTAGTTGTAATTTTAATTTTAAGTTTAATTTAGTTTATAAATTTATTTATTGTGTTTTAATTCTATTTTTAATTTGGTTTTTAAATTAAAAAGTGAGACAAAGATAGAGATAGCGAGAGGTGAGCATTTTCGAGGATAAAGCAAGAAAAAAGAAATGATGACCGGATACAATATACTTCATATTAATAAAATAAAGTCTACTTCGTAACTAAATAAGCTATTACCAACCACCCAATAACACATGATATTTGTTAAAGGAGAACGAGGTAAAAAGAACTAACATCGACATTGGAGATATTCTAAACATATTTACAAAGATGTCATCGTCGATTCCCATTATTTGATAAAAATCAACGGATAGAATAAACTGTCACGTTTCTTATAATTTATTGACTTATCACATAATCCAACTTTCAATAACGTATTTTCAACTTATTCACAAATACGTCATCGTCGATTTTGAATAAATTGTGGTCCCTTATTTGATAAAACAACGGATGGATTACTTGTCACATTTTTTTGTAACTGATTGATCGTAGCACGTGATATATATATATATATATATATATATATATATATATATATATATATATATATATATATATATATATATATATATATATATATATATATATATATATATATATATATATATATACTAGTTGTAAGACCCGTGTATTACACGGGATGATAAAAAATAATTATTAAATAAAAAAACCTAAACACTAATAATTATGTATAACAAATTCTCGACAATATATAATGAAATTTTTGGATATATACATTATTAAATTAAACACTACAACATAATGTTGATAAACTTTGAACAATTATAACAAATTACAAATTTTGAAATACTTCTTTGAATATAACATTTGTTGTTCTATTGCTAAGTTTACCGTCGTCTAAAATTAACATTTTTAATCTATCTTTACTTTTAACTCTCGAAAATATAACATACAACTTGTCGTGTGTGAAGACTGGTTGTCTCAGAAACAAACACACATTTGATAGAGATTGCCGTTGACTATTATTTATTATCATTGCAAAACATACAGTCAATGAAAATTGTTTTCTTTGAAATTTGAAAGAAATTCTTCTATCTGAAGGCGTCAAAGACATTTTTGGAATAAACGTATGATTTTCAATATTATTTCAAGATATAATATCTATTTCTATAATACGATTACCCAATAATATTGCTTCACTGCTAGGTGTATACCCGCGCAATGTGACGACGACATTAGTATGTTGATGTTTTCAATTAAAATTAAAGTATGTAGTTTTCAATTAGAATATATTGTGTACTTATTATAATATATCGTTTCATAAAATATTTTAGAATTTTTGTATTTATTTATGAATATAACATGTTTCATTTTAGAATATATATTTATACGAAACTGATCAATAATAGTGAATAGTAAAAAAATAGCCATCAATAAAACTTTTTAACGACGGAATTTGTAAAGGTTTACCGATGGATTTTCCATCACTAATATATTAAACGTAAAAATTTTACGTTCATGCATTTTGAATAGCCTTAAGGCCGACCCTGGTGCTTGCGTGCATGCGCGTGTGTGCCGTGTTTTTTTATTATTATGTTAAATATTTTAATTCTATTATGGAAATTAGTTATTATATTTTTAATAGACATAATAAATCAAAGGTTATCCAAACTTAGTAAACTATATAAGATATATTAATTATAAAATTAGTATAATAAAATTTTTAAACGTAAATGTAGTTTTATGTTTGTTTTTGGACCTGCATTAAAGATCTATGGCATTCGAAAAAAAATCCATTAATCATCATGCTACCTTTCCGAAATTATTGACATATATATCATCGATGAGAAAAAAATGACAATATGATGCATTCTCTTGTCATTTCATTTAAGTGATAATTAAATTGTTAGAATCCATTAATTAAATTGCTAGGTTCCTAATTTATTGCTTAAGTTATGAATTATTAGAATTAAATACATTCAATTCAAATAATTTTTTTAAGAAATTCAAAATTATGAGAAAATGACATGTGTCAAAATCAATGAGGAGATGACATGTGGCTTTGAGTTACTTATTTATTAGGATAGGATATATATATATATATATATATATATATATATATATATATATATATATATATATATATATATATATATATATATATATATATATATATATATATATATATATATATATATATATATATATATAGGATCTTTTGAGAACCACAAGTCCCCTGAGAACCCGAGAACTCCCAAACCGATTTTTTTTTTCAAAAAACCGACCACATAGGCCTCTAAAACGCACACTTTTAAGCATTTTCGAAAAAAAAAATTCCGAAAAAAAACGACTTTTTTTTTTAAAAAACTTTGCACATGTGCAAAAAAAAAATTGGACATGTGCTAACTTTTTTATACGTACACTTTTTTTGAAATTTTTTTTACAGAACGCCTTAAATTTGCACATGTGCAAAGTTTTTTTTTTTCACATATGCAAATTTTTTTCAAAAAAAAAAAGTCGTTTTTTCGGAAATTTTTTTCAGCGCCCCGGCATCTATTTGAGCGTTTTAGAGGCCTATGTGGTCAGTTTTTTGTAAAAAATATCGGTTTGGGAGTTCTCGGGTTCTTGGGCTGAAGTTGGTTCTCAAAAGATCCTAAGTCTATATATATATATATATATATATATATATATATATATATATATATATATATATATATATATATATACATATACATATACATATACATATACATATACATATACATATACATATACATATACATATACATACATATATATATATATATATATATATATATATATATATATATATATATATATATATATATATATATATATTTATATAGACTTAGGATCTTTTGAGAACCAACTTTATCCCGAAAACCCGAGAACTCCCAACTCCTTTTGGATCAATCCTATATCTCCCAAACCGATATTTTTTTTCAAAAAACCGACCACATAGGTCTCTTAGACGCTCAAAATAGGTCCGGGTCGCTGAAAAAATTTCCGAAAAAATGATTTTTTTTTTGAAAAAAATTTGCACATGGGCAAAGAAAAAAAGTTTGCACATGTGCAAATTTTTTTATACGTACACTTTTTTTCAAGTTCTTTTTTATGGATATCTTTATAACATATATTTAAGACGTTCTGTAAAAAAATTTTGAAAAAAAGTATACGTATAAAAAAGTTTGCACATGTGCAAACTTTTTTTTTTTGCACATGTACGAATACTTTTAAAAAAAAAGTCGTTTTTTTCGGAATTTTTTTTTTCAAAAATGCTTAAATATGTGCGTTTTAGAGGCCTATGGGGTCGGTTTTTTGAAAAAAAATATCGGTTTGGGAGTTCTCGGGTTCCCGGAGGACTTGTGGTTCTCAAAAGATCCTAACTCTCTCTCTCTCTCTCTCTCTCTCTCTATATATATATATATATATATATATATATATATATATATATATATATATATATATATATATATATATATATATATATATATATATATATATATATATATATATATATATATATATATATATATATAGAAAAATGATCAAATAATAAGTAAAATTATGGTAAGAAGGTAAGAAGTTTTTATTTACTTGGTTTTTTGACGAATCATCAAAATGAATCACTAGATGAATCAAAAAATAACATGATTCATTGAAAAAGATTTCTAAAAAAACACATTGATGAATCATTTTTTAGTAAATCAAGTTTTTATTCACGTTACGGACAATTTTAGTGAATAACAACAAAATCATCGTAAAAATGAATCATCAAGTTGTTTTTTCAAGAATTTTTTTTTTTGTGAATCATGTTATTTTTGCATCATTTATTGATTCATTTTGTTGTTTCGCTGAAAAAGTATGTAAATAAATAACTTCTTACCTTCCTACCATAAATTCACTTTTTACCGGATCTCAATTATATATATATATATATATATATATATATATATATATATATATATATATATATATATATATATATATATATATATATATATATATATATATATATACTAGTTTATAAACCCGTGTGTTACACGGTTATAATTAAAAAATTATATAATAACAAAAACATTTTATATAAGCATAAAATTACATATATATTGAATATGAAAAAAATAAATAAGTAACCAAATTCATAAGCAAACAAATGCGTTGTTTTTTATTAAAAATAAAAGTATATTGCTATTTTTAACTTTTCCCCATGTACGTTGAACTGAAACGTGGTTACTTTTTATGATATTAACATTTTTATTGAATAGATTTAATTTTATTTGGTTGTTTTGCTTTTGGAAATCTTTAAATTATTATATTTATTTAAGAATAATTTCCTTTTCCGGATAATGTATAAACAAAGTTGGGAAGTTTTTGGAATAGACTATCAAGTTTTCATTTGACGTACTTTCTTATAATATGTTTAAAAATACTTAAATTTCAATATAAATAAGAAAATATATATTTGAACTATAAATTTTAAACATGTATATTTGTACAATAAACCATAAACGTGGTCAATGAGTGATTTAGGCATCTTTCATCAAATATGTAGTATTTATTTGCTTTTTAAACATCCTACTTTCTTAATTTATGTATTTGCAATCAACAAAATCATATTTTAGACAGTTTTGATAAAAATATATTTAAAAAAAATCATTAATAAGAGTGAATGAAATACAAAAGCCAAAATATATGATAATTACCCAACATCATAAACACGTCAATTTGTTTTCATTTTCTCCATTTTAATAATCTTCCTGTCTATGAAATACCTATTAATTTCTTTTTTGTGCTAATGTTAGAGTCTTCAGATCATCTTGATAAAATGAAAGACACTCGTAGGAGGTGCCCCTAATAGTCCTTTTCTCTTGTGTTTTTCCAGTTTTATCCCAAAAGCTTCAAACTCTGCTTTAATATGTTATGAACTTTCCGCTTCATTTTCTCTTTTCTAGCTATTTATGTTTTTTTATTTTTGAAACTCTTTTACATACTCCACCCATTGCTAGAGTTTGAATTAAAAACATGTATGTATACATATGAACAATTTAGCATATGCATAACGAAAAGGGATTACAAAGAGCCCACGTATACAATGATTACCTTGGATAGTTGGATTAGTATATTGTCTGCACCATAATTTTAGGCACCGCCAACATTTTGTGAGCTAAATTTGATCCCTACAGACACATGCCCCACCTCCATGTTCCTGCACTTCAGTGACAAAAACACATCAAGTTCAAAATAATAAGTAACGAAAATATTTATATAACACTTGATTCATTGTAGTAAAGAAAATAAAAACCTATTTTACTTGTTTGCTACCATTTTGCATAAATATCTATGTTAACAAAATAAACACATGATCAAAACCAGGTTTCGTCATTAAACACCTAAAATATGTTAATAACTCATTATTTGTTAGAACACGTACACTTATAGGCATTTAGTCATTTGCATCCTTTCATTGAATCAACTGTTTCCTGTAAAATTATGGGAAAAGGAAATCAAAAATAGCCAAAGATTAAGTAAATATAGGATGGGAAGACAAAAATAGTAAAAATTAAGATAATACAACCTTATTGAAAACCACCATTGCTATATTGTTTTCTAGAAATCAAAAACAAATAAAGGTTAAGTTTGTCGGTAAAGAGAAGCTTCCTCACGTATTTTCCCCTGTAAAAGTAAGCAAAAAAATCCTAGATGCATAAATAATTAACAGAAGAAGAGTTATAACCTGATATCAAACAATCAAAACTCAAACAATAAAATTTACATTTCCAATGAATCTCAAGTGCATCACTTTTAGAAATCATAATCTCTAACAGGTAGAAATTTAACAACATATATTCAAGAACCCACAATATGATTATAGAATAAATTAAGGGCATTGAAATATTATAAATAAAATCGGTGGTTAGATCCTTCAAATTTAGGGCACTAAAGTGATGTTATTGTTTTATACTTTCCCTTACCAACCACCATAGACCACCATTGTCTTGCCTCCACCTCTATCTCACTCAATCAGAATTATAATGAATTCAAAAACTCAAACCGCATATTCATCAGATTCAAAATCAAACACGAAAAGTGTTAATATTAGCAAAATCAGATAGACGATAAAATAAAATCCTCGGTGATTTTCAATGCAGAATCTATGTTTCCGAACTTCAAGATGCCGGGAGGATTATACAGAGAAACGATGAATAGAAATTTCAAAGCGGAATCAGATAAAGTAATTACCGACGATGCTAGTGCTATGAAAAATTCGTATGTGATAATGACGTTGCAGAGGGTATAACGAAACCTTAAAATCACACACCAGGGATGGGATTTTGTACCGTGGAAGCTCGATTAATCGATGATGTCTAATTAAAACCTAGATATAAAGAGTAAAATGGGAAGGGGAGAGATACAGAGGAAAGAGGTATATTCAGAGTGTGAACGGCAATGGTGGTAGAGATTGCTCTAGGCTTTAAAAACAAAGAAATAGAGCATGGAAAATTGGGATTCGGGTTCGCCAAGTTACAAACCTGGATCACGTAGCTCCAGAAGCCATGAAGTGGAAACTTGGAATTCGGGTTCTATCTTCCTGCCGCCAAGCTACAAACCAGGATCACGTAGCTCCAGAAGCCATGAAGCATCGAGAGGTTTGTGGTTTGAGAGCTAATCTGGAGTAGATTAGGGTTTGAGGGGATGTATAGGGAAAACGTAACTCCAACAAAAATGGCTGATTTCCTGGCTGATTAATTGGATCGCTTTTCCGAGGAAAAAAATTGAGACGATATAATAAGAAGACACCTGGCAAGAAGGCCTTAGAATAATGCCATGTGGCATTATAATGCTTCCTTTATTATAATGCTTCCTTTATTAGAAAAGGTTATATATATATATATATATATATATATATATATATATATATATATATATATATATATATATATATATATATATACACACAACCTTTTCTAATAAATAAGTAACTCAAAGTCACATGTTATCACCACATTCATTTTGCCACATGTCATTTTCTCATAATTTTAAATTTCTTAAAAAAACTAATTGGTTTGAAACGTTTCTAACTCCTTAATGATCAGTTTAATTATCATTCAATTTCAAAATTAATTGTTATCATTCAATTTCAAAATTAGTTGTTTTTTAATATCATATTATTTTTTTAATGTGTAGAATGACTTGGGAGACAATAGAGAGACAATTGACGTCATAATATTTTGAAAAACGATTCCAATCATAATAGTGAATTTGATTTTAGTACCAGTGATATTCTCATAATCAATTATATTTATCAAAATATAAAGTCGTAATAGTAAAAATCAAAAGCAAGATGTCACGATATACAAACAAATTTCTTATGTAAAATTATTAATGTTTAGATATTCTTAAATAATAAGTTTTTTGTATCATCCCGTGTAATACACGGGTTTTACAACTAGTATATATATATATATATATATATATATATATATATATATATATATATATATATATATATATATATATATATGTGTGTGTGTGTGTGTGTGTGTGTAAATATATAAATATATATATATATATATATATATATATATATATATATATATATAAGTATCCTTTCTTTGCTATTTGATATCAATATTGATGTGTTTTAAAGAAAAAAAAATTTACGTTATAATATTTCCAGTTTAATAACAAGAAAATTTATTATATTGTGAATAATGTAAAACGTATTACAAAAATAAAGAAATTTATTAAGTTTGATGCATTTCACATTATAAACAAATGTGAAAAAACAACATGATTCTTAATTTGTGAATATCGGTTTTCACAGTTCTTAACATTTTAGTGGTTCTCCTTTCAACCCTTTCATATAGAGGCTTATATATAGGTTTAGGTTCAAATGAGAACTAACTAATTTGTGTGATCGTGTGAATTATCTTTGATCGTTAGATTACAATTATCAAGATTAATCTTGTGGTCATCATAAATCATTAATAAAAAATCAAAAAGGTATTTCCGGAATTTTAACATAATAATTAAATTCGTAATTAAAATAGAATCTCTATAATTATGGTAATAACAAATTCCTTGTTTTATGGATTTTAAAATTCGAATAAATTTGAATAATTTTTTAATAATCAGAATTCTGAAACATTTTTACTAATCCGAATTTATGTTTTATTATAATATATTTTCTATAAAATTCATTATTTCATTTTTTTTACACTATTACTGGTCTGTTTCTATTTTAAAAAATTATTAATTTTATAAAATTCGTTATTTCGTTTTTTTAAGTATTAATAGAAAAATGTATTACAAATAAAACGCAGAATTATTATATAAAGAACAAGGTATATTCTAAAATGAATATTTATATTCGAATATGAATTATTAATAAAAAATACATTCCCATATGAACACGATACATTCTAAGATTAATATTATTTATTCTACAATATTTTAAAAATATTCTAACATTACACGATCTGTTATAATTTGAACATATTCTATTCTAAAAACATAAAAACTTCAACAAATGGATTCTTTTGATGTTCTTGATGATAGATACTTCACCATGCTACTATCATGCATCTTCAATTTTGCAGTCACCTCTTTAGCTTCATGTGCTTCCAATCTTGCAACAAAACACAAACATCATTCAAAAAATAAAAAACAACTAAAATAAAAAATAAAAAGTATATTGAGTGAATAAGTTATACTAGCATAAAGTTGAAAAAGATACAAATTCATAAACGAAACAAACACAGAGTTAGTTATGTTCACAATAGCAACCAAGAATATTTGCAACCAAGAATATAGTGATTCATAAACACCAGAAAAATAATGGTTTATCACAACCAACAACACACACAACACAATAGCAAGCAATAATACAAATTCACAATAGCAACCAAAGATACAAAGTTAATCACACACAACACAATAGCAACCAAGAATACAAAGTTAATCATGTCTACAATAGCAACCAAGAATACAAATTCATAGATGTAACCAAATTCATAAACAAAACAGATACAAAGTTAATCATGTTCACAATAGCAACCAAGAATATTTGCAATCAAGAATAAACACAAGAATCCTTCCTTTGCGATCATCATTGAATAGCAATGAATAGGTAGGGGTAGAACCACTGAAAAGACTTCTATATCTGTGTATAGTAGTAGATTGTTGCAATCAAGTGAAATCATGTAAAATTCATTACCATTTCACATAAGAAATCACAACGACGAACATTCCTATTGAATCATAATCACTGGCATACCACCCAACCTACTAAAACTACAATATCAATAAACATGTTGTACATAATACGCATCAAAATTGGCAACTCTACAAGCATTACCTAGACAATTCTTAAAAATCAGCCTAAAATCAAAGCTAATTTACATGAACTAAGTCCTGAAGAAGCCTAATCAAATCCCTTAGTTTTCAAACATAAATGAAACAAGAAATGTAATGTATCAACTATTAAGAAAGTGATAGAAGAGATACCTGTCACCCTTTGGTTTTCTCATGCGGTCTCCTGTACTGAAATTAGCCATTGTGTACTCGCATCTTATCTGACAAAACTATTCTAATAAAAATATTAGAGGGTTCTCAATAATATACGAACTGAAATATATAGAAATATGTGATGATTGTTTTTTACAGTGCCTTGTCATTCAATTGCTGGCTCCTTTGTTGGACTCGTAGAAATGAAATTTGAATGCGTAGAATCAAAACCAGTGCCTTGTGATGACTGTTCTGTCGTCATTACCTTTCAAATTAAGAATCAAAATCAATTCAAAGAAGTACAAATCGATGACCATAAACTGCAGCAACGACTTTGGTGTTACCCATCTCAAAAATTGCGGACCTATCATCAATTAAAACCAGGAAATTTCGTCCAAACTTAACCAAAACCCATTTAGATGTTGGCGTATAGTGTTGCCATCGTGTATCTGGAATCTAGATGAAATCGAACGGAACGGTCAATCAATTTCGCTGAGAGCTCACTGATTCATTGAAGGCAATACGTTGGTTTGACGTCGATAACCGGAATTGATTCGAAAATGTTGAATTCGAAGCCGATGACGGATGATTGAATTCGAAAAAACAAATAATCCAAAAATCCTCAACTTACCAGGAACCTGCCAATCGAAGTTATAAAAATCGATCTCAGCAATAATAAGAACAGAAATCTCGTGAGAAGCACATCTCTTAATCAGGTAATGCATAACCAATTCTTCATTCGTGGTGGTGACGACGACATAGGGTCTGTCTAGTAGTGGTTGGTCTTTGCGGTTTGTGATGAACACGAACACAGACTCGATTTGTGATGAATAGGAATAGAGAAGAAGGGGAAAGAGGTTAGAATATTAATTTTCGGAATCGGTTATCAATAAATCGTAAACTTCCCAAAAAAAACCTATACTTCTTTTACCAAATTACCCTAACCATAATTATTAACAGATTAAAATTATAAAAGAAATTAAAAAAGTCTTTCTTATCATAACCATCGATTTATCTTGATCAAAGGCTATCTTTAGTTCACAAGTTCACACAAAATATTTAGTTTACACAAGATCCTATATATATATATATATATATATATATATATATATATATATATATATATATATATATATATATATATATATATATATATATATATATATATATATATATATATATATATATATATATACACACACACACACACACACACACACACATATTAGGGTGAGATCAACATAGAACCATAGAACCATATTTTCAGAACTGAACATACGTATGTTCAGTTCTGAACATATAGTTTTATGGTTCTATGGATATAAAGTGGTTCTATGTTGATCCTCTCCCTTTATATATATATATATATATATATATATATATATATATATATATATATATATATATATATATATATATATATATATATATATATATATATATATATATAAATGGGTAGCATCAACATAAAACCAAAATTATGCATAGAACCACAGAACCATCTTCTTGACCCTTATATCAAATTAGGGTGATAAGAGTATGATGGTAAAATAACATTTTTTTAAAGGAAACTATAATTTATTAATTACATTCCTAATTTAAAGAAATCATGTTCATAAATGAACATCTATATTAATAAACTAGGTATACGAACATACATTTTTGTTCAAAAATGAATATTAACGAACACTAACGACATTGATCAAATATAGACACATACAACATGTTCAGAAATGAACATTGACGAATATTGATAAATATACAAACATACACATATGTTCATAAATGAACATCGACAAACATTGATGAAATATATGAACGTACACACATGTTCAGAGATGAATATTGATGAACATTGACAAAATATAGTAACATACAACATATTCAGAAATGAACATTGATGAAATATACAAACATATACAGATGTTCATAAATGAACGTTGACGAATATTGATAAATATACAAACATACACACATGTTCATAAACGAACAATGACAAACATTAGTGAAATATGAACATATAGGCATGTTCAGAAATGAATATTCATGAAATATAGTAACATACGACGTGTTCATAAATGAACATTAATGAAAATATAAAAATATAAACACGTGTTCATAAATGAACATTCTAAATAATTAATGTTCAGAAATGAACATGATGAAATATACGAACATACACACATGTTCAGAATTGAACATTGAAGAATATTTAAACAAAAACTCAAATATTCATTGCTGAACATGGATGAACATGTATACATTTATACGGAAACTCAAATGTTCATAATTGAACATTAATGAACCTTTATACATTTATATAAAAACCAAATGTTCATAACTGAACATAGATGAATATTTATACAAAACATCAAATGTTCATAACTGAACATGAATGAACATCGACCTTTCTCTGTCTCTATGTCCCTCTGCATTGATCCCTATACATCGATCTTTCTTTCTTGACTACTTCCATCTCCTCTTTTTCTGCCCCGACGTCTTCCTTGATACCTCTGCCTCAATCTCTCTCTCTTTCTCTCTTTCGTTCTCGGTTCAGGCAACTAAGTTTCCTCTCCTCTGCGTACACCTCCAACTTTACGCCTCATTCCCGTTGTCGTTCTCTTCTGATATGTTAATGAAGATAGTCATGATGTTTAAGAATGAGGGTAGCCTTCATCATCTACGTGAAATAGATAAAAGGTTGTTGAGGATTTCCTAAAATAAGGGGATGCAATTTTGTTATTTAAAATTAATTCTATAAATAATATATGGATTACCAACTTTACCCCTCCAATTTTATTTTCAATATAAAAATAATTTTATTTAAATCAAATAATCATCATATCCATTGATTTAATGATCCAATGACTTAAAATGGGGTTCTATGGTTCTATGGATAAAAAGAGGCATCTAGGTCGAGTTTCAGGGGCGAAGAATCTACCCAAAGGTGGAACCTAGGCTTCTTTGACTCAATATTTCGGATTTTAGCAGCTTAAATTGGTATTTTTATGTTTTATCTTTTATTTTAGTAATTCTTAGTTTTAGTATTTGCTTGATTCCTTCAATTCTGGATTGTAGAATCTATTGGAATAAGTTTAGTTTGGATATTTTCGAAGTTAGAACATTTTGGTTTCTGGAATTGGTTTTTAGTTTATGATAATCATTCGGTTTGAGTTAAATTGCATGTTTTCGGTATTATTTATGTTTGATTGCTTATTTGGATGGTTTGGATTGTTTGTTGCTTCTGATTTTTCTAGAATTCACTTCTGGAATCAGTAAGTAAGTTTGGTTTAAAGTTTGGAATAGTCTAGTTTAGTTTATGTTTGTTTTAGTTTTCGGTACTGCAAATTGTCGTTTTTCGGGAAGTGAAGGAAACACCGCCGACTATAGCGTGACATTATAGTTGGTCATTCTAACACTATATCTTAACCACCAAACTCCCACGGATCGAACATTGCTGCTACCACACTAGTTTGCGGGTGAGGTTTTATTAATCTATTTTTGACCGCATAACGACCTAGGCGTGTCAAATTTTGGCGCCGTTGCCGAGGAGTTGTGCGCTTAAGATAGACTGTGAGTGGTTTTTTTCTGATTTTTTTGGTTATTTAGTTGATTTAGTAATTTAGTTTTTGGTTTTGACGGTCGTTTGCACTAGTGCATGCGTACCCGTCAGGGTGAGCAATCATCACCGCTTTTGTTTAATTCTGAGACTGAACGAACCGTGTGTAGAAACCGTGTGCGTAGGCATTTGATTAATATGAGTCCCGATAGTGTAGTAATAAAGGATATTACCAATGAGCCTACGGGTGAGGTAGTGGGGGAAGCATCATTTATACCCCCTGTTTCATCTGAATTTCATATAGGTAGTACTAGTGCTAGTGGTGGTGCAGTTTCAGCCTCTGCACCCATACCATCATGCACTCAGCCTTTAGTTCAACCTTTGAGTCAACCTGTTATAGCATTGATATTTTTTAAGAAATACTATGTAGTTGTAAGCATCCTATTGTTTGGTTAAAATAAGTTGAGTTTTTAGGAGTTGGAAAATTTCTAGATTTGGAATATTTTAGGATTGTAATTTAGGAGGGAATTGTCAATCAGTGGCATTTGTTGTTCGAGCCGGTAGGTCTGAAAAGGGTGACCCCGAAGGGGTATTTATGCACCTTACTACCTAAGATCGTCTGGTCTGGGATAGTATTTCTGAAAGCTCGTTACACGGACAACATCGAAAGTCATGGACATTTCTTTAACGGCCTTTAGAATCTGAATGAGTACGTACACTTTTTGTGAACAGAAAATTTGTAATCAAGGGTTCTTTAGCAAGTCGTAAATTCCAAAGGGTATTCTGGTCATTTTATTGATAAACATTTTAGTCTAACTTTTGAAAACAATAAACTTTAAAACTGAAAGTGTTCAAAAATATTTGAGTCTTTAGTATAATTTGTTAAAAACTCACTTGCTTGGGGACAACCAAGGTACAAGTGTGGGGTGTTTGACAACGCCTATCAATATCAAGTATTTTAGTCGTTGTTAGGCCCTATTTCTTAGTGAAATTTTATCAGATATATTATGGTATTACTCACTTTTGTGTCAAGTATTTGTATGCGAGAAAAAGATAAAAACAGGGACTAAACATGGACAAAATGAAGAAGTTTTGGATAAGTCGTCTTTCAGTCAAAAACGTACGCACGCCGCGAGCAGAAGACACGCACGTCGTGGATAGTCAAAGATCAAATGACGAGTTGAAATCCAAAGTGCGAAATATAGGGATAATGGATAAGACGCGCCGCGGTTTTAAGCCATGCGCAACGCGTTTAACTCGATTTTGCAACTATAAATAGAGGCATCTAGGTTGAGTTTCAAGGGCGAAGAATCGACCCAAAGATGGAAAGTAGGCTTCTTTGACTCAAGATTTCGGATTTCAGCTGCTTAAATTGGTATTTTTATGTTTTCTCATTTATTTTAGTAATTCTTAGTTTTAGTATTTGCTTGATTCCTTCAATTCTGGATTGTAGAATCTGTTTGAATAAGTTTAGTTTGGATATTTTCCAAGTTAGAACATTGTGGTTTCTGGAATTGGTTTTTAGTTTATGATAATCATTCGGTTTGAGTTAAATTGCATGTTTTCGGTATTGTTTATGTTTGATTGCTTATTTGGATGGTTTGGATTGTTTAAAGCTTCTGATTTTTCTGGAATATACTTCTGGAATCAGTAAGTAAGTTTGGTTTGAAGTTTGAAATAGTCTAGTTTAGTTTATGTTTGTTTTAGTTTTCGGTATTGCAAATTGTCGTTTTTCGGGAAGTAAAGGAAACACTGCCGACTGTAGCGTGACACTGTAGTTGGTCATTCTGACACTATATCTTAACCACGAAACTCCCACGGATCGACCATTGCCGCTACTATACTAGTTTGCGGGTGAGGTTTATTTTCTATTCTTGACCGCATAACGACCTAGGCATGTCAAATTTTGGCGCCGTTGCCGGGGAGTTGTGCGCTTAAGATTGACTGTCAGTGGTTTTTTTTCTGATTTTTTTGGTTATTTAGTTGCTTTAGTAATTTATTTTTTGGTTTTGACGGTCGTTTGCACTAGTGCATGCGTACTCGTCGGGGTGAGCAATCATCACCGCTTTTGTTTGATTCTGAGATTGAATGAACCGCGCGCAGAAACTGTGTGCATAGGCGTTTGATTAATATGAGTCCCGATAGTGTAGTAGTAGAGGATATTACCAATGAACCTACGGGCTAGGTAGTGGGGGAAGCATCATTTGTACCCTCAGTTTCATCTGAATTCCATATTGGTAGTACTAGTGCTAGTGGTGGTGCACTTTCAGACCCTGCACCCATACCATCATGCACTGAGCCTTTGGTTCAACCTTTGAGGCAACCTGTTACAAACCCTTTGGGAAATCCGATATCCGCTACAATGACTTGGGGAGCGCCGACCCGAGATGGCACCCCATGTTGCGACAGCAGGTACCAGTTTCTCAACCGCAACCATTACAACAACCTCCCATTTTTAAACCGCAACCACCCTTTCAACCCATACAACAACCTCAACCTCAACCTCAAATTCAACCACAAAAACCACAACAACAACATCAATACCAAGAGAGAGAACCAGTTTACGATGATGAAGATGAAGGATGGATGCTGAATCATCCAGTTCAGCAAAATCAACAATGGAACCGAGGTCAAGGACCTCCGAGACGATACCAATAGCAACATCAACAACAAGGGCAACGACATTATAACAACGAGTTATATGACGGTAATTTCGTTCCACCCTTGTACTTTGCTCAACCGATCGGGCAGTCGGTTGCATCACACTTCCAACCAAGGGAATATGATGATGCTTCACCTATTTATTTTCCAGAAAATGTTGATAGCCAGGTAGAAATAAGACCTCAACTGTTAGGAGTTTTACTTGAATTTAGAGGATACAAACAGGATGACCCATACAATCATCTATATGAGTTCTTAGCGATAACCAATGCTAATATTCCTAGGAACACTAATAGAAATATCTTTATGTTACGGTTATTTCCTTTTACTTTAAAAGATAAAGCAAAGTATTGGTTCACATCCTTGCAACCTAATAGTATCACCACCTGGGAACAATTGAAGGCAAGATTTTTACAAGAGTTCTACCCGGCCAGTAAGACGACAGAAATCAGGCGAGCTATCCAGGACTTTCAGCTGAAGCCAAGAGAGGCGTTTCATGATGCATTCGAGAGATTGAAGGAGCTGATGCGATCTTGTCCGCACCACGAGTTTCCACGGTGGCAACTCATTAAATTCTTTTTCGATGGGGTGGATGCAACAAATCAAGCTATGATCAACACTTCATTCAGTGGGATGATCATGATGCAGGATCCAGACGAGGCCTGGACATTTTTGGAGCAATTGAGCAATGGATCTAAAGCAAATTATTCCGCAAGAAAGCCAGTTAGTACTGTAGCAGCAGTTGGAACCGACAATGATTGGAAAAAGGAGGTCAAGAAGGATATAGGAGATTTGAACATGAAGTTTGATAGGCTAATGGCAACTCTTCAACAAGGACCGCAAAATTTTCAACAATAAGGTAATCAGCAAGGGCAGAGGGCCCAGGAGGTAAATCAGGTCTATGGTCAAGGTCAATACAACAATAACGGTCGACCATACAGACCGTATAACCAAGGGAACCAGAACTACAACAACAATCAACCTTACAACAACCGTCAAAACAACTATCAAGGACCGCCTTCTAACCAACCAAGACAGTTCCAAGCTGTGAACAACAATGGTCCCAGTGGAAACAACAACAACAACAGGGGAGCGACTAATATAAGAAATACTCAGAATGCCCCGGAGACTCGGGAGAATATGGCGGCCAAATTGCATGAACTTGTGCAACAGTAGACACAGGCGAATGCTAAGGTAATTGCTAATATGGAGAGGCAAATTGCCCAAATGGCTGAAGACCAACGAAGGAGAGATAATGGAAACCTACCAAGTAACACGGAGGTGAATCCGAACCATACTCAAAGAGCTGGTAAGGATCATATCAATGCAGTGGACACAGAATGGAGGAAGGTTATAATGGAAGACCTGGTAGGAAAAGAGAGTGAAAATAAGGATGCAGAAGATGTCCAAAAAGAAGAGCAGTCAACCGTAGCTGGCATAAAGCAGAAAAAGAAAGTAAAAAAGGCAAAAAGGAAGCAAGATGTGCCGAGTGGGTCGTCAATTAATCAACCACTATGGGATGAACTAAGGAATGTGCCAGAAGACACAAGAATTCTCAGGGAAATGCGCAAGAGAAATGAAAAAATCAAGATGCCGATACCAGAGACAGTGCGACTTATTGTCAACGTGAGTGAGGCTTTGTTGGGAACATGGCCCAAAAAGGAAAAAGATCCTGGTTCACCATTGATTACTGTCACTGTAGGCGACGTGATCACTCGGAATACATTATTGGATTTGGGGGCAAGTGTCAATGTTTTGCCCGGGTATCTTTATGACAACCACAAAAATAAAGAATTGGAGCCCGTGAAAACAGTGTTACAATTGGCAGACCAATCCACAAAGGTCTCACGGGTCAAGTTGACAAATGTGATTGTCAAGTTTGGCGATTTCTTTTATCCGGTAAACTTTTTGGTAATGGAGTACGAAAGTCTGGAGGACGTACCGACACTAATTTTGGGACGGCCAGTTTTACCTACAGTCGGGGTTGTGATGGACTATAAGACGGGGAACATGGATATCACCTTTGGCACTAGAACACGGAGATTGAATATGTTCGGGTGCCCGATGACTTTGCCACCAGGGTATGACAACCTGTATTTGAACAGCAAACCATTAATGGCGCCAAGAGTGAATGATAAAGGTGGAAATCGAAAGAAGGAGAACGAAAGTGAAAGTGAGGATGAGGAAATCATTTGGAAAATGAAAGGACACTTGCTGACAACATCTGATAAGCAACAAATCTTTGATATGATGGAAGCCATGGAACGGAGACACCAAGAGTATGCAAGAGATACAAGGAATAGGGAAGCAAAGGTGTTTCAGCTTTTAAATGCTCAGCAGCAATGGATCAGTCAGGTAAGTGATCGGATGACGCAACTCACGACGTTGCTTACAACATTGGTTCACGATTTCACGCCCGAAATGTGGAAGTTGGTACCAAAGGAAGAATAAGAAGAAGTACATCTGGCTGAAGACGTTAAACTTAGCGCTTGTTGGGAGGCAACCCATCAGTAAATATGTTAGGTTCTGTGTTTTTGAAGTAATTAAGAAAAATCAATCATCATCATTGCAGGAATTCACAGCACGAAGCAAATGTGGGGTCAATTGAGAAGAATTACAAGAATTGAAGGTCGCGACGCGGTATGGATAAAAGTGCGTCGTGCGTACGCAGATCAACTCGATGCGCAGGAGTTCAATTGTAGACACGCGCGATGCACATCGCCTTTACGCACGTCGCAGAATTCAATCGGACAGAAACCGCCTTAAAATGTACGTAACCTCTCGTCGCACCACACACATACAACGACGCGCCAAACAGAGCACCCCCGATCAAGTAATTTTCTCGAGTTTTTTTCGTGCTTTCTAGTATCTACTATCGAGGTATGTCACTTAGAACTCATTCTTTCAAGTTATTACATCCGTTTGACGTGAGAATTTGATCGAAATAGGCGAAAGTAGAAAACTTAGAAAAATCGGCAATGCGACTCGTAGGGTGTTGCATTTGCAAAATTCTCACCCTAGAGGGGCTAGTCCGTAGTTAGGTTGCCTTGTGATTGCTTGGGATTGGATTAAACAGGAGATTTTGGAGAATTTTTCGCAACAGTCATACGGCGCGACGCGGGATGTTCATAAGCCGCACCGCGCGTATTGAGGCGACGCGTGGATATCCGCGGCGCGCAAGGACTAATTTTGAAAAAAAAATTGTTCTGTTGTGATTTGAGTGCAGATGGGTGATTACATCCTAGGAAACCAGTTCTTACAGTTCCTAGACATGCTTGAGGAGACTCCGCGTTACCGATCTCGACTTAGGGACCTCGCCACCTGACAAGTCCTCGCGGCGATTCATTTTAATCGGGTCATATTGACCCAGGTGGGACTGTGGGATCAGCTTCTGCCTTTCATCCACCGCACCTGGACCCGCCCTGATGAGGCATTCACCTTCACATGCCAGGACTGGGATAGACCGATGGCCACTGCAGACGACATCGTATACAAGGAGCTCGTGCTCGAGTTCCTATCCACCTGCAGATACACCCCAGCATCGAGGGAGCCATGAGCCCACCTGATCTAATTCAGACTGGGAGGGTAGAGTCGAGAGTGCACATTACGAGACTTTGTCAGGCGCACCGACCTCTATACCGAGGCGGAGATGGGTAGTGTTCACTTTCCACCTTTCTTCACCGCATGTTTCAGGGATCAGCCGCAGAGGTAGGCAAATGCGGTTATTTGGGTAGCGATGTCCAATGAGATGTTTGAGGCTGGTTCAGCCAAGGAGAGCCAGCTCCACGACCCACTCCACCGACTGATGCACAGGATCGTATCCACTTCCATCATGTAGAGGAAGGGATGCGAGAAGGCTTCCCGAGAGGACATCTACTACATGTGGGTCCTCTCTGACCCCAGCAGGTTTCTCAACCTGTTGTATGCTCTGGCAGTTTCCTTGACATCTAGGGCAGCGAGCTCGACCGCCAAGAGCCCTTTGGCTTGTGGGTACTACATTACTCGACTGGCCCGATCTTATGGTATTCTCGCGGCTGAGGTTCTTGCCGGCTTGGCCCGGACACTACCCAAGCAGGCATTGGTGCGATATTTCGAGAACATAGGGATCATCCATCAGCCGCAACATGATTTATTCGAGCTGATGCCGACGATTGAGGCAGTTGGCCCACATGCAGAGGAGGAGGAGCTGTTGCAGCGACCCGCCCAGCGTCGGAGAGTGGATGCGTCGGTCCAGCCACCACCACAGACATAGCCACCACCACAGCCGGTAGACGTACAGGCTGCGTTGAGGGATCTGGATATGAGGATGGCGCACATGGAGGTCCATTACCGCAGGATGGCAGAGACGCAGAGGATGATTATGCTCTAGCTGCAGATTGAGGACATACCACCCTACCCTCCTAGACAGGGGTGGACACATGATTTACCAATAGTCGTGGCACCGAAGATACACCCTATTAAGTAGTGGCACTTTTTTTCCGCAGAGTTGCACCCTATTAGGAAAATAAAAATTTCACACTGCGTGTCCAAAATTTAGCCGTGTACAGGGCCACCTCAGGACATTATATACATCCGCCACTGCTCCTAGAGATCGAGATGATGAGGCTGGTCCATCCGGGACTCAACACGATGATTGATTGTACTTTTTCTCTTTAGTTTTTTAAAACATTGTACATAACTTGTTACTATCTTTTATATGTTTGTTCTTTTTGCGTTTAATTTGTTTGTGAGTGTTGCATGCAAGTAGCAATGGAAATCTACTGAGGAGTTGTTTCACGCAAGTGTGGGGTCATTGCACCCCTACACTTTCCATCCACCGATGTGTTCACTATTGCGCTACAACTCCGGGAATCTGAATCACGATGTACGCGTTTTTCTCATGTGACAACTAGTTCCAACAAGCAGTTCTACCGTCTAAAGGGGTAACTCTTTCTCCCTAGTTTTGAAATATTTTATTTACAACGGGGACGTTGTATGATTTTAAGTGTGGGGTGTGGACGGTCGAAAGAGTTTATTTTTGAAATTCTTCCGGAAAACGAGTAATTTTCAAAAATTTTAGCAATTTTTCATAATTTTTAAGAGATTGTAATTTTGAAACGAATAGCCTTTGAATGTTACAGCATTCGTATTTTTCAGGAAATACTATGTAATTGTAAGCATGCTATTGTTTGGTTAAAACAAGTTGAGTTTTTTGGAGTTGGGAAATTTCTAGATTTGGAATATTTTAGGATTAGAATTTAGGAGGGAATTCTCAATCAGTGACCTTTGTTGTTCGAGCCGATAGGTCCGAAAAGGGTGACCCCGAAGGGGTATTTATGCACCTTACTACCTAAGATCGTCTAGTCTGGGATAGTATTTCTGAAAGCTCGTTACACGGACAACATCGAAAGTCATGGACATTTCTTTAACGGCCTTTAGAATCTAAATGAGTACGTACACTTTTTGTGAACAAAAAATTTGTAATCAAGGATTCTTTAGCAAGTCGTAAATTCCAAAGAGTATTCTGGTCATTTTTCTTGAAAATCATTTTTAGTCTAACTTTTGAAAACAATAAACTTTGAAACTGAAAGCGTTCAAAAATGTTTGAGTCTTTATTATAATTTGTTAAAAACTCATTTGCTTTGGGACAAGCAAGACACAAGTGTGGGGTGTTTGACAATGCCTTTCAATATCAAGTATTTTAGTCGTTGCTAGGCCCTATTCTTAGTGAAATTATATCAGATATATTATGGTATTACTCACTTTTGTGTCAAGTACTTGTATGCGAGAAAAAGATAAAAACAGGGACTAAACATGGACAAAATAAAGAAGTTTTGAGTCTTTATTATAATTTCTTAAAAACTCACTTGCTTTGGATAAGTCATCTTTCATTCGACAACGTACGCGCGCCGTGAGCAGAAGACACGCGTCTCGCGGATAGTCAAAGATCAGACGACGAGTTGGAATTCAAAGTGCGAAATACAGGAATAATAGATAAGACGGGCCTCGGTTTTAAGCCATGCGCGACGTGTTTAGCTCGATTTTGCAACTATAAATAGAGGCATCTAGGTTGAGTTTCAGGGGCGAAGAATCGACCCAAAGGTGGAACCTAGACTTCTTTGACTCAAGATTTCAGATTACAGCAGCTTAAATTCGTATTTTATGTTTTCTCATTTATTTTAGTAATTCTTAGTTTTAGTATTTGCTTGATTCCTTCAATTCTGGATTGTAGAATCTGTTTGAATAAGTTTAGTTTGGATATTTTCGAAGTTAGAACATTGTGGTTTCTGGAATTGGTTTTTAGTTTATGATAATCATTCGGTTTGAGTTAAATTGCATGTTTTTCGGTATTGTTTATGATTGATTGCTTATTTGGATTGTTTAGATTGTTTATTGCTTCTGATTTTTCTGGAATCAGTAAGTAAGTTTGGTTTGAAGTTTGGAATAGTCTAGTTTAGTTTACGTTTGTTTTAGTTTTCGGTATTGCAAATTGTCGTTTTTCAGGAAGTAAAGGAAACACCATCGACTATAGCGTGACATTGTAGTTGGTCATTCTGACACTATATCTTAACCACCAAACTCCCACTGATCGACCCTTGCTGCTTCTATACTAGTTTACGAGTGAGGTTTTATTTTCTATTTTTGACCGCATAGTGACCTAGGTGTGTCAATCGTTATTCATCAATGGTTATAAACAAAAAATAAAGAATTTAACAATGGTTAATGTTACAGTATTCCCATTTAATAAAATAAATGAAATTCAAGAAAGATATAAACAAGTGCGATTATAAAAAAAACACGTCAAAATGAACAAAATGAAATACAAAAAATAATATCAATTAACAAAGGATCAATATTTGAAATGAACAATAAATGTAGGAAAGCATCTTGCAATCTTCAATTAATAACATATATAATCATCAATGGACCCAATTGTAGATATAATCATCAGCAAATAAACATCATATACTTATCAATGACTAACACACACACACACACACACACACACATATATATATATATATATATATATATATATATATATATATATATATATATATATATATATATATATATATATATATATATATATATATATATATATATATATATATATATATATATATATATATATATATATATAAAATCATAAATTAATAATGCATAATCAAAAAGTTAGAATGCAAATGCTATTATTCTATAATCATAAATGAATAAATCATGTTCTTTTCAACTTTGTAGAGTTTGGTTGTATATTATCACTCCAACAATGCATTCTGAAGGATCTTGATTTATTTTTGTATTTTCAAATACAAAATAAATATCAACAACGTGAACTAAATAAAAAAATGGAAAAAATTAATGACCTGAACTATAACAGAATATACATCAAAACATCAATGAATACATGAATACATAAATTTAATTAATAATGAATATATTTCTAATAATAGATAAATATATAGCTAATCAGTTAATTTAAAAGAATTAAGTTCATCATACTCTCAAATCAACTAAACATCCTAAATAAAACTTACTCCATAAAAATTAAAACACAATAGTCAACAAATAAGATTTAACCCTGAATTCTAGTTCAAATTTACAAACAAAAATTTTTAATCAAAGGAGAGATAACTTATATTACAAGTAAAATGGTAAAATGAAAAAAAAATATATATTAAAAGGGATACAATTAAATGAACAAATGGATACAAATTAAAAATTGTATTCAAAGAATTACAACCTCTAAATCATTTATAATTATTAGATAAATACATTATTTTAAATCTCACAAATTTTTAAATATTTTTATTAGTAGTTTTTTCCACAACTATATACAATTTGAAAAAGACATTCTACACTTTAGTATCTATAATATTTAATAATATTAAGTGGTCTTTAAAAGTCTGCTAAGGAGTTTAATAATAACAAGCAGTTCTAATTTTAATTAACAATAAAAGTAATTAATAGTAATATAAAATTATACATCATATAATGTTACCTTAAAAAATAGATGATATATTAAAGAATCATCATTGTCAAAATTAAAAGACAATCAATTAATAAAATTTCAAATTAATAAGCTATAACAATAGTTAAAAGTAACAATAATCGAGAATTATATATACTTTTTACATGTATAAGTCACGGGTAGATGTCGTTGGATAATATTGTTCAAAATAGTTGTAATTTTATATATCAATTTAGTGTAAGAATATTATTTTATAGTTAATGTAAATGCATAATAATTTGTTTATATGTTAGGATTTTAATTATATATATTTAACTTGCACAACGCGCGGACATTCGCCTGGTATAATAATAAAGAAAGTCATAACATGCCACATGACAATTTTTTAGAACTATATTTTGCTACATGACATCTTATTATGCCTCTATTCTTTATATTCCTGCTCAAACCAAAAGAATATTTGAGTTACTAATTTACCCTTTTTCCTAAACAATATCCCATAAAAATTAGGTCCATCATTGGTTTTAATGGAAAAAGCCAACTAAGTTCCCATTCATATCTCCTGTCATTATTATTGACCTTGATTCCTTTATTTTGCTGATTTAAATGCCTAATTGATTAGTATTTATGTTGATTATATGATAACTCGAAAAATTGACCACTACCAGGTCCGTTCTCTTCGTTCAACCCTAACCTTAATTGAATCAATTTCGTCTTCTTCCTCAAACCTAACACAAGGATTCGTAAATTTTACGAATTTGAACCAATCGAGTTCGAAAAACGAGTTAATTCCGTCTAACTTGTTACTTCCTTATCGATGTATAAACAGGCATCGCGATTGATAGAATCAAGCAATAATAAGAACTACGTTATATGTTTTCCAGATATTTACGGATTCACGTTTGTACTCTTATGCTTAATTGATTGTGTTAATATAGATGCTATCAAAAATCGAGTGTGAATGTCTTTAATGTGCACATACGCATCCACAAACACAAAAACACGACCATACAAACATTGTTTTGTGCTGCTGTTGTATTTGTGTGGTTATATGTTTTATTACTACTATGTCTGTATGTATGTGCATTTGATGTTGTGTGTGTGTGTGGTTATATGTTTTGCTAATACTATGTCTCTAAGATGCCACGAGATCAAGGGTTCATTGAAAGCTTCGAATCGCTTGACATTTGTTACGTGTATGTTTTATATTTACATCTTTGGGTTTTTGACCTATATGGGTAACTATGTCTCCAAAGTATTTAAATTTAGTCACTTAAGTTTTTTTTTTGTTTTTTGTAAAATACATCACTTATGTTTTAAAAACCTGCTGATCTCATCCTTATGACCGGCTAACGTGGGTAATACCGGTTATACGACGAATTTAGGGTTAGAAAAAGAAAAACAAAATTACGTGGATAATGTGGGTGTATGACGTGGATAAGAACGGATCGTTCATCTTCCCCATTTCTTACCCCGATCGTTCATCTTTCCTACCTCCCTCCATTACTCCATTTCTCTCCCCCTTCATTACTCTCATCTGCTTCCAATTCGAACTCCTTGCACGATCATGGAACCAAATGATTTCCCCATTGTTGATGTACACTACAATGGAGTCTTCTGCCCTAATCCATTGGTGTATTACGACTCCAGAACTGCTTCAGTAAGAGACCAAAATTTTCAGGAGATGGGCTATTCTGGGTTCAAAAGCTTTGTGGAAAAACTGGTTAGTTACATCTCTACAAGATCAAGAACTCTTTACTTCTGTGTTCCTCAACTAAGTTTATCTGAGGGGCTGCATTCCTTACAAAATGAGTGTGATTATGAATAATTTCTTGAGGCTGCTAATGGGGCTACTAATAGGAGGATAGATGTGTACATTGATCACTATAATGAACCATTGTTTGACTGGATTGGTGATGAAGAATCAGATAAAGATATTGAGGACTCTAAACATGAGGAAGTTAATGAAATGTTTGATGATGGTGCAAAACTCAGTCATGAAGACGATGAGCAAGTTGTGTCTACAAAAAGAACAGTCAATGATCATTTCCTGAACATTCTTTGTCCAGTGGATGAGGAAGACAATGATGAAGTCAGGGATCACGAAGAACCTATCTACCCTAGACATGATGAAAGTATGGACTGGAGGAATATGACTCCAATGATAGGTATGAGATTTGCCAACCCTGCTGCTCTTAAAATGCTTCTTAGCAACTATGCTGTTGCAAATGGCTATGCTTGTGGTATGAAAGGAATGACAAGGAAAGACTGTGTGTTAATTGTTTCAAGGGGAAAGAGCCCAAATGTCCATTTAGATTGCGGGCAAGTTGGGTTAAGGATGAGAAAACATTCCAGATTAAGACACTTATTCCTAATCATAAGTGGTCTAGGGCATTCAAACTAGGTTCAATTGTAACCTACAAATGGATAGGGAAACACTTTGTCAATACTACTTTGAAGACCCCTAGGATGAGTTTGAGACAAATAAAAGCCTAAATATCCAAAAAAGTATAACTTAAATGTGAGCATTGGTCAGTGTAGGAATGCAAAAAAGTTTGCACTTTGTGAGATTGAGGGTAGTTTGAAGGAGCACTATGCTAGGTTGTGGGACTATAGAGCTGAATGTAGAAGGGCTAATCCAAGTTCCAATGTGAAGATTAAGGTTGACCCACAACCTGATGGTACTGTGATATTTGACTGTATGTACATTTGCTTTAAAGGTGTTGTAGAAGGATGGATATAAGGATGCATGAAGGTTATTGGGCTTGATGGCTGTTTTCTTAAGGGAGTTTGTAAAGGGGAGCTACTATCAGCAGTGGGTAGGGATACAAATAATCACATCTACCCCATAGCCTGGGCAGTTGTGAATGTTGAGAGCAAGGCCACATGAAAGTGGTTCATAGATAATTTGATGGATGACATAGGAGGGGGACAAGGCAGTGGTATTACACTATTATCAGATGGGCATAAGGTAATTATTACATACATAATCACATCTATAATTGTTTAAAGGTAACAAGTAGTTATATGTTTTTTTCTATTTTTAAACAAGGATTACTTGAAGCTATGAAGGAAAGGGCACCTAATGCAGAACACAGGTTGTGTACTAGGCACATCCTTGCTAATTTCCACAAAAAGTTCAAGGGTGAACAATATATCAACCCCTTTTGGAAGGATGTCAATGCTACTAGACAACCAACTTTTCAAGTTGCTATGAAAGAGATCAAGGCCTTAGATAATAGGGCATATGACTATCTTATTGACAGGGATCCAAGGTGTTGGTCAAAAGCATTTTTTAAAGAGGGTATGATCTGTGATGCAGTGGAGAATGGTGTATCAGAGAGCTTCAATGCTGCTATCATTGATGCTAGAGAGAAGCCAATCATTACCATGTTGGAGGATATTAGAGTGTACGTCATGGAAAGGTTATACAACCAAAAGGTAATGGGAATGGGTTGGGATTTGGCAATATGCCCTGCTATCAGAAAACAATTAAAGCTCTTGAATACCCTTCACAAATGGTTTACTCCTTTATGCAATATACTTTAATGTATTTCTCCTTTAGGCACATAAGTAAAATGTTTTTATTATATATTGCACAGGTTTTGGCAGACTCATGTTAGTGGATACCAGGAATTTGAGGTTGTCCAAGGCACTGAGAGGTATTGTGTTGACCTAAGGAAACGAGAGTGTGGATGCAGAATTTGGCAACTGACAGGCATACCATGTGTTCATGCAATGTCTGCAATTGCATCAGTGAACCTAGATGCAGAGCAGTATGTTGCAGATTGTTACAAAACAGAGACATTCCCGATGGCCTATGCATTTAACATCCACCCACTGAATGATAGCTCATTGTGGCCACAAAAACCTGAGTTATATCCACCATTGCCCCCAAGAAGAAGAAGATTACCTGGGAGGCCAGCCACCAAAAGAAGGAGAGATAAAGCAGAAAGGGAGTTAAGTGGGAAGACTAAGCATACTGTGAGCAGGCTTGGATCACAAAAATGTAGCATATGTAAGCAAACTGGGCATAACAAAGCAAAGTGTCCTTCAAAAGCAGGTAAAAACATAACCATGTAATTAACTGTATTAGAATGTAAATTTGGTCCTCTTTAACTAAGTTTATTGACTTCAAATGCAGGCAATCAAGATCCAATTAATCCACAACAAACTGCTGATGAAGTTCCAGTTGATGAAGTTCCAATTGATGAAGTTCCAGTTGATGAAGTTCCAATTCAAAGTACTCCTGCGCCAAGTACTCCTGCTCTTGTGAATGTTGAAGTTCATGTGCAGCAAAGTCATGGTGTAATTAGGGAAGCTAGAGGTGGAGTGATGGCAGGTAGAGGTGGTGGAGTGAGAGGTAGATCTGGTGCTGGGGTGAGAGGTAGAAGGGTGAGGAAGACTTCAGAGAGAATCGCAAAGATTGGGCTTATGAAGATGGTTATTCCAAAAGATTGGAGTGGTTGCAGTCAAGACGAACCTGTTGCACTAGATTGATTAGGGTTATTTGTGTAGGGTTTGTGTCTTTATTTTGTATTGGTACAATGTTATGACCTTGCTGCCTTTTCAAGGCTTTTGTTCACATGTGGGCTCATCTTTTGTTGTTAATTAAGTATTGTTATATTTGTATTAACAACTTTTGATCCCACTTAATAGCAATGGTACCCTTTCTTTAATATAATCTACTTGGTTTGTGTGTGTACTAAAGATTCTCACAGTGATACAGGGTAGTTGGACCTACATTTCATTATCTTTAATACAACTTTTGTCTTGAAGAATCTTAACCACTTTATAGGCTGTCATATGCATACATACATACATCTGTCATTCATATACATACATACATACATCTGTCATAGATACTATGTCATATGCATACATACAAACATCTGGCATTCATATACATACATACATCTGTCATTTATATACATACATATATCTGCCAAAGATACAAAAACAGTTAAAAGTAAAAGTAGATTGTTAAAAGTAGTTCATTGTTAAACTTGATTCAAAACATTACATTCATAAGAGTAGATTGTTAAACTTGATCCAAAACATTACATCCAATTATATCATAATTTTCCAAATGAGTAAAGCAAGAACTGCAACCAACATAAGCCTAATGCTAGACAACATCTTCTTCAAATCCTGAACTTGAGCTAAAACCTCCTTCTTCACTGCTGTAACTTCATCAAGTACTTCCTTTTCAGTTGTTTCTTTCTTGGCATTGTCCTTCACAGATGTAATATACTTCTTCTCTTTCACTGCTTCCAACACTTTTTTCCCATCTTCATTCTCATCCTCAGAATCATCCACCCATTCCCATAAATCACACTTTTTCCCTTTTCTCTAACAAATCATAAACCAATTTTATTAATAACAGTCAAATAAATTAAGTCACGAAAAAGTCAAAAAGTCAAAATCATACGTGTTTATTAGGGCACACTTTGAAAATTCTTCGTGGATTATTTGGAGTCTTAGAGGTGCGCAATATACTTGGGAGGTCGCAGTAGCAAAGTTTTTGATTATCAACTCTTGAACAACTTGATGCAGTCGACATTATTAAGAGATTGTGGAAGAAAAGATCGAACCAAGGATTTGGGAATGAAGAGGGGACCCGATTTGCTTTATATTCGCTAAAGCATACATTATTAGCCACATAGAATACCACATGTACATCCAGGTATTCACTTTTGATGCCACTTGTACATCCACGTCACACTAACCGGCTGTAATAGGTCGTAGTGACTTAATTTGAACACAAATAGAAGCATACGCACAACTTATGGTTTGAACTACCGACTGTGACGCATCATTCTTGTCAAAAAAAGGAATATATATATATATATATATATATATATATATATATATATATATATATATATATATATATATATATATATATATATATATATATATATATATATATATATATATATATATATATATATATAT